>CM054808.1:3005904-3587038 GCA_028984105.1 Lavandula angustifolia | reverse complement strand
TGAAATCAAACAACCTATATACGAGATGGGTGATAGGTTTTATCGATTCCATCCTCATTTGTTTGTATCCCCTCGTCGTTGATTACCCACATCGAGTCGTATAGCCTCTACGGCCCATGTCATCGGACGTATTCTAACCTGTGTGACCCAAAGGTGTGTGAGTGACCGAACATACGAGTAATGAGCCGTATTTGATATTAAATATCTTAGTTCGTCATTTTCTTTATCATATTTCTCCATTGTATTAATAACATACAAAGAAATAACTTACATATTGGAGCCCCGGTTCCCACCGTTGCAAGAACCGCCTTCAAAACATCTCGAGGGTTCCCATGCATCGGAGTTCCACCTCCGTATTTCATCCAGAAGATTGCATTTGTGACTAGCAAGAGGCGTAATTGTTAGTGTTTATGGATACGAGGTACATAAATAATGAAAACTCATCCAAAATTCGACCGCATGATCATTGTTGTGGAGGCTCGCACACCGTGCATCACTCGCTCGCTTGTTTGCAATCGCTTCCTCGCGTGCACAAGTAAAGTTCGATCATATCATGCGACAACATTTGGGACGGATCTTCAAGAACATCAAACCATCCATGCGGAAGGTGGTACCCGCGTCCGTCAAACAAGAGTTGTTGATCTCATCTCGCACGGCGCCACTATCTAAATCTTTTAAGCCATCGACCGACCGCTTCCCAAGATAATCGGTCGAGATTGGTTCGGTAGAAACATATGGTGACCGAAAAGTAGGACCAAGCATTTTCTTTTCGCCACCACGTCCACGCTGACTAGCGACACTATTCATAATAACCGATTGAATCGGTTGAGGATCTTCTCGAGTGCCAAAAGTGGATATGAATCCGTGAAGGCATCCTGCAATATGGACTCTTTTTCTTCTTCTTCCTACAAATTATATAAAAATTCATAACCTACTTATTTCTACGGAATATTGAAATAATCATATTTCTTCATATTTAAATCATATTTCTCTAACTTAGATATAGATTCACATCCATACGGAGAAATAATAATAAAAATATGATTTTACCGTTTAGCCGATCGTCGCCCTCGCTTTTTTATCGTGACGTTTCTTCGTCCGTGCCTCTCCGATTCCGCAGATGAGTCGCTATGCGGAATCCCTTCATCCGCGCCTCGCATTCCGTATATGACAGGCGACGGCCCTCGACATGCGCACTAGAATGTCTCCCGGACCGACTCCGGCACGCGCACTTGAATTTGTACCGAAAGACTCGCACGCACACTCGAATGTTCCGCACGGACGGCATGCGCACTCGAATTTCTACCACCGCACTCTAGCATGCACACTCGAAAGTGTCTATGACCGGACTCGGCATGCGTACTGAGTGTCTACCACCGGATTGGGCATGCGCACTCGAATGCCGCCGATCGGACTCGGCATGCGAAACCGAACGCTCCCCAAGACTTTCTACCCGATCTTTTACTTTCCAATCCCATCAAATTTTTTCCCCCAATTTTTTATCTTATTCCAAAATTTCTTCTCTCTCGGTGTCATATCATCGGTGTCAAGGCTACTCTACCCATCGACCTTACCGATTCTTTTTCCTTACCACGTGTGGATCGCCTTTGCCCGGCATGTGGTGAAGTCATGAGTATGCTTTCGCTCCGACCGCGCTGACGAGGAATACCCCTCTCACGCGCCGCTCGTAACCAAAGTGAATGAGTTGCGGTTCTCAGATGCAACCCAAGTGGATCGCTTCCATTGTGCTAAAAAAGTACGCCGACTACAACTCAAAGATCCTCCTCAATCGTAGAACGGCATTCCAACTAAGGCACCGAAAACATAAATACTTATTACCGTATAGTTATATCGTATTTCATCATGTTAAACTCTATGTTACATATTATACAAAGTAAAAGGAAATTAGGCATAATTTTTTCGTAGAGCATAAGAAAACACTTATGTAATAGACATTACAAAATAGTGTATAATACTCCACAATTACATCTTATTTCTTCAATTATTAAAACATCTCACATCTAATACGCATAAATAATTTGACAATCGACCTCATCGTCAAGAAACCAACAAATGTATCTCTCGATCAAGGGAAAACGCCACCGTAACACACGTGGAAGCGCATTTGGCCGAATTAGCCTCGCACAACGTTGCCCAAGTAGGGAATTCGACTCGTACGCCCATACTTGTAAGACCTGGATAGGCCCACCGAAGTGATACGAAACTTTGCATGCGGCTGTGAGTGGTCGGCACGAATTGCTTGTAGTGCAACAACGCTTGGTATGCATATGCACCCCAAGGGAAATGTTTCCATTCATTTAGGTCGTCCACTAAGACCCAAACGAAGTAGTCAATTAACCGAGCGCGAGGGACACACAATATGAGTAGGTGCAAAAATAATATGTTGGCAATCTTTAAGTAGTCTGGAACCGTAGTATCTCTTATGGAGTGTTCTCTTAACATTACCTCCAATTGCTCTAATTCTATTCGGCTATCTCCACAAAAAGACGCCTAACCCGAACGGCTGAAACACCGCAGGCCGGATGTTCGGGTCAAATTCGTGATGACCCAAACATCAATCCCGTCACTAGGGAGAACTCTTCAATACCGGCTGGAGCATGCGATCGCTCATCATTGAACCACAAGCTACTTACGAATGGTGGATCATGACGAATCTCGCGACACATTAGTTGATGAAGGGCTTTGCTAGCACTATACTTCCCTCCCCTATCCCATTAATCGTCTAAAAGGGCTCGTCCGAACGAATTCATCGTAAAGCTCAAATCCGCCAATGGCCGTAGGGGGTGTCTTTTAATCAATAAATGACATCCCACTTAACATGCGTCATTACTTGAGGCTTCGCCGATCGAGCAACGATTCTAACCCAAGTCCAAGATCTCTCGCATGTACATGTGAGAAAATATTAAACTTATTTCTTCATGTTTACATCATAGCACTCTTAATTATTTAATAAAGCAGAGAAATAAGAAAATATGTCACAATGTATGGAGTATTGTGAATAATCGAATTAATAAATCGTCACATTTTTCATATTATTCATCATCATAAATCGATATAAGATTAATAAAGCAATTTGTTCTCTCTCTTCTCTCTCTCTCTCTCTCTCTCTCTCTCTCTCTCTCTCTCTCTCTCTCTCTCTCACAACTCTCTCTCTCTCTCTCTTCTCTCTTCTCGCTCTCTCGAACTCGTCTCTCTCTCTCTCTCTCTCTCGCTCTCTCTCGCTCTCTCGCTCTCTCTCTCTCTTTCTCTCTCTCAAACTCCGTCTCAACCGCTCTTCGAACTATCTCTCTCTCTCTCTCTCTCTCTTATCTCTCCTCGCTCTCTCTCGAACTCTATCTCTTTCTTCTCGGGAATAGAACTATCTCTCTGCTCTCTCTCTCTTCTCTCTTCTCTCGACTCTCGACTCTTTGTTGGTCCGTAGACGAAAAGTCGTGTGTAGAGGGGGGGTGAATACACTCCGAGCTCGTTTCTTTTTTCGTTGAAGGTCACCTAAAGCTGATGTTTGCAACCGATGAACAGCGCCAAGTAAGCCTTCGATCACTGGGGTCAAGCGAGTCGGCCTTCGAGCTCTTCTACCGACCGATGCCGGCATTACGAAACTCACGCCGAGATCAGTAGTGCGGATAAGTGTTAGGCCCGGAGTCGCCTCTTTTGAAAACGCGTTTTAGCAAGTTAAATCTTTTGGCCGCACTTTATAAAATACGCTTTATGCAAGCTTATGATTTTCAAGTCGGTCGAATGCTATGCACAATAAAACAAGAAAAGAACACAAGCGATTTAACGTGGTTCGGATACGCAAGATCCTACGTCCACGGTCCCCGAACAAGGCAGGAGAACTTGTTGATTATTCTCCGAGCAAGCCTCAGCAGGGATACTGCAGACCGGACGGCTTCCTCTAAGTTATAGTCCTTAGCGACTTTACAATCCAAACCTAAGTTTAGAAGGGAGGGAATATTCTCCAACCGAGAAGGAGTTCTTACAACAAGAACAATTCACTAAATGTGAACTCCTTCGATCTAAGCTATGAATCTAGCAATGAGCTTAGTCTAGAGAAGAAAGGGATCAAAGAGCTCTAGGAGAGATGAACTACAAGAAGTGTTCTATGAAAACTAGTTCGTCTCTCGGATAAGCTTGAAGCGTTCTAGAGCATGTGAGCTTGAATGATTTCCCTTGATTTCGCGTATATTCCTCTTGTGAAATCTTCAAATCCTTCTCTATTTATAGCCGTGAGTCGTGGCATATGTCCGTTGGAGACGACGATGCCACGTGTCACAAGCGCCCAAAGAAAACGGCCACTATTCAACTTTTGTTGCAAGCAGGCGCTTAACGCACCGTTCATGAGAGCAGCTTTTACGTGTAGAGTAGGTAAGCGTTGTCGGCTTCTCATTGGTCGAGGTTTGTAGCTGGTGAGTGTCGAGCCGACCGTTCAAACTACCTCGTATGTCTTCTCGCCGAACATTTGAAGGGACTTTAAGTGCCGGGTTGCTTTCTCGTCGATACAGTGAGACTGGAAAGTCTGCCTCTTCTTCGGCCGAGTCGTCTCGACCGATAAAGTGAGCTTCGATAGTCGGCTGGTCGATCGCGAAGGTATACGCTTGCACCGGTTCTTCTACCGATGACCATCAGCCTTGTAGAGAATGCTTTACCGAGGTCCGGGCCACCGATGCGGGATCTTTAAACCGAGCTTGATATCACCGCCGACGAAGAATGCAAGCGATTACACCGACGACGCTGGGTTCTCGAAAAGTATCTTCGCCAGAAGATCGCTCAACAACTACCCCGCATGTGACTTAGACAAAATAATAAGCATTACATCAAGTCTAACCTATACATCGCCTAATCCTATCGACACACTAATCTACCGATATCGCCCTGCTTTGGGATCTTCAATTCCATAAGTACTACTATGATTTCCCCCAATTTCTTTTAACCCTGGAATAAACCGAGTATCAATCTACCGACTCATATCCAACAATTTCCCCTAATTGATGATGCCAAAACCTCTATACTCTAACATCTATCAAAGATACCGTCCCTACCGACAACAATTTCCCCCTTCAAACGTCCTCGAGGAAAAACTGATAATCATAAACGAAACTTCAAGAAGCGAGAGAACGGCAAGATCGTAGAAACTCGATGTGAGTGCGTGTCGATCACTTAGTGATCGCTGTGTAAACACAAAGTAAAAGGCCGAAAGACAATGAGTAATTGTCTAGCAAGCGGAGGAACCGATATATATATCAAGAATTACGGAGTTCCTAATGCTATTACAAAAGATGAGAAAGAGAAAATCACCGCGCCGCTTCTCGAACTTCTCGCTTCTTCTTCTTGAAGTCGCGGATTTCTCGACGGGAGGATCCGTAATAGTATTTATACACTCTAGCTCGAATCTCCCGGATCTCCAAGTTATCATCCGCCTTTCGTGGAGCAGGCCCGCATCAGAAGCGGCTTCCTCCACTTCTCTTTCTATGTCCTTAGTGCTCGCCAGCCCACTAGCAAGTCTCGGGGGTGGAATGCGTCTGAAAGTCGGGGCACGGAAGGTTATATTCTCGTGGATTCCATGACTTGCTTCACCGCTCACCGAATTCAACATCAAATCTCGTAACCAACTCCTCAAAGAGCTGATCGGGCCGAGCAATGAGCGGGTAAATGCGCCATACGTAGTAGCCTTTGATAAAAACTTCTTTCAATCTCTCCCAATGTTCATTCATATCAGCCGGCACCCACTTATCCACGTGCCGAATCGGGTTGTTGCTTGATGTGGGGGCCCCCGATGAACTTAGATCCTCTCTGATCCGCCTTCTCGATCACCGCCGGTTTAAAGGATAATCTTCGCACTTTCTCCGCGATCAGCCATCCTTTTCTTTTCTCGAGCGCGGCTGCTCTCTTGTCTCCATGTCTCGCTAGATAGTCCAAACGAGCACCGCCTCCCACGTTGCTTGATCTTCTCGCTATCTCGCGCAGCGTATGAGTCGTGGAGGGTTGACTCGCGCAGAGCCGGGGTATCGCTGTTGGGATATTAGTTGAAGAAGCCTTGGCGTATTCTTCTTGAGCTTTCTTCTTCTCGCTCTTCAACCGTCCCGATTACCTTCTTCTTACCTCTCGCTCTTACGCCTCGCTTGCCCCTTAGGCTTTTTGGCCGCCTCACCGCTTCTTCTAATTTTCGCTCATGATCAAGTTTGTCCCGCACTGCTGTTGGGCGACTCGAGGTCGAAAGCCTCCCCCGCTCCGCTTTTGATTTAAATTTTCTGGACCGGGAGGAAGGAGGAGATTCAGGGAGCGCCTCCTTCCCGCCCCCGCGGCACTGCTGTGACTCTTCTTCTTCTCGCCGGCTCGTCTAAGAACCGAGCGATCTCTTCTATATGTGCAAAGTAAGAGGAGATGGGGGGTGGCTTGTAATGGAAATTCAAGGAGAAGTACCTCGCCGCATTGCCTTTTCGCCCGAGCGGCCGAGACTTCTTCGCCCGAGTAGAGGGTCCTTCCTCCCGCGCCTTTTCCCTTTGAGTCCGTGAGGGTCCTTCACCGTGGAGGGTCCTTCCTCCCCGTACCCTTCTCGCTAAGAAGCGGTACATCACCGTCCCCATCACTCCTTCAATCCTTCTAACATCCACTCTCTCACTTCCTTCTCCCCTTACTACCTTCCCCCTTACTACCTTCCCCCCTTTTCGCATCGCAATAAGTCCAAGCGGAGGTACGGAGTTCTTTCACTTCTTCACCACTTTGGCAACGTAAACTTTGACTTCATCAACAATGTATCGAAGTCGACACCACACCGGTGTAGCCATTCCACCAGCTTCTTGCTCTTTCCCCGAATTTCGCAGGCCGAGCGGCCGATTCTTTGCGGGGTTCAAGCAGAGCCGCATCATGGGATTCGCCATCTCTTCTCGAATCGTCTTGAGAGCCTCACCTTGTTGTTTAACGGCCGTTTGGAGAGAGGTGGTAGCCAGCCTTATTACGCTCATCCATCTCGAGCTTGAATGCTTTCGAGGCCGTAGCCGCCTCTTGTGAGAAAGATAGGCGCCGAGCTTCAAGAAGCCGCCGACTCGAGCTTGCGTATCAATCTTCCGGGCGCCTAGAGCCTCGCTCGATCATCTTCTTCCGATCAGCCGAGAAGGAGCCTCTTGTGGTTTGGAAGACGCTCGGCAGTAAAGTTTGTTCAGCGCTCGGCCCCGCGCCTTTGTATACTTCTCCCATTTAATGTGTACATCTTGGCGAGAAGGCGATTTTTCTCTCCTTGTCGTCCCGATCGCCTTTGTTGACCGCCTTTGAGGACACTGAACCTATTGGTTGTATCCGATAGGAGCTTGTTCCGAGCCTCTTTTCTGAGAACGTGAGAAGCCGCTCCCTTGAGTACTTAGGGGCATTAGGAGCCTCACCGTATGTAGCAAGGTGGTGGTGATGAGCTCTTCTCACTGGGAGTTTGTCCCTCGCCAGAATCTCCCATTTCCGCATCCTCGGGGTGCCTCGTCCTTCTCCTTATCATCATCATCTCCCTTATCGCCAGGAGGGAGAAGGGGGGCGGGGGAGTGTTGCCCGGAGCCGATTCCCTCTCGCTTAGCAAGTAGAGCATAGCAGCTCGTAAATCTTCAAAACAACCTGCATCGGGCGGCTCGCCAAAGCCTATGGCATTCTCGCAGCCTCTTGCTTCCTCGGCCAACAACCCGCCTCCCGATCGATTCTTTGAAAAGTCTATGAGAATGTCCCAAAGGCAGAATCTCAAGCATATGAGCGCGTGCCCCGATGGCAATCTCTATCAAGTCCGCGTGCCCAGCCGATTTCGGGTATCGCCGTGAATTTCAGCCGTAGCACGGGCACGAGTGGAATCGCTGGTGTTCCACTCGCCAGACGGCTCCTCGCCGGTATTCTCGCGTCCGACCGGGTTTCCTGAGCTGATTATCTCGAACCTTATCCTTCGTAGTAGCTCCTTCTATTCCAAAGATTCGAATCCCGGATCTCGCCAGGAGGAGGTGAAGCAGGAGTTGACGCTAGTATGGCCACTGGCCGAGCAACAAATGACCTCAAAGCAGTCGAGCCTTGGCCAATCTCCTCTTCTTCGGCACTTGTACCGACGGGGCAGAGCCGACGCCGCTTCTCTAGGCTCAAAGTGCCCCTTGCCTACGGGATTTTCTCACCCACCTTCGTCCTGAATTTGATAGATTTCTTGTCAAAGTACTTGGAGTCCTCAAAAGCCGAAGTTCCTTCCGAACCATGCTTTCTATCGTAACGCACATCTTTGTTCCGAATAGAAGTTTACCCACACCGGCTATCCTCCTCTCGCCAGCCGGGTAATGTGGTGAACTTCGAGCCCGTGCCTTCACCGAGTAGTATAATACTCGCCCAGCTCACTTCAACCCCATCGTCTATTGCCATCATCACCGAATCCTTGGTTTGGGACAGCTTGATCATGCGATCCAACCGAACTTGTCGAATGTGCGATACCACGTAAGCTAGACCTCTCGTACCGAGGTAGCAACATGCATTCCTCTGAGAGCTGTTTTGAACGCCACATCCTTGCGTCCACGTAATTTCTCGCACATATGCGTTGATCTCCTTCTCCTTGTATCCAATCTGAGAAATGCCGGAGTTGGGAAGATCGAATGAAAGACCTAGAGCATCTTGAATATCGAAGGTATGAACAACCGACTCCCACTCATCTTGGTCGACTTCCTTCCGATAAGAGAAGGACGATTCCTCTCCTCCCGACGCTAGAGATTTCCAGCTGAAATAAACTTCACCGAATTGCCGAGGGAGATAAGCACGGGGTGCTTCAAAACCAATGCCTCCAACCCCGAACGCTCCAAAGCGTCAAACACGGGTTCAAGGAAAGAGATCTCCACTTGGCGGAAGGCCAAAGTAGGCTCAAACAAAATCCTCGGAAGCCACAATCTCCTCAATGTTGTCCGGTGTTTGAACGCTCGCCATTGAAATCTCCAACAACCTATTAACACTCTTCACCGAACTTATCACCGGTTATCATTAATTATCGGGAGGATGGTTGTGCCGACGACCATGTTCCCCTTGCCGTGCAAAGGTGTCTCTCCCAACCGAGTCACCGTAAGGAGTTTTCTCGACCCGTCATGCCGATTCCATACCGATACCAATTGTTGCTAAGTATATCATTATCGTAGTCGGCTTACTACCGACTTGTCTCGCAGGGATCTAGCGTACCTAGCTCAACCGATAGTTCTCTCGAACCTCGTTCTCGCCTAGTGGTTTGGCCGTATATCTCGCTTCTTTGCTTGTCGGGCATGGGATTTTCTCCATCCCGATGTCCTTCTTTTCGACATGGTCCCCCGATGAAGTGGTGTCGGATATCCACGTGCTTGCATCCGGTATGTAGAACCGGGTTCTGAAGTTATAGCTATTGTGACCGGTGGAGTCACGCAGATGGGCACTTCATCCCGAAGTTATACCATAATCTCTCAATTGTTGTCGAAGCCAAAGGATCTCGGGCACAAAAACTTCCC
Organism: Lavandula angustifolia; assembly: GCA_028984105.1. Taxonomy (NCBI): domain Eukaryota; kingdom Viridiplantae; phylum Streptophyta; class Magnoliopsida; order Lamiales; family Lamiaceae; genus Lavandula; species Lavandula angustifolia. The sequence goes on along the minus strand of CM054808.1, from coordinate 3,577,550 downwards.
CGCAGCCCATGTACTCGCCCTCGCAGCGGACGTAGCTACCGAGTGCCGTTTCTTTGAAAACCACGATATCGCCTTGCCGCCTAGGAACCGACATGTTCCTAAGTTGATTTTCGATCTATCCCGCATCCCGCATAATCGCATCGAATAACCCGTCGCATTAGATTATGATCGCAGGATACCATAACCCAAAGATCGTGTGTTCCTCTTTAGATATCGCAACCTTCTTCGCCGAGTCTAGATGACTTCGCTGGGATTCGCCTCAAATCTTGCGCATACACCTACAAAGATAAGTTATGTCAGCCGGCTAGTCGTTAAATAAAGTAAAGAACCAATAATAGCTCTATAATCGCAGAGTTAACGTAAGCTCCCTCTTTGTCTGGATCGATTTTAAAGTTCGTGTTCATGGGGATCTTGACCGGCTTGGCCGGAATCACACTCAACCTTTTGAGAAGATCTCGAGTGTATTCGGCTTGATTGATGAAGATTCCTTCACCGATTGTTTTACTTGAAATCCAAGGAAATAATTCATCTCTCCCATCATGGACATCTCGAATTTCTCCTTCATCATCTTCTCGAACCGCCGACATATGACTTCGTTTCTCAGCCGAAAATGATGTCGTCCACGTAGATTCGCACCCAAGCAGAATGTCATCTTCCCGACTTTATGCCGAATAGGGTGCGATCTCGCCGTCCCCTTTTGAAAACCTTTCAAGTAGAAAGTCCGATAGTGGTATCATACCAAGCCCCGGGTGCTTGTTTTAACCCATACGGAGCTTTCCTAAGTCTCGTAGACACTGTCCCCGCCGTCAAAAGCCGGGCGGTTGTTCCACGTAGACTTCTTCCTTCGCACGCCGTTCGTAAAAGCCGACTTCACATCCATCTCGATATACCTTAAATCCCCGATGTGTCGCATAAGCTAGGAAAAGACGAATGGCTTCCAATCTCGGCGACCGGAGCAAATGTTTCATCAAAGTCAATTCCTCTCGCCCGATCGGATCCTTTAGCAACTAGTCGAGCTTTATTTCCGACTATGACGTTGTTTTCATCTCGCTTGTTCTTGAAGACCCACTTAGTTCCAATCACGTGCCGATGCTCCAGTTCTGCCGACAAGCTCCCAAACTTCATTTCTCGACGTAACCGGTTCAGCTCTTCTTGCATAGCAATGACCCGGGCCAAGATCTTTAAGTGCGTCCTCTATCGACCGAGGTTCTTCTCAGATACGTAAAACAAGAGTAAAGTGAGCTTTCTCCTTGACTTAATCTTGATCTCGCCCTTATAGTTGCCGATGGATCTCCAATGATAAGATCTCGAAGAATGAGCATCGAGCCACGAACGCCCGAGTCGGGCTTCTTCTTCTCGATACTACTTCGCACGCCGCAGGTGTATTAGGCATTTCAAGAGTACCGTTTCGCGACCGTAGTAATTCAAGAAGAAGGTTAGGATCTACCGAGCTTCCGTGTTCAGTGGGCATTTAGCTCAGAACATTAATCGTTCCCCCCCGAGTTTATATTCTCGCAGAGGTCTCGCTACACAGGGGCTTCCTCATCGACCGAGTTACCTCGTTGTTGATTCTGCTCGATAGAATCAACTAGGTTAGCTACATTGCTTGTTGGGCCGAGTCCGAATTTCTTCATCTTCCCGACTCATCATCCCAACAATGCCGGATCTTTTCAGCCTTTGTCATTTAGTCCGAGATCCCGTAGCTTGCCGCCGACATCCTCGTGTTTGACTTTGTATCTTTCCCCGTTCTCGCAACAAATTCATCAAAAACAACATGAGGGCTTTCCTCCACGCAAAGAGTTCGATAGTTAAAAACTCAAGGCTTTATCGACTCCTGGAGTATCCTAAGAATACTCCTTGATCGATTTGCTATCAAAGACCTTCAACCGATCTTTCCCATTGTTGTGGATAAAGCAAGGACAAATCCAAAAACATGAAAATGAGAAATAGAAGGAATTCTCCCTTTCCACAGCTTCGTAAGGCGTCTTCATGTGTTGTGCGCCGCAGTGAGCGATTCTCGAGTGTAACAAAGGTGTCCGCAGGAAGCATCACCCCAAAACTTTGAGGGTAGTCCGGAACCGCGAGGAGCGTTCTTGCCGCTTCTTTGAGTGTTCTCGCTCTTACGTTCAAAGAAGTCCGTTCGCCGAGGGGTGCGCAGCCGATGCCTCGTGCCGAATTCCCTCTTTATCGCAAAGATGCCTTAACTACCGAAGTTTAGAAACTCGTTCCTCCTCGAGCGTATCTTCTTAATCTTGATGTTCTTTTCCACACCGAGTTTCTTCAAGAGATTAGGTAACTCGGCCCGAACATCGATTTGTCGGGCGATGAAGATGACCCAAGTATATCTCGAGTAGTCGTCTATGAAGACGAGGGCATACTTCTCGCCTCTTATAGTCACCGGAGAGACCGGCCCGAATAAGTCCATGTGAAGTACCAAGGATTCCATCGCTGGAAGGTGACGGAATAGGTGGATTGCTCCTCTTTGTTTGCTTTCCCTTCGTGCACGCTTCACAATTTCGCCTTTGATAAACGATTCGCGAGCGCTCCTCCGACTTTAGAGTTCTTGACTAGCTTGTTCATGGTCTTGAAGTTCAAAGTGGCCGAGTCTCTTGTGCCATAGCCAACCCGACTTGTCACCCGATTTGGTCTCGTGCGAGCAAGCAAGCCTCGTGTTCTCGCGGTTTTCCAATTTGCAACATAGATGTTCTTCTTCCGCGATCCCGACAACACCGTTTTCCCCCGTAGATTTGTCAACAATATCACGTAAAACCAGGCCAAAGATTACTCGTTAAGATTATCACGTAACTGATCGATCGAAAGGAGATTATGTTGAAGTCCTTCAACATATGTTACTCTTGAACCGTGGGCGCCCCAATGTTCGGCCGCCCGTATCCCCTTGTGTAGCCTTTGGAGTTGTCACCGAATTCACTCGGGACCATCTTCTTGTACGTAGTTGGTCGCAGTGCTCTTCCGGTAAGTCATGTGTCTCGAGCACCGCCGTCCACTATCCACGGGTCCTTATGCACCCGCAAAACGGAGGCATTTTTAGGTACCCTTTGGTTCGCCTGGGTCCTTACAAAGTTAGCGGGTGATTTCGAACCCGGATCTGTCTCTGACCTTAGAAGTTCTGGACTTCTTCTTCCGAACCTTATCGCCTTTCTTCTCCACAGACTTGGAGATACCGACTTTCTCGCCGATAATTTTGGGGTTCAGCGCTTTCTTCTTCTCGAGTCTTAGCGCTTCTCCCGACCCCGGGCTCATAGTAGTACGAGCCGCACCGAGCCGGGTGCTCATACAAAGCTCCTTGTACTGTTCCCGCCCATCTCGACCTTCTTGGTTCCCCCCGAATTTGATCGCGGTGTCCCGGGCCGGAACCTTTGGTCACCGCTTGTTGCTACTCTGCCGAGGTGTAATCATTTTCTCGTTTGTTTTTCGCCCGAGGTGTGGTGTCGCAGCCTTGCACCTTTCCTCCGACGAACCTATCAGCCGTGGTTGCCGAGCTTTTGGAGGTAGAAGCTTCGTGGGTATAGCCAAGGCCTTCTTTCACGTAAGGTCCGTTGTGCTCTAAGCATGCTTTCAAGCTTCTCCTTCGCTCCCTGTGTATTGTTCAGCCATCAAACCTCTCGCACTCGTCACTCCTTCCGAGCGAGTCATAGTCATTCCCGCACGTCTCGTGAGCTTCCGATCGAGCTTGGCTATTTCGCCTTCTTTCTCGAATTGTCCTTGGTCGAACCGAGATCTCGAGTCTCTTGAAGCCGAGACTTAGTCATAAGAGATTCAATCTCTTCCTCGAGTCTCGCAACTAGATCCACCGACTTCGCAGAGACCCGACAATCGAAGAAAGTCTCCCGATTCTCGCCCTTTACCCGTTCAAGTTCCCCGGATGGTTCTCGCTCAACTCTCGCTCACCGAACTGCTCTCTCTAGCGGATCGCCGTAGCTTGTACCACATCTAGAGGATCATCTCGCGACCGAGCACGTGTCTTGTGTGGCCGTGTGAAGAAGAGGTAATAATGCGTTTAGAATTTACCTCGCCTCTTTCTCCGCCATCGACGCATTCGGCCGACTCATCATAGAACCGTCTTTGCGACTCCAACCGCGACGTAACGCGGCTTCGTCTTCGTAAGAATACATGAATGTATCCTCCTCACCTGAGTTGCCGGATATCTCTCCCGCTATATGGGCCTCGCCGTCTCTCGGCGAATTTCTTTCTCCTCGCTCGCCGTTCCGCTTCTTGAGCACCGAGAGTTCGGGACAATCGTACCGATAGTGTCCCTCCTTCTGCGACTTGTAGCGTGTAGATGTTCTCCGCTTCTTACCAACCGAGTCTTTAGACGGACCGGCAAAGCACTCCGATTTCCCGCATTCAGCAGGAAGGATTAGATTCTTCTTTCTTATGATAGTCTTTCTTACCCGAGGAAGAATCTCGGTTGTATTTCCTCGCCTTCTCGACTCTCTCCTTTTCCCTCTCGATATTTGAGAGCCATCGCTGCTAGCCGGTCGTGGCCTCGAAGTCTCGTAAGACTTTGCTACCGATGTGGCCACAGCTTTGCTTGAGGAAATAGGCTTGGCTCCCGTATTGCCGATCGTCGCCTTGAAGGCGTGGTCGAACCGTGTGTCACCCGGAGCGCTTAAGCACTTTTGGGGTAGGCTATGCTCGAATTCCTCCGATTTTAATTTCAAAATATAACATCGGAGTTAGAGCATTTAGATCGTAGCGACGTAAATAAGTAGCAAATGGAAGCCACTTCGTCTGGGCAACGCTCTCAAGATCTTGGTGTTCATCTCCTTGTTGGTGAACGACCTCCCCCAAATTCCATTGATGACATTGACTTGATTGGTGAATCCGACACTCACCGCCAACGGTTTCAAGAGGCTCCATTGCAAAGGCGTCGAACTTCTAAAGCTCTAGCTCGAGCTTGTTTTCTTTGATCTCGAGGGGTTCCATGGCTCAGCATGGCCCAAGGCGCCCCATAGCTCTTTTCGCCGTTTTGCAATCTTGTACCCTTCCGAGATGTGAGTCACCGAGCGTAGCCGGGCATGGCATTACGTGCAACTCGGCCAAGGTTGTGCAACTTCTTTTCTTCAGCGTGAAGGCAGATTTGTCTTTGGGAACCTTAGCACCGGCTTGTGCTCCCACGCTCCTCCAAAGATCAAATACTACGCCGCCGATCATGGGAATGATCGGTCCCGACTCTAGGACATCTCGACATGCCGTCGTGGAGTGACGTTAGGTGTGCCTCCATACGTACGCGCTATACCGTGTAGTTCTCTATTGAGAACATCGGTACCATCCTAATACCCGACATATCGACATTGTAAGAGTAAGAGTATAAGGATGCCGAAAAGATGCTTATGCAAAGGAAAACGGTTTTCGTGGATCGGCCCGAGAGGACCAAGATTTCGTAACCGGCGATCGCTGAACACCGTGTGCTTCGATACCAATTGTTGGTCCGAGACGAAAAGTCGTGTGAGGGGGGGGTGAATACACCCGAGCTCGTTTCTTTTTCTTGAAGGTCACCAAGCCGATGTTTGCAACCGATGAACAAGCCGCCAAGTAAGCCTTCGATCACTGGGTCAAAGTGAGCCGCCTTCGAGCTCTTCTACCGACCGATGTCAGGATACGAAACTCGCGCCGAGACCGTAGTGCGGATAAGTGTTAGGCCCGGAGTCGCCTCTTTTGAAAACGCGCTTTTAGCAAGTTAAATCTTTGGCCGTGCACTTTATAAAATACGCTTTTATGCAAGCTTATGATTTTCAAGTCGCTTGAATGCTATGCAATAAAACAAGAAAAGAACACAAGCGATTTAACGTGGTTCGGATACGCAAGATCCTACGTCCACGGTCCCCAACAAGCGCAAGAGAACTTGTTGATTATTCTCGAAAGCAAGCCTCACCAGGGATACGGTGCACCGGACAGCTTCCTCTAAGTTATAGTCCTTAGCGACTTTACAATCCAAACCTAAGTTTAGAAGGGAGGGAATATTCTCCAACCGAGAAGGAGTTCTTACAACAAGAACAATTCACTAAATGTGAACTCCTTCGGATCTAAGCTATGAATCTAGCAATGAGCTTAGTCTAGAGAAGAAAGGGATCAAAGAGCTCTGCGAGAGATGAACTACAAGAAGTGTTCTATGAAAACTAGTTCGTCTCTCGGGATAAGCTTGAAGGTTCTGGAGCGCTGTGAGCTTGAATGATTTCCCTTGATTTCGCGTATATTCCTTTTGTGAAATCTTCAAATCCTTCTCTATTTATAGCCGTGAGTTGTGGCATATGTCCGTTGGAGACGACGATGCCACGTGTCACAAGCGTCCAAAGAAAACGGCCACTATTCAACTTTGTTGCAAAGCAGGCGCTTAACGCACCGTTCATGAGAGCAAACTTTACCGTGTAGAGTAGGTAAGCGTTGCTCGGCTTCTCATTGGTCGAGGTTTGTAGTTGGTGAGTGTCGAGCTGACCGTTCAAACTACCTCGTATGTCTTCTCGCCGAACATTTGAAGGGACTTTAAGTGCCGGGTCGCTTTCTGATACAGAGACGGAAAGTCTCGTCTTCTTCGGCCGAGTCGTCCTCGACCGATAAAGTGAGCTTCGATAGTCGGGCTGGTCGATCGCGAAGGTATACGCTTGCAGACCGGTTCTTCTACCGATGACCACGCCTTGTAGAGAATGCTTTACCGAGGTCCGGGCCACCGATGCGGGATCTTTAACTCGAGTTTGATATCACCGCCGACGAAGAATGCAAGCGATTACACCGATGACGCTGGGTTCAAAAGTATCTTCAAGCAGAAGATCGCTCAACAACTACCCCGTCAGGACTTAGACAAAATAATAAGCATTACATCAAGTCTAACCTATACATCGCCTAATCCTATCGACACACTAATCTACCGATATCGCCGGTTTTGGGATCTTCAATTCCATAGTACTACTATGATTTCCCCCAATTTCTTTTTAACCCTAGAACAGCCGAGTATCAATCTACCGACTCATATCCAACAATTTCCCCTAATTGATGATGCCAAAACCTCTATACTCTAACATCTATCAAAGATACTGTCCTACCGACAACAATTTCCCCCTTCAAACGCTCCGAGGAAAAACCGATAATCATAAACGAACTTCAAAGCAGGCGAGAGAACGGGCAAGATCGCAGAAACCGATGTGAGTGTGTGTCGATCACTTAGTGATCGGCTGTGTAAACACAAAGTAAAAGGCCGAAAGACAATGAGTAATTGTCTAGCAAGCGTGAGGAACCGATATATATATCAAGAATTACGTAGTTCCTAATGCTATTACAAAAGATGAGAAAGAGAAAATCACCGGCGCCGCTTTCTTGAACTTCTCGCGTCTTCTTCTTGAAGTCGGCCGGATTTCTCTGGAGGATCCGTAATAGTATTTATACACTCTAGCTCGAATCTCCCGGATCTCCAAGTTATCATCCGCCTTTCGTGGAGCAGTGCTCGCATCAGTAGGCGGCTTCCTCCACTTCTCTTTCTATGTCCTTAGTGCTCAGCAAATCCACTAGCAAGTCTCGGCGGTGGAATACGCTCGGAAAGCCGGGGCACGGAAGGTTATATTCTCGTGATTCCATGACTTGCTTCACCGCTCACCGAATTCAACATCAAATCTCGTAACCAACTCCTCAAAGAGCTGATCGGCCGAAAGCAGCCGAGCGGGTAAATGCGCCATACGTAGTAGCCTTTGATAAAAACTTCTTTCAATCTCTCCCAATGTTCATTCATATCACCGGCACCCACTTATCCACGTGCCGAATCGGTTGTTGCTTGATGTGGGGGCCCCCGATGAACTTAGATCCTCCCTGGATCCGCCTTCTGGATCACCGCCGGTTTAAAGGATAATCTTCGCACTTTCTCCGCATCGCCCATCCTTTTCTTTTTCTCGGAGCGCGGCTACGCTCTCTTGTCTCCATGTCTCGCTAGATAGTCCAACCGAGCACCGCCTCCCACGTTGCTTGATCTTCTCGCTATCCGCGCAGCGTATGAGTCGTAGAGGGTCGACTCGCGCAGCAGCCGGGGTATCGCTGTTGGGATATTAGTTGAAGAAGCCTCGGCGTATTCTTCTCTTGAGCTTTCTTCTTCTCGCTTCTTCAACTCCGTCCCGATTACCTTCTTCTTACCTCTCGCTCTTACAAACTCTTGCCCTTAGGCTTTTTGGCCGCCTCACCGCTTTCTTCTAATTTTCGCTCATGATCAAGTTTGTCCCAGCCGCTGGGCGACTCCGAGGTCGAAAGCCTCCCCGCTCCGCTTTTGATTTAAATTTTCTGGACCGGGAGGAAGGAGGAGATTCGGGAGCGCCTCCTTCCCCGCCCCCCGCGGCACTGTTGTGACTCTTCTTCTTCTCGCCGGCTCGCCTAAGAACCGAGCGATCTCTTCTATATGTGCAGCAGAAGAGGAGATGGGGGTGGCTTGTAATGGAAATTCAAGGAGAAGTACCTCGTCGCATTGCCTTTTGCCCGAGCGGCCGAGACTTCTTCGCCCGAGTAGAGGGTCCTTCCTCCCCGCGCCTTTTCCCTTTGAGTCCGTGAGGGTCCTTCACCGTGGAGGGTCCTTCCTCCCGTACCCTTCTCGCTAAGAAGCGGTACATCACCGTCCCCATCACTCCTTCAATCCTTCTAACATCCACTCTCTCACTTCCTTCTCCCTTACTACCTTCCCCCTTACTACCTTCCCCCCTTTTGGCATCGCAATAAGTCCAAGTGGAGGTACTGAGTTCTTTCACTTCTTCACCACTTTGGCAAAGAAACTTTGACTTCATCAACAAATGTATCGGGTCGACACCACACCGGTGTAGCCATGCCACCCAGCTTCTTGCTCTTTCCCGAATTTCGCAGGCCGAGCGGCCGATTCTTTCGCGAAGGTTCAAAGCAGAGCCGCATCACGGGATTCGCTCATCTCTTTCGAATCGTCTTGAGAGCCTCAGCCTTGTTGTTTAACGGCCGTTTGGAGAGAGGTGGTAGCCAGCTTATTACGCTCATCCATCTCGAGCTTGAATGCTTTCGAGGGCCGTAGCCGCCTCTGTGAGAAAGATAGGCGCCGAGCTTCAAGAAGCCGCCGACTCGAGCTTGCATCAATCTTCTCGGGCGCCTAGAGCCTCGCTCGATCATCTTCTTCTCGATCAGCCGAGAAGGAGCCTCTTGTGGTTTGAAGACGTCGGCGTAAAGTTTGTTCAAGCGCTCACCTCGCGCCTTTGTATACTTCTCCCATTTAATGTGTACATCTTTGCGAGAAGGCGATTTTTCTCTCCTTGGCGTCCGATCGCCTTGTTGACCGCCTTTGAGGACACTGAACCTATTGGTTGTATCTCGATAAGGAGCTTGTTCCGAGCCTCTTTCTGAGAACGTGAGAAGCTCGCTCCCTTGAGTACTTAGGGGCATTAGGAGCCTCACCGATGTAGCAGGTGGTGGTGATGAGCTCTTCTCACGGGGAGTTTGTCCCTCGCCAGAATCTCCCATTTCTCGCATCCTCGGGGCCTCGTCCTTCTCCTTATCATCATCATCTCCCTTATCGCCAGGAGGGAGAAGGGGGCGGGGGAGTGTTGCCCGAGCCGATTCCCTCTCGGCTTAGCAAGTAGAGCATAGCAGCCATAAATCTTCAAAACAACCTGCATCGGGCCGGCTCGCCAAAGCCTATGGCATTCTCGCAGCCTTCGCTCCTCGGCCAACAACTCGCCCCCGACCGATTCTTTGAAAAGTCTATGAGAATGTCCCAAAGGCAGAATCTCAAGAGCATATGAGCGCGTGCCCCGATGGCAATCTCTATCAAGTCCGCGTGCCCAACGATTTCGGTATCGCCTCGTGAATTTCAGCCGTAGCACGGGCACGAGTGGAATCGCGGTGTTCCACTCGCCAGATGGCTCCTCGCCGGTATTCTCGTCGTCCGACCGGGTTTCCTGAGCCGATTATCCGAACCTTATCCTTCGTAGTAGCTCCTTCTATTCCAAAGATTCGAATCCCGGATCTCGCTAGAGGAGGTGAAGCAGGAGTTGACGCTAGGATGGCTGGGCCGGCCGAGCAACAAAGCTGACCTCAAGCAGTCGAGTCTCGGCCAATCTCCTCTTCTTTGGCACTTGTACTCGATGGGGGCAGAGCCGACGCCGCTCTCTTAGCTCAGCGGCCCCTTGCCTACGGATTTTCACCTCCACCCTTCGTCCTGGAATTTGATAGATTTCTTGTCAAAGTACTTCGAGTCCTCAAAAGCCGAGTTCCTCCTCAACCATGCTTTCTATCGTAATGTATATCTTTGTTCCGAATAGAAGTTTACCCACACCGGCTATCCTCCTCTCGCCAAATGGGTAATGTGGTGAACTTCCGAGCCCGTGCCTTCATCGAGTAGTATAATACTGGCCCAGCCTCACTTCAACCCCATCGTCTATTGCCATCATCACCGAATCCTTGGTTTGGACAAGCTTGATCATACGATCCAACGAACTTGTCGAATGTGCGATACCACGTAAGCTAGACCTCTCGTACCGAGGTAGCAACAGCATTCCTCGGGAGAGCTGTTTTGAACGCCACATCCTTGCGTCCACGTAATTCTCGCACATATGCGTTGATCTCCTTCTCCTTGTATCCAATCTGAGAAATGCCGAGTTGGGAAGATCGAATAGAAGACCTAGAGCATCTTGAATACCGAAGGTATGAACAAACACTCCCACTCATCTTGGTCGACTTCCTTCGATAAGAGAAGGACGATTCCTCTCCTCCCGACGCTAGAGATTTCCAGCTGAAATAAACTTCAGCGAATTGCCGAGGGAGATAAGCACGGGGTGCTTCGAAACCAATGCCTCCAACCCCGAACGCTCCAAAGCGCCAAACACGGGTTCAAGGAAAGAGATCTCCACTTGGCGGAAGGCCAAAGTAGGCTCAAACAAAATCCTGGAAGCCACAATCTCCTCAATGTTGTCTCGGTGTTTGAACGCTCGCCATTGAAATCTCGCAAACAACATATTAGCACTCTTCACCGAACTTATCGCCGGTTATCATTAATTATCGGGAGGATGGTTGTGCCGACGACCATGTTCCCCCTTGCCGCGTACAAGCGTGTGTCTCTCCCAACCGAGTCACCGTAAGGAGTTTTCTCGACCGTCATGCCGATTCCATACCGATACCAATTGTTGCTAAGTATATCATTATCGTAGTCGGCTTCTACCAACTTGTCTCGCAGAGGATCTAGCGTACCTAGCTCAACCGATAGTTCTCTCGAACCTCGTTCTCACCCAGTGGTTTGGCCGCATATCTCGCTTCTTTGCTTGTCGGGCATGGATTTTCTCCATCCCGATGTCCTTCTTTTCGACATGGTCCCCGATGAAGTGGTGTCGGATATCCACGTGCTTGCATCTCGGTATGTAGAACCGGGTTCCGAAGTTATAGCTATTGGACCGGTGGAGTCACAAGAGATGGGCACTTCATCCCGAAGTTATACCATAATCTCTCAATTGTTGTCGAAGCCAAAGGATCCGGGCACAACAACTTCCTCGCAGCCTATGTACTCGCCCTCGAGCGGACGTAGCTACCGAGTGCCGTTTCTTTGAAAACCACGATATCGCCTTGCCGCCTAGGAACCGACATGTTCCGAAGTTGATTTTCGATCTATCCCGCATCCCGCATAATCGCATCGAATAACCTCGTCGCATTAGATTATGATCAGCAGGATACCATAACCCAAAGACGTGTTCCTTTTAGATATCGCAGATCTTCTTCGCCGAGTCTAGATGACTTCGCTTGGGATTCACTCGAAATCTTGCGCATACACCTACAAAGATAAGTTATGTCAGTCGGCTAGCTGTTAAATAAAGTAAAGAACCAATAATAGCTCTATAATCGCAGAGTTAACGTAAGCTCCCTCTTTGTCTAGATCGATTTTAAAGTTCGTGTTCATGGGGATCTTGACCGGCTTGCCGGAATCACACCCGAATCTTTTGAGAAGATCTCGAGTGTATTTGGCTTCGATTGATGAAGATTCCTTCAACCGATTGTTTTACTTGAAATCCAAGGAAATAATTCATCTCTCCCATCATGGACATCTCGAATTTCTCCTTCATCATCTTCTCGAACCGCCGACATATAACTTCATTTCTTCGCACCGAAAATGATGTCGCCCACGTAGATTTGCACCCGCAGAATGTCATCTTCCCGACTTTATGCCGAATAGGGTGCGATCTACCGTCCCCTTTTGAAAACCTTTTCAAGTAGAAAGTCTCGATAGGGTATCATACCAAGCCCCGGGTGCTTGTTTTAACCCATACGGAGCTTTCCTAAGTCTCGTACACCTGATGTCCCCGCCGAAAGCCGGGCGGTTGTTCAACGTAGACTTCTTCCTTCGCACGCCGTTCGTAAAAGCCGACTTCACATCCATCTCGATATACCTTAAATCCCCGATGTGTCGCATAAGCTGGGAAAAGACGAATGGCTTCCAATCCGGCGACCGGAGAAAATGTTTCATCAAAGTCAATTCCTCTCGCCCGATCGTATCCTTTAGCAACTAGTCGAGCTTTTATTTCCGACTATGACGTTGTTTTCATCTCGCTTGTTCTTGAAGACCCACTTAGTTCCAATCACGTGCCGATGCTCAGTCTGCCGACAAGCTCCCAAACTTCATTTCTCGACGAACCGGTTCAGCCCTTTTCTTGCATAGCAACGACCCAGGCCAAGATCTTTAAGCTGCGTCCTCTATCGACCGAGGTTCTTCTCGTAGACGTAAAACAAGAGTAAAGTGAGCTTTCTCCTCGACTTAATCTTGATCTCGCCCTTATAGTTGCGCGACGGATCTCCAATGATAAGATCTCGAAGAATGAGCATCGAGCCACGAACGCCCGAGTCGGGCTTCTTCTTCCGATACTACTTCGCACGCCGCAGGTGTATTAGGCATTTCAAGTAGTACCGTTCGTGACCGTAGTAATTCAAGAAGAAGGTTAGGATCTACCGAGTTTCCGTGTTCGGGGGCATTTAGCTCAGAACATTAATCGTTCCCCCGAGTTTATATTCTCGCAGAGGTCTCGCTACTACACAGGGGCTTCCTCATCGACCGGTTACCTCGTTGTTGATTCTGCTCAATAGAATCAACTAGGTTAGCTACATTGCTTGTTGGCCGAGTCCGAATTTCTTCATCTTCTCGACTCATCATCCCAACAATGCCGGATCTTTTCACCTTTGCCATTTAGTCCGAGATCCCGTAGCTTGCCGCCGACATCCTCGTTGTTTGACTTTGTATCTTTCCCCGTTCTCGCAACAAATTCATCAAAAACAACATGAGGGCTTTCCTCCACGCAAAGAGTTCGATAGTTAAAAACTCAAGGCTTTACCGACTCTGGAGTATCCTAAGAATACTCCTTGATCGATTTGCTATCAAAGACCTTCAACCGATCTTTCCCATTGTTGTGGATAAAACAAGGACAAACAAAAACATGAAAATGAGAAATAGAAGGAATTCTCCCTTTCCACAGCTCGTAAGGCGTCTTCATGTGTTGCCGTGTCGCAGAGTGAGCGATTCTCCGAGTGTAACAAGTGGTCAAGTAGCATCAGCCCAAAACTTTGAGGGTAGTCCGGAACTGCGAGGAGCGTTCTTGCCGCTTTTTTGAGTGTTCTGCTCTTACGTTCAAGCAAGTCCGTTTCCGCCGAGGGGTGCGCGCACCGATGTCTCGTGCCGAATTCCCTTTATCGCAAAGATGTCTTAACTACCGAGTTTAGAAACTCGTTCCTCCGTCTCGAGCGTATCTTCTTAATCTTGATGTTCTTTTCCACACCGAAGTTTCTTCAAGAGATTAGGTAACTCGGGCCCCAACATCGATTTGTTGGCGATGAAGATGACCCAAGTATATCTCGAGTAGTCGTCTATGAAGACGAGGGCATACTTCTCGCCTCTTATAGTCACCGGAGAGACTGCCCGAATAAGTCCATGTGAAGTACCAAGGATTCCATCGCGGAAGGTGACGGAATAGGTGGATTGCTCCTCTTTGTTTGCTTTCCCTTCGTGCACGCTTCACAATTTCTCGTCTTTGATAAACGATTCGTCTGCGCTCCTCCCGACTTTAGAGTTCTTGACTAGCTTGTTCATGGTCTTGAAGTTCAAGGTGGCCGAAGTCTCTTGTGCTATAGCCAACCCGACTTGTCACCCGATTTGGTCTCGTGCGAGCAAGCAAGCCTCGTGTCTCCGCGGTTTTCCAATTTGCAACATAGATGTTCTTCTTCCGCGATCCCGACAACACCGTTTTCCCCGTAGATTTGTCAACAATATCACGTAAAACCGGGCCAAAAGATTACTCGTTAAGATTATCACGTAACTGACCGACCGAAAGGGAGATTATGTTGAAGTCCTTCAACATATGTTACTCTTGAACCGTGGGCGGCCCCAATGTTCGCCGTTCCGTATCCCCTTGTGTAGCCTTTGGAGTTGTCACCGAATTCACCTCTGGGACCATCTTCTTGTACGTAGTTGGTCGCAGCTCTTCTCGGTAAGTCATGTGTCTCGAGCACCGCCGTCCACTATCCACGGTCCTTATGCACCCGCAAAACAGGCATTTTTAGGTACCCTTTGGTTCGCCTGGGTCCTTACAGTGTTAGCGGGTGATTTCGGAACCCGTGATCTGCCTCTGGGACCTTAGAAGTTCTGGACTTCTTCTTCTCGAACCTTATCGCCTTTCTTCTCCACAGGACTTGGAGATACCGACTTTCGCCGATAATTTTGGGTTCAGCGCTTTCTTCTTCCCGAGTCTTAGCGCTTCTCCCGACCCCGGGCTCATAGTAGTACCAAACCGTACCGAGCCGGGTGCTCATACAATGGCTCCTTGTACCGCTTCCGCCCATCTCGACCTTCTTGGTTCCCCCGAATTTGATCGCGGTGTCCCGGGGCCGGAACCTTTGGTCACCGCTTGTTGCTACTCGGCCGAGGTGTAATCATTTTCCGTTTGTTTTTCGCCCGAGGTGTGGTGTCGCAGCCTTGCACCTTTCCTCCGACGAACCTATCGCCCAAGGTTGCCGAGCTTTTGGAGGTAGAAGCTTCGTGGGTATAGCAAGGCCTTCTTTCACGTTGGCCGTCGTGTGCTCTAAGCATGCTTTCAAGCTTCTCCTTCGCTCCCGTGTATTGTTCAGCCATCTAACCTCTCCGCACTCGTCACTCCTTCCGAGTGAGTCATAGTTATTCCCGCACGTCCGTGAGCTTCGATCGAGCTTGGCTATTTCAGCCTCTTTCGAATTGTCCTTGGTCGAACCGAGATCTCGAGTCTCTTGAAGCCGAGACTTAGTCATAAGAGATTCAATCTCTTCCTCGAGTCTCGCAACTAGATCCACCGACTCAGGAGAGACCCGACAATCGAAGAAAGTCTCTCGATTCTCGCCCCTTTACCCGTTCAAGTTCCCCGGATGGTTCTCATCGAACTCTCTTGCCACCGAACTGCCTCTAGCGCATCGTCGTAGGCTTGTACCACATCTAGAGGATCATCTCGCGACCGAGCACGTGTCTTGAGTGGCCGTGGTGAAGAAGAGGTAATAATGCGTTTAGAATTTACCTCAACCTCTTCTCCGCCATCGACAATATTCGGCCGACTCATCGAGAACTGTCTTTGCGACCTCAACCGCGACGAACGCGGCTTCGTCTTCGTAAGAATACATGAATGTATCCTCCTCAATTGAGTTGCCTGATATCTCTCCGACTATATGGGCCTGCCGTCTCTCGGCGAATTTCTTTCTCCCCGGCTCGCCGTTCGCTCTTTGAGCACTCGAGAGTTCGGGACAATCGTACCGATAGTGTCCCTCCTTCTTGCGCTTGTAGCAGGTGTAGATGTTCTCGCCGCTCTTACCAAACCGAAGTCTTTAGACGGACCGGGCAAAGCAGACTCCGATTTCCCGCATTCGCAGAAGGATTAGATTCTTCTTTCTTATGATAGTCTTTCTTACCCGAGGAAGAATCTCGGTTGTATTTCCTCGCCTTCTCGACTCTCTCCTTTTCCTCTCGATATTTGAGAGCCATCGCTGCTAGCCGGTCGTGGCCCGAAGTCTCGTAAGACTTTGCTACTGATGTGGCCACGCCTTTGCTTGAGGAAATAGGCTTGGCTCCGTATTGCCGATCGTTGCCTTGAAGGCGTGGTCGAACCGTGTGTCATCCGGAGCGCTTAAGCACTTTTGGGGTAGGCTATGCCGAATTCCTCCGATTTTAATTCTCAAAATATAACATCGGGAGTTAGAGCATTTAGATCGTAGCGACGTAAATAAGTAGCAAATGGAAGCCACTTCGTCGTGGGCAACGCTCTCAAGATCTTGGTGTTCATCTCCTTGTTGGTGAACGACCTCCCCCACCCTATTGATGACATTGACTTGATTGGTGAATCTAACACTCAGCCTCCAACGGTTTCAAAGAGCTCCATTGCAAAGGCGCCGAACTTCCGAGCTCTAGCTCGAGCTTGTTTTCTTTGATCTCGAGGGGGTTCCATGGCTCAAGATGCCCAAGGCGTCCCCATAGCTCTTTCGCCGTTTTGCAATCTTGTACCCTTCCGAGATGTGAGTCACCGAGCGTAGTCGGCATGGCATTACGTGCAACTCTGGCCAAGGTTGTGCAACTTCTTTTCTTCGTGTGAAGGCAGATTTTTCTTTGGGAACCTTAGCACCAGCTTGTGCTCCCACGCCTCCTCCAAAGAAGAACAAATACTACGCTGCCGATCATGGGAATGATCGGTCCCGACTCTAGGACATCTCGACATGCCGTCGTGGAGTGACGTTAGGTGTGCCTCCATACGTACGCGCTATACCGTGTAGTTCTCTATTGAGAACATCGGTACCATCCTAATACCTCGACATATCGACATTGTAAGAGTAAGAGTATAAGGATGCCGAAAAGATGCTTATGCAAAGGAAAACGGTTTTCGGATCGGTCGAGAGGACCAAGATTTCGTAACCGGCGATCGCTTGAACACCGTGTGCTCTGATACCAATTGTTGGTCCTGAGACAAAAAGTCGTGTAGAGGGGGGGTGAATACACCCGAGCTCGCTTTCTTTTTCTCGTTGAAGGTCACCGAAGCCGATGTTTGCAAATCGATGAACAAGCGCCAAGTAAGCCTTCGATCACTGGGGTCAAAGTGAGTCGCCTTCGAGCTCTTCTACCGACCGATGTCAAGATACGAAAACCCGCCGAGACTCGTAGTGCGGATAAGTGTTAGGGCCCGAGTCGCCTCTTTTGAAAACGCGTTTTAGCAAGTTAAATCTTTTGGCCGTGCACTTTATAAAATACGCTTTATGCAAGCTTATGATTTTCAAGTCGGCTTGAATGCTATGCAAAAAAACAAGAAAAGAACACAAGCGATTTAACGTGGTTCGGATACGCAAGATCCTACGTCCACGGTCCCCGAACAAGGCAGAGAACTTGTTGATTATTCCCGAGCAAGCCTCAAGCAGGGATACCGTGCACCGGACAGCCTCCTCTAAGTTATAGTCCTTAGCGACTTTACAATCCAAACCTAAGTTTAGAAGGGAGGGAATATTCTCCAACCGAGAAGGAGTTCTTACAACAAGAACAATTCACTAAATGTGAACTCCTTCGGATCTAAGCTATGAATCCGCAATGAGCTTAGTCTAGAGAAGAAAGGGATCAAAGAGCTCTGCAGAGAGATGAACTACAAGAAGTGTTCTATGAAAACTAGTTCGTCTCCTCGGGATAAGCTTGAAGGTTCTAGAGCGTTGTGAGCTTGAATGATTTCCCTTGATTTCGCGTGATATTCCTCTTGTGAAATCTTCAAATCCTTCTCTATTTATAGTGAAGTCGTGGCATATGTCCGTTGGAGACGACGATGCCACGTGTCACAAGCGTCCAAAGAAAACGGCCACTATTCAACTTTGTTGCAAAGCAGGCGCTTAATGCACCGTTCATGAGAGCAAACTTTACCGTGTAGTAGGTAAGCGTTGCTCGGCTTCTCATTGGGTCGAGGTTTGTAGTTGGTGAGTGCCGAGTTGACCGTTCAAACTACCTCGTATGTCTTCTCGCCGAACATTTGAAGGGACTTTAAGTGCCGGGTCGCTTTCGTCGGATACGTAGACCGGAAAGTCTCTGGTCTTCTTCGGCCGAGTCGTCCGACCGATAAAGTGAGCTTCGATAGTCGGGCCACTGGTCGACCGCGAAGGTATACTGCTTGACCGGGTTCTTCTACCGATGACCATCGCCTTGTAGAGAATGCTTCTACCGAGGTCCGGGCCACCGATGCGGGATCTTTAAACCGAGTTTGATATCACCGCCGACGAAGAATGCAAGCGATTACACCGACGACGCTGGGTTCTCGAAAAGTATCTTCGCAGAAGATCGCTCAACAACTACCCCGCACGTGACTTAGACAAAATAATAAGCATTACATCATGTCTAACCTATACATCGCCTAATCCTATCGACACACTAATCTACCGATATCGCCCCGGCTTTGGGATCTTCAATTCCATAGTACTACTATGATTTCCCCCAATTTCTTTTTAACCCTGGAACAATCCGAGTATCAATCTACCGACTCATATCCAACAACTCTCTTCTCTCTCTCTAGTACTGCCTCTCTCTCTCTCTCTAGAACTATCTCGACTCTTCCATCTTCTCTCTTCTCTCTCTAGAACTAGTAATCTCTCTCTCTCTCTCTAGAACTATCTCTCTCTCGAACTCGTCTCTCTCTCTCTCTCTCTTCTTTCTTCTCTCTATCTCGAACTCTCTCTCAATTCCAAACCACCAACGTAAGGAACCCGCATTCACTATGTACTTACTCGCGGGTCCCGCCGTCGTTATGAGCCACCGAAGCTGGTGAAACGATAAGTGGATTGGAGAAGATGGTGAAGTGTTGTGTGGAGGAGATGGTGAAACTGTCGATCGAAATTGCTGAGTGTAGGAAATGGTGAACTTGTCGATCGAAAGTAAGAGAGAGAGATTGCTATGTAATCGCTTCTCGAATCCATTAACCGCACGCGCATGCAAGTAATGGCAATTATGAAAATAATATTAAATTAATCATTAATACTAATATAATTATATTAAATTAGATAACTGCTATTATGTATTAATCATTAGAAAAGTATTCGAACATAATTAAAATTAGAATTATATTAAATTAGAATAACTCGCTATTATATATTAAAATTTTCTTAAATTAGATAACTCGCTATTATGTATAATTATATTAAATTAGAATAATCAAGTTATTATATATTAAAATTTTCGAATGTATTAGTACAAAAATATTATAGAACAAAGATTAGTACAAAAAATTATAGAAATTATAGAACAACATTATTGCCGCAATTATTGCATGGAAAATTGGAAAAGTACAAAAGTAACTCGAAAAGTAAGTCAAAGCCGAGTTAATTCTTGCATGGAAAATTGGAAAAGTAACCGAGGGTGCAGGGAGCAGGGTGGTAGGGAGCAAGGGTTGTAGGTGGCAGGCGCAGGACTGCGCTGCATCGTCTCTTTTGCCTCGATTTCGTGAATATGTTGACCGAAAGTTGAAAAATAAGGGGTTTAAATGTCTAATGTCTAGGATTGCATTTTACAAGTTCAAAGTATATATTTTTGACATTTGTAAATAGTGGTGTCTATTTTTAACATTCTGCTCATATATTTTCTCTCCGAATTACTTTATCTCTAAGTTTTTTCTTGAGTTTTGATCTAAGATTTTCTTCCATGGATTTGATCTCAAATATCGTCACGCCGGCACCGGTGAGACCACCCGGACATCAAAGCCAAGGATTATCAAGGAGGCGTTAGAACCATTAGCTACACTATTGCACATAAAAACTGAGGAGCTACCGACGGCAACAACGCCGCCGGAGCAGACATGAGACATAAACTTCAGCTGATTTATCAGTCCCAATCCTGAGTTTTTTTCTGGCATGTAGTTATTCTGACCGGAAAGGTATTCTTTTAGATTAATATTTTTAAATCGTATGCATAATCATTGTTGGTGGAATAGGTAAAAATACGCAAAGTTTGCTCTTTAAATGCAAAAATAGCATTCTATGTAAAATATACATTATATGGACAATGTATCTTTTTTGCAATAATTTTCATAATGTAAAACTTATAGCCAATCTATAGCTGACGAATTTGTTCCCTTCAAATAAATGCATAATTAAACTTATTTTTCTTATACGTTAGATCATTATGTATAGATAAATGCATAATTAATTCTTATTTTAAATTAGTCATATTTTATAATCGTAATTATTTATTAATTAAGGTTTATTTGTGCTCCTAATTAGTGCCCTTCGTGTTATATTTGTGCCCCCAATTATTTAGTGAAAGTCATCATAATCATTTTCCAATAATAAACTAATAATGTTAATAATAGAAATTAATTGAATGTCGGAAATCATTTTGATAGACACTTAGATAAAATTAGAATATTAGTAATAAATAGTTTAAGATTCATTACATTATAATAAATAAGTTTATATAATATATATCTATATGTACATCAATCAACATTAATTGACAAAAAGTAAAAAAATAATAGTCAAGTGGGTGTTGATGTTAGGAAAAAAATATGAAATTAAGGGGAAAAAATGGAGAAATGCCTATTTCATACATTATTGACATAGTTTGTCTATTTTTACATGGTTTCAAATTTGCCTATTTTTAATTTTTCCCTAAATATTTATTTTATCATTTTATCCGCTAGAAAACAAAGACATTTTATCGTAACTAGTGTGAATATATATGAGATCCTCGACCCAACACTCCAATTAATGTTCTGCACTAATTATAATAAAAACAATGCTTGACGTCGTGTAGATTCAAGGTATCACAAATCATAATGGACATCGAGTTATCTTTTGCGTATGGAAACAAATTTAAAGCCAGGGGCAGATCCGCCCTAGATTTTTCTTTTGGATAAGATATGGTGTAACCATGAATATAAAAAATTGAAACTATCTATAACTAATGAAAACGATAAAAATAGAGAATATCAAGTTAAATATAAAAATTATATCACATTTGTGATCGATATTTTCTCATAAGATCAAACTCGTTAATAATTGAATTTCAGATCAAAAGATTCAACAATCTCTTTTTTCCGATGTCATAAGTAAACAATCGATCAATCTACAGGAAGAAAAAAAGATTAGGAGGAAATTCAAGAGTATGTAGGTGAAATGATTTTGCAATTTGAAAACCTATGTAAGTTTTAAATGGTAATTCTAATTCCTATTGTTTTAAATATTGACAGTGTAATTTGGAAAGTCTTGAATAAAATATATAAATTAAGTTTGTATGCGGGAGTAAATTTGAAAATTGTTTGGGCGAGGGTTCGAATTCGAAGACTAATGAGTAGCAAAAAATATAATTTACCAAGATTTAAAAGGGATTAATGAGTAAAGGACAAAAATGTGGGGACGGGTGAGTTGCACCCACCCGATGTCTATCCGCCTTTTCTAAAATAGTTTGAATCATTTGTTTCACTTTTTTTTGTGTTCTGGCTCGTGTTTACTCATATTTTAGTGATAGTCGTATCATCTAGATAACCACCGTTAAAACATAAAAAAGTGGGACAAAAGATGGTACACTCTCTTAAAAGCATTACAAAAATTCTCACTTCATTACAATATTAAATTATTTGAATTTATAATTAGATCATAATATGAAGCCGCGATCTTATAAATATCCGATTGCAACCCTAACCATATCCAAGTCAAGTCCGAGTTCATTGTTCCGGTTACCAACATGGCCCGGATCGAAGGAGTCCCCTCCGAATTCTCGCCGGCACTCGTCCAATTCCTTTTCAGCATCGCTAACCCGATAAGAGATTTCTTCATAATCATCCGAGTCTATGTTTATCCTGGCTTTTCTGAGACTGTGGTCGGCGTCTTCATAATTCTTCGAGCACGAATGGTATTTCTCTTTCAACTTGTCGTCGTAAGAATCTTTGAACCATTGGTTGAGATGGTCTCGAATTTCCTTGGATTTCTCCATCGCCAGATCGACCATGCTTTCGGCTGTGCCTACGTAGTCTGAGGCATCGAACCTGTGTAGCTTACTAGCTCGGGTTTTAGGCTGGTCCAAGACATGTTTGGTTTTTCGGTTTCGGCGCATAGGTCTTTTAGGTGTTGTTCAGTGTCTGAATCCTCAAAGATTCTCGGTATGTCTCTATGGCCTAATGAAGTTGGTAGTGCCATCGCAAGAACGACAGAAATGAAGATTATGTTTGCCATTTGGTTTTTATTACTGTTTCAGTTTGTGTGACATTATATAGTTGGTGGTGCATGTGGAATGTATCTTGAAGTTGATTTGTTTGTATTGTAGTTGACGTTATTAATCTTGATAGTTAATGCATGCCAAAGTTTCAGTCTAGGCGTAATAAGTGTCGTCCGTTGAATCTTTTGTTATTTTTGCTAATGAAAATTACCACGTGTTTTTAATTAATATTATCACATATTTTTAAATAATATTATCACATATTTTTAATTAATATTGTACAAAATACCTATATCTATATTCCGTTTTAATTGTGTATGAATCTCACGCATAAACACAATACTTTTTCTTATCTTTTATTTAACCCTTTGTCCAATTCGAACAATTATTTTTCTTGCATAAATAAAAGTATTCTCGAAGCAATTAATCTGGTATAGGAGAGAGTAAATTTGAATACGGCGTTCACATTTTAACCACGTAGCAGTTACTATGGTAACCACACGACACGTACTTATGTACGTGCTTGCGTGTAGAAACGCCCGGCCTCTTTTCATATACAAAAGGGACAATTCAGTTTCGACGCAGACGACAAAATGGCACCAAAAAGGCGGCCGGGCAAGGCGGTGGTGACGGCAAAGAAATTGGTGGAGGAAACCGTCGAAGTGGTGGTTACTCCGGCGGAAGCGTTAGATGACGATGAGATGGTAAAATTGGTTTCTTCCTCCAAAACTTCGAATGAAAATGTTAAGGTCGTCACATCTTCCTCGGGCGAAGAACCCCAAAAAAGAAAGTGACGAAGAGCCGCAGACTGGGGCCGCCAGCCGGAAAGGGAGGACAAGATAAGGAGGCGGGGGACGAAGGCGAAACACAGCCTTACGAGCCGGAAGCCGCTCCCACTCCGCCCCGGAAAGAAACACCTCTGCAGAAAGCTGTAGCGGAGAGGAGGGACACGCGGAAGAGGAAAGCAGAAGAACAAGAAGATAAGAAAATGGAAGGGAAGGCTCGAGACGACGGCGCCGTGAAGAAGCGGAGGAAGAGACGCGGCGGCGGCGACGGCGGAGGAGGAGATGGGTACAAGAGGTACTTGTTCATGGTGATGAAGCAGGTGCACCCGGAGTTGGGGATCTCGTCCAAGGCAATGACATTATAGGTAACCTGATGAATGACATGTTCGAGAGGATAGCAGAGGAGGCGCGCGGCTGCAGAAATACACGGCGAGGCAGACACTGTCGTCGAGGGAGATTCAGGGGGCGGTTAAGCTTGTGCTACCGGGGAGTTGGGGAAGCACGCTGTTGCCGAGGGCAACAAGGCGGTCACTAATTACGTTTCGTATATTTCTACTCGTTAATCATGTATTTGATTTGTAAATTGCTTCTTTTACAGTGAGGGTTGTTGTAATTACGTTTTGTTACGTCCTCGTCAAACGAGGTTCTAGGCATCGGATTTAACTAGGTAGTTGGTTTGTAGGGAATAATTAGTGTTTTTCGTGTGAAATTGTCTTGCTGTTGTTTTTTACTTTTATCAATTTTCCTCTCAGTAGGTAGTGGAAAATCTGATTCATTAATTGGGAAAAATATGAAATATATACATGACACTTACTACAATAAAAATGATTATTTTCAGCCCAGAGCTTAATAAGGGTATAGAAAAAGATTATTTTCAGCCTAAAGGTGTGTTTGTAAATATTTATTAAAATTATTTTTTATTTGTTTCTATTTAAAAATAATTATTTTTAATTATAAGGGGATTTTTCAAATAAGTGTAAAAAAGTAGAGTTTTTTGGAAAGTTTGAGAATTATTCTGTTAGTTATTTATTTTTAGAACATACACTAAATATATATAGGTGGTTTAATTTGATTTAATTTAATTCATTGTTAGCCCATTGGTTCAATTTTATTTGATTTGATTAATTGTTAGCCCATTAGGTAGAATATACGCATAATGATATTGATACGGAGTTGAATATATTTTTTTATCCGTTAGGTAGTATAATTTTATTTGATTTGATTCATGGTTAGCCCATTGGGTAGAATATACGCATAATGATATTGATATGGAGTTAAAATATATTGTTTGTCTGTAGGTGGTTCAGTTTTATTTGATTTGATTCTTTTGGGATTAGATTTAGTATGATAAGATTTAAAGATCTCAAGACCCTCAGCTAAATGATGATTTTTCGATAATTCATATTAGGAAGTCAGTAGGATAGAGTTCAGTAGCTGGTGCATTCAGTAGAAGTTATGTTACTCAGCCAAAGGAACTTAGTATCGAAGAAGTCAGCTGGGTAAACTATAACCAACTGAATTTGAAACGAAATTCGAGTCACGAGCTGTAATTTCAGAAGCATGGGAATTGAAGTAGGAGACAATTCAGTAAAAGGTCTGAGAATTCAAAGGAAGTCAACTCATCGTACACTTGGACTTTGAACTCATCGTACACTTGGACTTTGAACAAGTCTCACCTACTCTCATAACCTCGACCAATGAAGAGCTCCCAGCACTCTACCTGCTCTGTCATAAAGCTTCTCCTAGATTGAAAAAGAGGAAATCTCTACAGGGATATTCAAAATCGATATGGTCGTTTCCTAGTCTTATTCGACACGTGTCTAAACTCCCTCCAACGGATCTATTCATGAATCGAAGACTATAAATAGCGAAGAGTCTTCATGCAAAAAAGACAAAGAAGGGAACCAAGCATTCAAGCTAACATACTCTAACGAACTCAAAACCAAACACAGTGAAGAACTTGCTCATTTGAAAGATCATATTAGTACTTCTCTCTAAAGATCCTTTAGTTCCCCTTCTCTAACCTAAGCGTGCTTATTATAATATCATTGATTTAGAAACCTTGAAGTAATTCATCTTGGTGAACTGTTCTTATTGTAAGAACTCCTTCATAGTTGAGAAACTCAAACCTTCACGCTTGAGATTATAAAGTCACTACGACTATATGTAGATATCCGTCCCAAGTGCCTTGCATTAACCGAGACTTGCTCGGCATAAGCAAACAAGAACATATATGTCCAAGTGAATGATTGATTGAGACTTGCTCGGTATAAACTAACCAAGAACTCATGCTTTGTTCAGACAACGGACTTAGGATCCGGCGTATCATAACCACTTTAAAAACTCAAGCTTGTGTTGATTTATCGCTGCATTGATAACAGCTCACATCGCATAAAACTCGACTTTAAATCAAACAAAGATAAAATGGGTTTTCAACTAAGACAAACATATTTTTGGGCCTACACTCCGCACACAATTTTTGATACCAAACTACTATTCACCGACTAAAGCCGTAGACCGTACTCGCAGAGGAATTTCCGCCCACGCGATCTAGAAAGCTTAACCGGCAACCGGACTTGTTCGAGAGCAATATTCAGTCTACGCACATTTCGCGTTCGAGTAAGAATTTGCTTTCAGTGAATTCACCCCCCTACACCCGATGCTCTTATGTGGACCAACAATTGGTATCGTAGCGATGTTCTTCTCGATCATCATTTTCTCGAAAATCGATCTACTCGATTAGATCCCGAAAAATCATTTTCTCCCGCATTTCCGCATCTCTTCATAAGCATCATTTACCATATTTTTCAAAAATGTCCGACATTTCGTGTATAAGGATCGGTACCCATGTTTTCAATAGAAAACTATGCGCTATGGGTTGTAAGGATGGAGGCACATCTAACGCCGCCGCAAAGATGACCGGCGTCGTAGAAAAAGGACCCATTGTTCCCATGATCGACAACGCCGAACTTGCAATCGAGGGATTAATCGGTGACTCATACCTCGAAGGAAATAGGAGGTGAAGAACCGATTACCTTCCTCCTACGTATGTTGTTGAAGCTCTGATTGTTGCTCGTGTGTCAGATCTTCTGATCTGTGTCCGGGCCTTTTTCTTCCTCTGGGTGGTTAGAGAACTGAAGAAAATAAACAATACTATCTCTCTTTTCTCACGCGTGTGTGTGTATATTTGTATATTTGTGTGTTCTATTTATGAATAGAATACTAATATATATATGCTTCAAAAGTCAATATAATATTTATATATTTGTAGCCCATTAATTTAATTATATTCATAATGGACTTCCACATAATTAGCCCATAATATAATTAATTAATCCATTGGGCTACTAATATTTATCAATTAATTGTCCTAACCAATTAATTCTAGATAAATAACATTATTAAATAATGTAAAAATATATGAATCCATTAATAATGATTTCGAGAGACAATAAATAACTAGGCAACTAATTGGGCCGGATCGTGGATCTAATACAAGAAATAAAGTAGGCCTCAAATTAATTAATTATCTATGCTCACCCGTAGAGCAAAATTAATTAATAAACACAAATTCATTCCACTAGAGAATTCGTGCTGACTTACCCCTTTATCCCAAATTGAGCAAGGGCTTGTATTTTAGACTTAATCGATCTCCGTATTTAAGATAGAAATATCCATTAATTAATTAAGCTCGCTGACAGCTTAAATTAATTAACATCTTATATTCCCCGAGTAGTACCACTCAGGAATATATTAATGTACTTAAATTAAATTAATTAACATCTTATTAACACACCCGAACTTAATTAACCGACCGGGTTTAGTGTGCTAATCATTCCGAGTTCCTCGTGGGATATTATCAACCCATTTTACTAGGATACGGTTGCAAGATACAGACAACCAGCTTGAGCCACAAATGACTACTAGCACCCAAGATACGTAGATCCAGTCGCGATGACGTTCACCATAGTAGGTCAAAGTGATAGATAGTCAAATGCACTCAGCTGAAGTCTTACCAAGCTTAAGACCAACTAAGTCACCGAGATCTTGGTTCTCCACTAAGGTCAGTTAGGAGAACACATCTCACTGTGATCCATCAATACACCACCTTAAGTGTACTAGTAAAGACAAACAGCTAAGACAAGCCACTTCT
The DNA here is from genome assembly GCA_028984105.1 of Lavandula angustifolia. Taxonomy (NCBI): domain Eukaryota; kingdom Viridiplantae; phylum Streptophyta; class Magnoliopsida; order Lamiales; family Lamiaceae; genus Lavandula; species Lavandula angustifolia. Next base: position 3,550,450 of record CM054808.1, on the reverse strand, counting down.
TATCTAAACTGCAGCTTAAACCAACAACTTGTCCTTAAGTTGTCTCAGCTGTGATAACTGTTTATATCTTGTCAGTTCAACCAATTTGTGTTGTCTTCTGTGATACCCGACACACTACACAAATCTAACTTTTATACAAGATAAAGGATAACATGTGCAAATATATATATATATATATATATATATATATATATATTTATCAGATAGGAGAATAATATAGTGGTAAGGACAAAAAAATACATTGTATACAAGCATAAAAACCGCTTCCGTATACAAAATCCCAACAATACCTCTGAGAGTGCACAACTACAAGACCGCAAAAGAGCTATAGGATGCTCTCTGAGTGCCGAGCCAAGAAACTCCACAAATCAAAGAAAATAAATTGGAGTTGGAGTCGTAGAAACTCGAGGCATTTACAATGCTTCTGGAGAGTCTATTGATTATTTCAAATACGATTCACGAATCAAATCAACATCATCAACGGGCCGGGGAGAACATTCAAAGAACAAAGAGACCAAAGACTTAAATTCAAAGGGCTCTTAGCAGGCCTAAGTGGTACTCTTTTGCTACATGTTTAAGAAGAACTAACTTAAACTCTCTTACTCCTAATTATAAATTTTCAGTATTAAAAGTGGAGGAGTTTGAGTTTAATCTTTCACATACCCCTAGTGCTGAGACTGAAGTGCCAATAGATCATGCTTACAAGGAAACAATCATCACACCTGGAGCTAGTCCCTCAGTTACAAGTCAAGCAGCTGGAAGTTTCATGTCAATCCCTAGTGCTAACAACTTAGCTGAGAAATACGCTCTCCTTTCTTTCAAATACCAGAAGGAGAAGGACAAGCTCAGAAAGATGAAGATGAAGAAAGCTTCAAAAAACTATCAAGGTAAGAGAGAGAACAATCATCAGAAAGGTGAATCTAACTCTCCACCTGAATGCAGGAATGTTGAGACTGCCTCCGTTGGACACAACGAGACACCAAAAAGGGAAGGCAGGAGCTCGCATCCTACGCCGCAAGAAGCCGGGATATTATCAATATGAATGTTCGTAGCTCACGACATACCGAAAGAGCCGAAAGGCAAGCCAGCGCGATAAGTTCGTTAGGAAGAGGCAAGTCTACATAGCCAGAGAGCTATCCGATTGCTCGAGCAATTATGAGTTGTTCATGGAGTTATTCTCGTGATGAAGCGGCCTTCACGGCAATCGAAGTCAAGATACCGATTTGTATCTTACGACCGATGAAGAGGCCGAGGTAAATTCTAACTATAATATATGTCCCTCCTCACCATGCACACACGACACAAGTTCTATTGCGGTGTAAACCCCTAGATGTGGTTCTCGCATATGAAGATCTCGCTGAGGAACGGATCCGTGACGAGCCGCCAGCTTCAAGCATCGCACTTCGTGAGCCGGAACTCCTAAGAGCCGAGAATCGAGACTTTCAATGAGGAGTCGGACTCTACTAAGTCCGAAGGACTTGTTCTCGGCATGAAGGAAGAGATTAATTCTCCGATGACTAAGTCTCAACAACAAGAATCACAAATCTCAAGAGTGCGACCAAGGACAACTCGAGAGAAAAAGACTAAAATTGCAAGTCTAAAGGACAAGCTCGCATAGTCCGTAGCCGAGTATGAAGCTCGATGGAAGAGCGATGAGGTTTGGAGAACCTTAATGATTGAGCAATACATAGGAGCTAAAGAAAAGCTTGAGAAGTTGCTGAGATCACAGAGACCATGCTCCACGAAGGAAGGACTTGATTACACTTATGAAGCAACTACCTTAGGATAGAAAAGCTCAGATCAGCTGGCTGACAGATTTGTCTAAGGGGAAACTCAATATACGGAATCTTCAACCCCTCGTACAAAGAATAAACAGAAAATGAAAGCAACTCACCCCATGCCTATCAAAACATGACCTATTCGGGGGAACGAAGAAGGACAAGATGGGCCGAACACCCGTATCCAACTCGGGGGAACGAAGAAGGTCAAATGGGCCGAACAAGATGGCCATCCACAACGGACTCATCCACCAATATGGATCATACTATTATTAGCCCGAGTCAAAAGCCCAAATGTTCGTAAGCGTAAGAAACATGAACCTCGGAAGATCAAGAAATCGTGATCTCCAAGATTAGCAGAGAGATCAACTGACAATAAGGGCAAGAAGAATCTCAAAACCATCGTGGTTGTCGACAAGTTTTGGTCCCAAAATCCACTAACCTCTAAGGACCCACCCTGAACCCAAAGGGTACCCGAACTGCTTTCGTTATGCAGTACTAAAGGACCCTCGATCGTGGACAACATGATGCTCAAGACATATGATGCATCAAAAGAATCTGCTAACCAACTACGTTCGGCAAGAAGGAGCCAGAACTGAGTTTGGTGACAACTCCAAGGGATACACAAGGGGATACGGAACACTGAAGATAGGAACTGCAATAGTTCCCAGAGTATCATATGTTGAAGGACTTCAACATAATCTCCTTTCAGTCAGTCAATAATGTGATAATTCCAATAAAGTGACTTTTGACGCAAGTTTTGTGACGTTCTTGACAAATCTACAAGAAAAACTGTGTTATTAGGCTCGCGGAGAAAAAAGATCTATTATGCAGATTGGAATACCGCTAAACTTGAAGCCTGCTTGCTAGCACATACAAAGTCAGATGACAAAATAACATGGTTGTGGAAAAGAAGATTAAGCAATTTGAACTTCAAAACGATGAACAAGCTAGCAAGAGATGATAAAGTCCGAAGACTGCCCAATGAAGTGTTCAAGAAATACAAAAATTGTGAAGCATGCCTGAAGGGAGAGCAAACCAAATCAAGCAATCCGTCAATTCCGTCACCTTCTACTAATGGGATCCATCAGCAGCTGCACATGGATCTATTTGGGGTCATTCTCTATAGTGACGGTCGAGGAAAGAAATATGCTCTTGTAGTCATTAATGACTATTCAAGATACACATGGGTGATTTCATCGTCAACAAATCAAGTCAAATCTGAATCGCTAAAGCTACCAAACGATTGAGTGTCAAGATTCAACGAATACGCTCGTATCGTGGAACGTAGTTTCTAAACTCGTTGATGAAAGACTATTACGAAGCCGAAGGAGTTCAACATGAAACCTCGTTGCACGTAGACCTCAACAGAATGATCTTATTGAACGAAAGAACAGAATACTCAAAGAAGCAGTAAGAACACTACTCGCAGACTCGGATCTACCATCAAAGTTTTGGGCAAAAGCTACTGACACAGTCTGCTATACTCATAACCGATCTCTACTGACTCAGATGCACATGAAGACACCATATAAATTATGTAAAGGGAGAACGCCTTCTATTTCGCATTTCCATATCTTTGGTTATTCGTGCTTTATCCACAATAATGGAAAGGATCGCTTAAAGGTCTTTGATTGCAAGTCGACCAAGGAGTATTCTTAAGATACTCCGGTGGTCGCAAGAAAGCTTTCGTGGCCTTTAACTACCGGATCCTTTGCGCGAGGAAAGCCCTCATGTTGTATTTAACGAATTTACTTCGAGAACAGAAACAAAACTCTCGGCCGAGATGCTCAAGAAGTCAACAAGAAGCTACGGGATCTAAGCTTGAACGATAACGTAGAAAAGATTAATCATTTTTGGGATGATGATTCGATAATGAAACCCGTAACCAACTAACAAGCAAGTAGCTGAATTGGTTGATTCTAACGAACATAATCAATCCCGTGTAACTCATGTCGATGAAGAAACCCCAAAGGGTAACCGAGACCTCTACCGAGAATAACAACTCGTGGGTAACTACTAATGTTCCCGAGCCGAATGCCCCCGAACCTAGTGACTCAAGAGATCCTGTTCTTGTTACCGAATTGATTCAAGCACAAAATATTATAGCTGAAATTCCTCATAATCCTACTATTTGTGTAGAATCAACTTTGGAAGAAGTAACAAGACGTCGTCGTTCATGGTCAGACGCTCATTCTTTTGATCTCATTATTGGAGATCTGTCAGCAAGTCTTAAGACAAGATCCGCATTCTATCGTGGAGAAAGTGCATTACACTCCCGCTTTCTTGTCTACCGAAGAACCTCGCCGATTGAGGATGCGCTCGAATGATGCCGATTGGATCACTCGCCATGCAAGAAGAGCTCAACCATTTAACCGTAAACGACGTACGGGAGCTTGTAGACATACCCATGCACAAACACGTGATAGGAACCACGTGGGTCTTCAAAAATAAGCGAGATGAAAACAATGTCATCGTTAGGAATAAAGCTCGACTAGTTGCCAAAGGATATTGTCAAGCAGAAGGAATAGACTTTGATGAAATGTTCGCTCCAGTTGTAAGATTGGAAGCCATCGTCTATTTCTAGCATATGCAATTCATCAACGCTTCACCGTCTATCGATGGACATAAAGTCGGCTTTCCCGAACGGCATACCCAAGGAAGAAGTATACGTAGAACAATCGCTCGGCTTTCGGGAGAGACATGAAGTATATAGACTTAAGAAAGCGTTGGATGGGTTAAAACAAGCACCCGTGACTTGGTATACCCTTTCGTACTTTCCGCTTCATAAAGGTTTCGTAAAGGAATGGTAGATTGCACCCTATTCGCAAGTCGACGATGACATTCTACCGGTCCGTATCTATGTGGACGACATCATCTTTGGATCTAGAAACCCGACCATGTGTCGAAATTCGAAAGCGGATGATGAAAGAAAATTTTGAGATGTCGATGATGGGAGAAATGAATTATTTCCTTGACTTCAATTAAAACAATCCAAGAAGGGAATATTCATCAATCAAGCTAAATATACAAGTGATCTCAACAAGAAGTTCGGCCGCGAATCCAAAGAAATCAAGAAAGATACCCATGAACACAAATCTCAAGATTGATCTTAATAAAGAGGGAGTATCTCGTTAACTTAACCGATTATCGTGCTATTATTGGTTCCATACTATACCTAACAACCAATGCATATGATATAACTTATGATGTAGGTGTATGTGCAAGATTTCAAGCGAATCCCAAGTGAAGTCATGTAGACTCAAAGAAAGAAGATTCTCCGATACCCGAAAGGAACACCCGATGTCGGGTTATGGTATCCCCGCCGATGATAATCTTGAACTAACCGAGTTATTCTCGATGCGGATTATGCAGATGTCAAATCGACAAAAAGTCAACCTCAAGAACATGTCGCCTTCCTGGTAGTAAACTCATATCGTGGTTCTCAAAGAAACAACACTCGCAGCTACGTCTACTACCGAAGGTGAATATATGACCGCCGCAAGTTGTTGCGTCCGCATTCTATGGCTTTGACAACAAGCTTGAGAGACTATGATATTCATCAAGATGAAGTGCCAATCCACCACGATACAAGCATCCAAGCAGCTATTGCAATTACTCAACCCGGTTCTACATACGTGGATGCAAGCATGTGGACATATGACATCACTTCATCCGAGACCATGTCGAGAAGAATGATATCGAAATGGAGAAAATCCGTACTCGATAAGCAAAGAGCCAACATTATGACCAAACCTCTAGCCGAGACCGCATTCAACGAACTCTCGTAGAAGTATGTCTACTGGATCCTACTGACTCAGTTCAGTGAGACGATCCTGGAAGTACTGAGTAAGGGGGAACTTACTCTCAGTACGACTAAATGAGGTGAAAGAAAGTATTGATATACTCAAAGATCTACATAGTTGTATCGCCGACTACTATGTTCAACCTGATAGGTTATGAGTATTTATTCGAATATCACATTCAAGCATCTCATTGTATTTATTTTCCGCCATTAATGTTCATAGGATGTCATTAAGCATATCGCTTTTCATTAAAAGCACGATATTCCATATACTGACTACGGCGCATGAAATACATGTCATTTCACCTTACTTTTTAGATGATAGATAAGTAGATCGAGATTATAGGCGGCAAAATAATCATAACCTCTTACAACATTTAATCTGAGCCGTCCACCTCTTAAAATCAGATTAATCTCAACCGCATGCTAAATAAACCATTCATATTCAAATATGATATATATCTGCATGTATCTATGATCTAAAATACATTTATGCCATTTTCGAACTGCTTAGTGCTCTGCATATCTATTTGCTTAAGAAATCTACTACCTTAAAGCACTAAACTCTCGGTAAATTTCATAAACTCTATCTGCCTATTACTGAATTATTCTATTTTCAAGTATTACTGAGTCTTCTTTACATGGTACCGAGTCTTCTGCTGAGTCTTCTGAGTCTTACTGAGTCTTCAATTATTCTATTTTCAAGTATTACTGAGTCTTCTGCTGAGTCCAGTATTACTGAGTCTTCTTCTCATGGTACTGATAGTCTGCTGAAGAACCAGCAGACAGAACTGAACGCCTGAACCATGTAGGAAGGATGTCTACTGAGTCTGAAACTCTCAGAGACAGAACAAAATAAATACAACTGAATGGTTCATCAATCAAAGTAGGGTTTTGGGATCATTCAAATCTACTGAGCACTAGGCTACTGAATCATCTCCCAACAATTTTCCCTTATTTGATGATGCCAAAACCTAACACTACAAACTGTCAGAAACAAACTCCTTAAAAATATTACAAGTAGAATCAGTGGAGTTGTTCTTCAAGTTCTAGACTACTGAGGGAGTACAGGGAAGAAATGTTAGAACCTATACAGAAATCTAACAACAATTTCCCCCTTTCTAACAACAATTTTCCCTTATAAATCTTAATCAATCAAGAATCTATCAATCTGAGTAAAAAATAGACGTACACAAATATATTCAAGCGAGTGTGTGAGTCAAGAATTACTTAGGTGATTCTCGAGTGTTAAACATAAATAACAAGGCCATGAAGATAATAAGATATTGTCGGGCCGAACAAAGAATGATTCTCAGTGTTAAGCATAAATAATAAGGCCATGAAGACAATAAGATATTGTCGGGCCGAACATCAATGATGTTTATTTTTTATATATATATAAGAATATTCAAGATACTACATCGCTTGCTATTCTAGAAAATAGAAAACAAGATACAACGAAGCTAACATTAATCTTCCGAACCGCCGGATCCGCGCTTTGAAATCTCCTCGGACTTCTCTTCGTGCAAATGCAATCCATACATTCTCGAATGTGTCTCTTCCGAGCTTCGTGATCTTCAAAGATATCGCAAGATCCGACTCATCAAGATCATGGGCTTGACCGCACTTCCGACCTCTCCTTCATTAACTCCCACATGCAATGATCCATCGATCTTCTCGAGGAGAGGGTAGAGGTCTAGGAGCCGGGACTCCGACATCTATCTTCTCGCCTAGGGCCTTCCGAACTCCGGCATATACTCGTGGTCGCTCGTAAGCCACTCAAGAAAAGTCAGGCCTTGTGCATGTCGTGCCGCATCTCCGCATGTAATACCTCTTGATAAAATCAGCCTTAAGCGCCTCCCACCTCCGAGTCCGCTCCCATGGCATCCATGTATCAATTCTCGGCCATCGGTGAATCTTGAGATCGCAGGCTTCCCGAGTCTTCTCGTATTTGTAGGGAATTTTAGCTTTCTCGTGAACCCTCTCTCTCGGCCTCTTTCTCAATCCGGATCCTTAGAGCTTCTAGATCTGCGAGTCCGAGCCTCTCTCTAGCTTCATTGATCCGGCTTCAATCGGCTCCTCTATCTCGGATACCGTTCCATCAAGTCCCATATTTCTTGCATTTCTTGTTCTGGGCTTTAGAAGGGGCATATGATGGAACATGCTCTTGCTCTTCTTCCGACTCAAGGTGTCTATGATTTTGACTTTGTTCCACCCCCGCCGACGAGACCGCTCGCTCGTTGTTCCTTCTCTTTCTCCTTATCGCCTTCATCACAGCCTTTTCGCCTTTGCTAGCGGGTTACCTCGATCTAGGCTTCCTTCCCCTTGAACCTTAGTCTCGCTTTCGCAGAGCTTTCTTAGGCTTGTTAGCGCCTCGCCTCGCCTATCTCCCCGGCGAGCTTTTCATCGCCCTTCAATCTCGAGCTCTTTACTCGTGGGATATAAACCTTTTGGTTCCTTTCTTAGGTGGGGTTGGGAGTTTCGTGAATTTTCTTCCCCTACCTCGCCACCGGAGGAGGTAGAGGAGTTTCCTCCTCATCGAATCCTCCTCAACATATTCAAGCAACCTCCTTTATGATTTCACTTGGAGTCCGGGTTGCCGAGTCTCTAAGTTATGAGCCGCTTGGGCCGGTCTCAGCAGCACTACATCTCCCGCCGAGATACCTGGGCCCGACCTCGGGGTTCGCCTGAGCGCATTGTTGAGCTTGAGCTGATCCCTTTACCGACCTCGATTCCCCTTGGTTCCTTTGGTATCCTTTCCCTTTCCCCCTTTTCGCATCGCAAATGGGCCAAGGGTAGGAACCCCGCACCTTCTTATTCGACTCTCATAAGCGGGGCCGCCACCGATCCAAAGTTGTCTCAGCTCGAGTCGCTCGTGGAGTTCATTCCTCTCTTCGCCGCGTTCATCACCATATTTCTTATGGGAAGTCTCCACGACGGTCCGAATAGTTTGCAACTTCTCGATCCACCTTCTCTTCCGCAGCCTTCCGAATGTTCTCGAGTCTCGAGCTCGAGGCCTAACTCATGGAAGATATGGATTCAGCATGGGCTGACTGGGCTGCTTGATAATCTTCAAGATGTTTCGTCTGAGCAGCTTCCATCAGCTTCTGTTGCTTCTCATACTCGGCTCTCTGAGTAGCTAATGCATCTGTCAGTATGGTAGAGAAGTCCGGAGCTATTGTGTTCTGAATAGAAGTGCGAAGCTCCTTTATCTCCTCACTCGAGCCTCGAGTGGATCGCTTCCACGTCTTGTGGACGGCCCTAGCAAGAAGTCGGGCTTTGAGCACCCCGACTTATGAGTGCCTTGGACACAGCCTTAGAGCGTTGGGTTTTCTGGCCGGGCGTTACCTCAAATGCACCCCAACGTAAGCCGCACCGGGTTTGCGGTCCGCGAGGTACCGGCCACCGACCGACCCGGTGGGAGGATGCTTAGCGGGATTTCAGCAGCTTGTTGTAGGTGGGGCATCCTCCTCCAGCTTGAGATCCCTCAACAGCTTCTTGGGGCCTCGAATCATGGGCGGGTCCCGATCATTGGGATCGGACCCATCTCGAGGGAGCGGCCGCCGAAAATGGAACTCGTCGTTCAACAAGGCTAGCATAGCCGCCCTTAGGTCATCCATAGAGCGTAGATCCGCAGGCTTTGAATAGCCTATCTTCTCGCGGATCGCAGCTCTTCTTCATGAAGTCGTTCGCAGGAGTGGTGTCGATTAGTCTATTCGTGAGTAGACCACGCCCGGAACCTAATCAGAATATGAAGCCGGGCATATCTGGCCAATGTGACCAAGTCAGAATGACTTGCTATCTCAGGAATGGCTTCTGAGACTTCTCGGGAGGCTCTGGATTGAAGAGTTGAGGCCTCCATCCCAATGGTCTCTGCTTCTGAAGCTGTCTCCGAATCTTCGATTTCTATCAGAGACGTTTCTTTCTTAGCAGACGGGATGTTGCATAGAGGTGGAACGTCGAGCGGGGTCTGAGTGATAGGAGTAACAGGTTCAGCTACTGACCCTTGTTCCACTTCCTCTCCCTTTTCAGTGGAGACTACCTTCTCCATTGAGACAGTCTTCTTAGAGGATTCTGCCTCATCTCTTAGTTGCAGGGGAGGTACAACTATAGCTTTACTGACCGTGTTCTGCTTCTTGGTCTGTGTTTTCTGAGCTATTTTAGGTGGCGACCTCTACTTGGTCGGAGTGGAGGTTTACTGAGAGCCTTTCTTGGGCTTAGCGCACCCCCGAACCGATCCGCCGAGGGTTGTTGCCCCTACTTTGGAACCTAACCTTCTTAGGGGTCAAGTACCCTTTGTTAGCGTAGATGGTGTGGTCAGCACCACAAAGGTCTTCTATTATAACTGTCAGCTTCATCCCGTAAAGAAGCTTGCCCTTGACAGTTAGACACTTCGAGGTATTGTCGAACTTTGCTGCCTGGTTCATGAACTCCTTCAGAAAGAATTCTGTCCAGTTGATCTGTGCATGGTCATATATTGCCATCATCATCTGAATCTTCGGTCTGGATACTTGATCGAATGACCCTGCCTGGCTAGTCAATATCTGCGTGCCTATGTAGGCCAACTCTCTGTACTGAGGCAACATAGCGTTCTTTGGGAAGGCAGCCCTGAACGAAGTAGGCTTGCCGCAAAAGATCTCTAGGGACTCATCCATGAGATCATCCTTGTAACCAACAGTGCTCAAACTGGTGTTGGGAAGCTGAAAGCTCCACTGAAGAGCTTCTCTGATGTACATTTACTTGATCTCCGATACAGCACGGGCGGGGTCTGCGACATGATGAATAATAAATCGGCCTCGGATATCACCATCCGCACTCGTGAGTTCGATAGAGCTCAAATCTATCGCGGAAGGAAGTAGGATGGCTTCCTCGGATAGAAAGGCTTCCGCACTGAAGCCCCTCAACGCTTCGAAGATCTCCTCCATGAAGTCCAATTCACAAGCATCGAAGTCCATGATTGGCTCACACCAAAAACGGTCTTTCTCGAGGATTTCTGTCATATTGACCGGAGTGATGACTATTCCTGCCATGATTTTAATCTGCAAAAGAAGATGTCAGTATCGAAGAAAGAATATTATAAAGAAATCTATGTGATACTGAATATGCATGAGATTTATCACAGTGATTTCTGAGAAGTTTTAATAGAAGTTTGCAAAGAGTACACACTGTTTCTCAGAAAATTTCTAGGGTTCAAAGTTGCAGAGTTAAATGGCGGTTTTCTAAATTTGAACGTGTTTTATATGATCAAGAAGATGAACAAGTTATTAATCCACTCGTTCAATTTAAATCACGCTTTATGAGATGGACGGCTAAGATTTAATGTTATAAAATAGGTAATGATCAACGTAGCCCCCTAAGTCAAATTACAGTTGTATATAGCTAAAGAAGTAACTTGATTAGACATGCATTTAATGTGCCGCAGAGTTCAGCATACTTAGCATAGAATGTCGTGTATTAAATGTAAACCGTTATATTAAATGACATTTTCTAAGGCATTGAATACGAAGCTAAATCTAAATCATTAAAGCATAAAATGTTTCATTGGCTACTGAGTATAGATACACAAATCTGTCAGTTGAACATCATAGTCAGCTGATTCCTCGTGTAGATGGTTGCTGAATCTCTATGTACTTAATAAGTTCAGTACTGAGAGTGAACATTCCCCCTTGCTGAATGCTCCTCTCATGAGTCCACTTACTGACTGGAGTCAGTAGGGTTCAGCAGACTTAGCTATACCGAAAGTTCTCCTCGAATCTAGCTTCGGCCTAGAGGCTTGGTCGAATATCTCGCCTCTTTGATGGTCGAAGTATGGATCTTCTCCATCCTGAAATCCTTCTTTTCGACATGATCATGAATGAAGTGGTATCTGATGTCCACGTGCTTGCATCTAGTATGGAGTACGGGGTTCTGAGTGATTGCAATCGCACTAGAGTTGTCGCAGAAGATCGGTACTTCATTCTGAATGACGTCATAGTCGCGTAGCTGCTGTCTCAGCTAAAGGATTTGGGCGCAGCAACTTCCGGCATCCATGTATTCAGATTCAGTAGTTAGCGTCACTACTGAATGCTATTTCTTTGAAAACCATGAAATCAGCTTACTGCTAAGGAACTGACAAGTTCCAGAAGTTGACTTTTGATCAATCCTACATCCTGCATAGTCAGCATCAGAATAACCAGTTAGTTAAATATTATCATCTGCTGGATACCGTAAACCCATGTCAGGTGTTCCTCAGAGATAGCGAAGAATCTTCTTTGCTGAATCCATGTGGCTCTGCTTAGGATTCGCCTGAAATTGAGCGCAGACACTTACAGCATAAGTTATGTCAGGTCTAGTAATAGTTAGATATAATAATGAACCAATAATTGCATGAAATTCAGTATTGTATACTGATACTCCCTCTTTATCAAGATCGATTTTCATATTTGTGTTCATCGGGATCTTGATTGGTTTGCCGAATGTGCAACCGAATTTCTTGATGAGGTCCCGAGTGTATTTGCCTTGATTGATGAATGTTCCCTTCTCAGATTGTTTGACTTGAAAACTGAGGAAATAATTCATCTCTCCCATCATTGACATCTCGAACTTATCCTTCATCATTTTCTCAAACTGCTGACACATGATAACGTTCTTTGATCCGAATATTATGTCATCTACGTAGATCTACACAAGTAAGATATCGTCTTCCACTCGAATGTTGAATAATGTGCGGTCTATTGTGCCCTTCTAAAAACCTTTCTGAAGAAGAAACTCAGACAGGGTATCGTACCAAGCCCTAGGTGCTTGTTTTAACCCATACAGAGCCTTTCTGAGTCTATAAACCTGATGTCCCTGCTGAAAGCCGGGAGGCTGTTCTACATAGACTTCTTCTTTCAGCACGCCGTTGAGGAACGCAGACTTCACATCCATTTGATAAACTTTGAATCGCTGATGTGTTGCGTAGGCTAGGAATAGTCTGATTGCCTCCAATCTTGCAACTGGAGCGAACGTTTTGTCGAAATCTATCCCTTCGGCTTGATAGTAGCATTTTGCCACGAGTCTTGCTTTGTTCCTTACTATAACGTTGTTTTCATCTTGCTTGTTCTTGAAGACCCATTTGGTTCCGATCACATATTGATGTCGGGGTCTGTCAACAAGCTCCCATACTTCATTTCTCGCGAACTGGTTTAGCTCCTCCTGCATAGCTATGATCCAATCAGCATCCTTGAGTGCGTCCTCAACTGACTAAGGTTCTTCAGTAGACAAGAAGCAGGAATACAATGCGCTTTCTCCCTGACAAAGTCTGGATCTTGTCTTTACACTAGTTGAAGGATCTCCAATAATCAAGTCAGAAGTGTGAGCGTCCAGCCACGATCGACGATGTTTCAACTCTTCATCTCGAAATTTGTTCAACACGTATAGTAGGTGAGTTAGGCATTTCGCTTGTACTATTCCGAGATTGAAGTAATTCGCTATGAGAGTTGGGTCTACCGAGTCACCAGTTCGGGGCATTCAGCTCAGGAACTTCATTTGTTCCCCCCGAATTATTATCCTCCGTAGAGGTCTCGGTTACCACTGGGGTTTCTTCATCGACCCGAAGTTACCCCGGGATTGACTCGTTCGCAGAGTCAACTGCTCAGCTTACTACTTTCGCCGCAAGCTGAGATTCAGTGTCTTATCTTCAATTTCCTCTTCCGAATCATCATCCCAACACAGCTGGATCTTTTCAACTTTATCTTTTAGGCTTAGATCCTGTAGTTGCTTACTGATGTCCTCATATTCTTATTTTGAGTTTGTGCTCCTGTCTTCAGTAGCAAACTCATTAAAAACAACATGAGGGTTTTCCTCCACGCAAAGGGTCCGGTAGTTAAAAACTCTGAAGGCTTTGCTGACCCGAGAGTATCCTAAGAAGACTCCCTGGTCTGACTTGCTATCAAAATTCTTTAACTGGTCCTTCCCATTATTGTGGATAAAGCACGAACACCTTAAAATATGGAAATAAGATATGAAAGGCTTCCTGTCGTTCCATAATTCATATGGTGTCTTCTTATGCTGCTTAGTCAGTAGAGATATGTTCTGAGTGTAACATGCAGTGTCAGTTGCTTCTGCCCAGAATTTGGTTGGGAGTCCTCAGTCTGCGAGCAGGGTTCTTGCTGCTTCTTTGAGTATTCTATTCTTCCTTTCAAAGAACCCCATTTTGTTGAGGCGTGCGCGCGCGGGCACGGCTCATGCTTTATGCCTTCGCCTTTGCGTAACTCCTCCACCATCGAATTCAGGAACTCAGTTCCGCTCTCTGAACGTATCTTTATAATCTTGGTGTTCTTCTCGACACTGAGCTTTTTCAGAAGCGTATGCAACTATGTTTTGATGTCAGACTTGTTGGCAATAAATATGACCCATGTGTAGCACGAGTAGTCATCAATGACCACTAAAGCATACTTTTTGCCTCTGATCGTCACTGGAGAGACTGGACCGAATAAATCAATATGTAGCAGCTGAAGAATTCCAACAGTGGAAGGCGATGGAACATGCGGATTTTGCTTCTTTGTTTGCTTTCCCTTCAGACATGCTTCACAATGAGTGTCTTTACTGAATACTTCATTCGGTAGTCCTCTTTCTAGAGTGTTTCTAGCTAGCTTGTTAAGCGTCTTGAAGTTGAGATGGTTGAGTCTTATGTGCCATAGCCACCCCGTTCTGTTGTCGTTCTTCGCTAGCAAGCAAGCTTCAGGTTCAATTGAGTTCCAGTCAACTACATAGATATTCTTTTTGTGCGAACCTCGATAAAGCATCGTTTTCCCCGTAGATTTATCAATGACATCACAGAAACCAACGTTAAAAATCACTTTATTCGAGTTATCACAAAATTGACTAACAGAGAGAAGATTATACTGAAGTCCTTCAACATATGATACTCTTGGAACTGTGGCGGTTCCAATGATAAGTGTTCCATAGCCTCTGGTATAGCCTTTTGCATTGTCTCCAAACTCGATTCTGGGTCCTTCTTCAGTAGTATAATTCTTCAGTAGGTCCTTCTGGTATGTCATATGTCTTGAGCATCTGCTGTCCACATACCAAGGGTCCTTGTACACCTGCAAAATAAAATTATATTCAGGTACCCTTTATTTTTGATTTTGGGTCCTTATATGTTAGTTTTGGAAACCCAAATCTGTCTCATGACCCTGGTGGTCTCAGACAGTTTCTTTCCACTCTGATCAACATACTTGACCACTGGACTGGTCGATGCTGACTTCTGAGGCTTCCAGGTTCAGGAGTCCTGATCTTCTGAATTGGTGGACTGTTGACCTTTGCCTTCTGAACGGTTTTCTTCTTCCTTTTCTGACTCTTAGGCCCTCTTCTGACTATAGGATCATAGTAATATGACCCATACTGAGCTGGATATGTTAGCTGTGGAGGTCCATACTGATCAGCCCATTTAGGTACCTTCATCTTCTGTTTGTTCTTTGCTAGGGGGTTCAGAATTTCAGCATTGATAGTCTCCCCTTGAACAAATCTATCAGCCAGCCGGTTCTCTGAGCGTACGGGGGCAGATGAGGAGGCTCCATGACTGAATACAAGTCCCTCCTTGAAGTGTTTAGGCTTGTTGCTGGCTAGCATTGCCTCAAGCTTCTTTTCAGCGCCCATGTACTGCTCTATCATCAGATTCATCCAGATATCATCACTTTGCTTAAGCATTTCATGCTCGGTCTGAAGTCCTGACAACTCTTGCTTTAGTAGACTAGTTCAAGATCCTTCCGAGTTAAGTCATTGGTCGGCATTGAGATCCGATCTTCTTGATGCTGAAACTTGGCCATCATAGAGTTAATCTCCTCCCTGAGTCTCAACACAAGTCCTTCTGACTCAGTAGCAACCTGACTCTCATGAGAAAGTCTCTGATTCTCCACTTTCAGGTATCCAACTCCTGAAGAGTCTTACTGAGCTGCAGGCTCATCTGAATCTGCTCATCTAGAAATTCCTCATACGCAATCGAGATATCCAGATTATCTTCTACACCTGAAATAGTGTCGTGTGTGCA
This sequence comes from Lavandula angustifolia, assembly GCA_028984105.1. NCBI lineage: Eukaryota > Viridiplantae > Streptophyta > Magnoliopsida > Lamiales > Lamiaceae > Lavandula > Lavandula angustifolia. Next base: position 3,534,858 of record CM054808.1, on the reverse strand, counting down.
GTGCGAAAAGGAGTTAAATGGAGCGTGAGAGTTTACCTCATCCTCTTTTCCTGCCATAAGACACTTTTCAGCATCTTCTTCAAGCTCTACGGCCATGAATGCCGCTTCATCATCTGATGAATCCATGAAGGAGTCGACTTCATCTGAGTCATCTGAGAGTTCACCAGCAATGTATGCTTGACGCTTCTTGATGAACTTCTCCCTTCGAGCTTTTCGTGCTGCTCTCTCAGCAGTATTGAGCTCGTGGACGCCGTATTGATAGCGTCCTAGCTTCTTGTAGTTGTAGCAGGTGGTGACTCTATCTTCTTTGCTCTCGCTGTCTTTCGACTGAGCTGAGTCCTCCTGTTTCCTGCAATCAAAAGTATGCAATTCAGAAGTACGCTTGGATGTATATTCAGACTTACCCTTGGAGTCTCTGACGACTTTAGAGAGTTTTATGCGCCTCTCCTTCTCCTTCTGATACTTCATGGCAAGCATTGCGTATTTCTTAGCTAGGTTTCCTTCTTATAGATCACTAAGTGAAGGTTCTGCCTTGCTAGACGCTGGAGCCGCTGTGTTGACTGATGCTTTGAAAGCATGGTCGATTTGAGTGTCAGCTTCAGCTCGCTGCTTCCTTTGGGGTAGGCCGAACTCGAACTCCTCAGCTTTTAATTCTGAAAAGATATGATCAGGAGAAATAATATCAAGGTCAGAATGTCTAAGCAATGTAGCAAATGGAGTCCAATGTCTGTCCGGCAGTGCTCTCAATATCTTGAGATTAATTTCTCGGTTGGAGAATGTCTTTTCCAGCCTGTTGATGGTGTTCACCAGATCCGTAAATCTGACGTTAAGATCTTCGATCGTGTCGCCAGGCATGAGAGACAGTCTCTCCAGCTTCTAAAGTTCCAGTGCTAGTTTGTTTGCTTTGATCTTTTGAGTCCCCCGACTCAATAGTGCTAGAGCGTCCCAGAGCTCCTTTGCGGACTTGCAGTCCTGAACTCTTCCGAGATAGGAATCACTCAGGGCGGTTAGTATGGCATTTCTGCCAACCTGGTCTAAGTTGTGAAGCTTCTTCTCCTCAGGGGTGAAAAGGCTTCTATCTTTGGGGATCTTCTTTTCGGTCACCATGCTGCCTCCTTGTGTTGGATCCTGGATTTTGACACTATCAATCATCGGAACGATAGGTCCGTCTTACGCACTCCGTCATGCTATCGTGGAGGGAAGTCAGATGTGCCTATATTCTGACTCGCCATACCCCGTAGTTCTCTACTGAGAACATGGGTACCATCCTGATTCCTAACATATCAGACATTGAAAATTGCGATATGAATGAAGAATGATATGTAGTGAAAATGTTTTCTGGATCCGTTCAAGTAGACCAGTTTCAGATAACAAGAGTTTTAGAGAACTCCTGCTCTGATACCAATTGTTGGTCCCGAGATAAACGTTCAGGTGTAGAGGGGGGGTGAATACACCTGAAAACTTTCTCAACTTAAAACGTGAACAGTCCCTTTCAAGAAGATGTTGTAGTGAATAGGTTCAGTAGACTAGATAAGTTGTTCTGAATCGCGTGGCAGAGTGACTGACTTCACTGAGGCCTGCTAGCTGACTTAGGTCAGAATTCAGTACCGTTCAGCTGAAGTTCAGTAGAGTGTGGAAATGTGTTTGCCCAAATTCAGCTGAGTTAGAAAAACGTTTTTAAGAAAACTGTTTCAGTATATTAGTGCAATCTTTTAAGCTTTGTTGAAACACAGTTGAATGATTTGAAAGATATTTTCAGTATGAACAGTAATCAAAGCAACAGTAAAGAAAACAGAGCACACAGAACATAGAGATTTTTAAAGTGGTTCGGATCCAACAATCCTACGTCCACTGTCCCCGAAAAGATCGGAGGCTATTTTATTATACCGGAGTTAGTCTCGGTCGGTTTGTGCACCGGACAAACATCGGTCTTGGTATTTATACTCGAGCAAGTCTCGCTTACAAGGTATCAAACTTAAGTGTTTGACAAACTCTCCAACTATGAAGGAGTTCTTTACAATAAAGAACAGTTCAAGGATGAACTCCTTCGATCTAAGCTATAGATATGGTCTGCTGAGCTTAGGTTAGAGGGAAGGGAACGAGAAAGTGGCTTCTAGAGCGACGAACGGTTGAGTATAACCTCTGGGTTCGTATTCAGTCGCTTGGATACTAGAGGCTTATGATCTGATTCAGCTCGGTTCCCTTTGAGCAAGTATGTCGCCTTTCGTTGGGAATAACTCTTTGAATTTCTTGCGGAAAGCTTTAAGTCGATTCTGACTTGCTCGTAAATGCTCGTGTGTTCTTGTATGTATCGTGAGCTTCAAGTTGAAAATTTTCCTTCTAGTTATAGATGAGAGACATGGAAAGATCCGTTGGAGACGATGATCCATGTGTCTCTCTCTTTTGGGTAGCTAAAGGCTCTTTCAAAGTATGGTGACAGAGTCCTTTCCCTCCATTTCTGGAAAGATGTTGACATGCAGCTTTAATCAGAAAGTAGACAACTAGCTGCTTGTCATTGGTCAAGGCTGAAGAAAGTAGGTGAGACAAATAGACTTCAAGGTAGATCTGAAGTTGACTCCTCTATATCTCGTATGACTCGCCGATTTGACTTATAAGATCTCTAACAAATGAGACCTGCCCGGCCATTGCCGAATCGATCTATGTTCAGTAGCATACTCCCGCTAAGTTCACTCTTACCGAAGATCAACTCGAGTTCGCTGAACTACTCTTGCCGAGTTCGGGCCATCGACTCCTTTCGCATATCGCTCCCGCCGAGTCCAAGATACCGAGTCTTCTTCTCATGGTACTGAGGCTGATAGTCTGCTGAAGAACCAGCGGACAGAACTAAACGCCTGAACCACGTAGGAAGGATGTCTACAGAGTCTGAAACTCTCAGAGACAGAACAAAACAAATACAACTGAATGGTTCATCAATCAAAGTAGGGTTTTGGGATCATTCAAATCTACTGAGCACTAGGCTACTGAATCATCTCCCAACATTAGGTAATATTTTACTTGTTTAATTATGACATTAAATATGAATGTGCATAAATATAAAAGCGAAATTGAATTAATTGTAACTTAGATATTGAATTAATTGTACTTGTATAATTCTGTTCGATGGTATGCATGAATTGTGAGTAAGTACGCATAAATATACAACAACCTATGCATTAATCTGAGCGTAGATATTCGTGTAATTAAAATGAAAAAACATATATAGTAATTAGGTCACCCAAGTTATGCATAACAAGTACGAATTTACGCATATATAGTAATTAGGTCACACAATGGTTGGAAAGTCGATACAATTATGAAATATAATAGTTTAACATGTCTTATGCATAACGTATAAAGTGAATATGCATAAATAGCCTTGTTTTTATGCATAAATACATTATTTATGAAAAAAAGAATTATGTATATTTGATGAAAGGATTTATTTGACAAATTCAAGTTGTTTATGATATATTACAACAACTATTAGTAAAATTACTTAGTATGCATAATGCAATACACTTTATGCATATATCTGAGTTGCACTATGTTGGTCCCGAGATTAAACGTTCAGGTGTAGAAGGAGGGGGGTGAATACACCTGAAAATAATTTCTCAACTTTAAAAGCGAACAGTCCTTTTCAGGAGAGTGTTGTACTGAACAAGTTCGAGAGACTAAATAAGTCGTTCCCGATCGCGTGGCGTAGTAACCGACTTCACCGAGGCTCGCTAGCCGACTTGAGTCGAGTCGGTATCGTTCGCCTAAAGTTCGGTATAGTGCGTAAATGTGTAGGCCCAAATTCGCCTGAGTTAGAAAACGTTTTTAAGAAATCGGTTTGAGATATTATTGCGATCGATTAAGCTTTGCCTTGAAACTCAGCTTGAATGATTTTAGAAATATTTTCGTATGAACAAGTAATCAATGCAACAAGAAATAGACAAACACAAGCAATTTTAAAGTGGTTCGGATCCAACAATCCTACGTCCACCGGCCCCGAATGATCGGGAAGCTATTTATTATACCGAGATAGTCTCGGCCGGTTTGTACACCTGGACAAACACTCGGTCCGGGAGATTTATACCGAAGCAAGTCTCGCTTACAAGGTATCAAACTAAAGCGTTTGACAAACTCTCCAACTATGAAGGAGTCCTTTACAATAAGGATCAGTTCAGATATGAACTCCTTTGTCTAAGCTATGGATAAGATATGCTGAGCTTAGGTTAGAGGGATAGGGAACGAGAAAGTGGCTTCTAAAGCGACGAACGGTTAAGTATAGACTTGGGTTCGTATTCAGTCGCTTGGAAACTAGAGGCTTTATAATCTGGTTCAGCTTGGTTCCCTATGAGCAAGTATGTCGCCTTTCGCCGGAGATTACTCTGTGAAGATCTTGCGGAAAGCTTAAGTCGGTTTGAGTTGCTCCTGAATGCTCGTGTGTCCTAGGTGTCTCGTTGTAGGTCGTGAGCTTTAATTTGAAATTATCCCTCTATTTATAGAGCAGAGACATGGATAGATCCGTTAGAGACGACAATCCTTGTGTGTCTCTCTCTCTTTTGGGTAGCTAACGGCTCTTTCAAAGATGGTGGCAGAGTCCTTTCCCTCCATTTTTGGAAAGTTGTAGACTTGCAGCTTTAATCAGAAAGTGAACAGTTGGCCGCTCGTCATTGATCGAGGCTGAAGAAAGTAGGTGAGACAAAAACAAACTTCAAGGTGGATCTGAAGTTGAGTTCTCTATACCTCGTATGACTCTGCTGATTTAACTTAGTAAATCCTGACAGTCAGAAGACTGTTCAGCCGTTGCTGAGTCTGATCTATATTCAGTAGCGTACTCCCGCCGAGTCGCCTCTACCAAGATCAACTCCGAGTTTAGTGAACTACTCCTCGCCGAGTTCGGGCCCACTAACTCCTTTCGCATACTCGCTTTCGCCGAGTCCAAGATCACTAAGTCTTCTTCTTCTGGTACTGAGGCCGATAGTCTGCTGAATAGCCAGCGGACAGAACTGAGCGCCTGAGCCAAAACGAAGAGTGTCTACTGAGTCTGAAACTCTCAGAGACAAAACGATAGATTACAATGGAATGGTTCATCTGTCAAAGTAGGGTTTTGGGATCTTCAAATCTTCAGAGCACTAGGCTACTGAGTTATCTCCCATCAATTTGCGGAGGGACTGAATCATCTCCCAACATTTTCCCCCTATTTGATGATGCCAAAATCTAACACTATAACTATCAGAAACAGAGCTCCTTACAAGTATTACAAGTAGAATCAGTGGAGTTGTTCTTCAAGTTCAAGACTACTGAGGGAATTAGGGAAGAAATATCAGATCCTATACAGAAAAATAACAGCAATTTCCCCCTTTCTAACAACATTTTCCCCCTTCTATAAGCAATCTAACATATTAGAATCTAACAAGATAAGAACTGACAGATAAAAATATTCAGTGAGTGTGCGAGTTCGTAATCACTTGAGTGATTCTGAGTGTTAAGCATAAAATATATAGGGCCATATAGACAATAAGGTATTGTCAGGGCCGAATAGAAGTGATGTATTATATATGGAGAAAAGTCAGTACAGATACATCAGACTTGCTATTCTAAGAAAGAGAGAACAAAAGAAATACAAGAAGCTAACTATCATCTTCTGAACTGCTGAATCCTGTCTTTGAAGTCCTTTGATTTTGCTTCAGGGAGTGGCAGTCCATACATTCTGTAAGTGACCTTCCTCGCCTTCAATATCTCGTGCATATCGTTGTGCTCATCTTCATCTAACTGTTTGGCTTGAGCAAAGATCCTTGATTTCCTTCTCAATCACCCCATAGTGTACGTAACCATCAAGCTTCAATGGGGGAGGCATAATTCTTGGAGCCGGGACCCCGACATCAATCTTTTCGGCTATGGCCTTTCTGACTCTTGCATAGATCTCCGGATCGGTCCTTTAGAAGCCATTCAAGCATAGGCAATGGACTTGTGCATGTCGTGCCGCATCTCCGTAAATAGAATCTCTTAATATAATCTGCCTTCAGTGTCTCCCACTTCTGAGTCCGTTCCCATGGCATCCAATCATCAACTCTGGGCTATCTGTGGATTTTGAGGTCTGTAGGCTTCCTAAGTCTTCTGTATTTGTAAGGAATGTCAGCTTTCTCAGGTATCCTTTGGCTTGGTTCCTTCTCAGCCTTAATCCTCAAAGCTTCTAGATCAGCAAGTCTAAGCCTTTCTCTTGCTGCTTCAATCTGCTTGGCTTCAGCTCCTCTGTCTAGGTACCTTTCCATCTGTTCCTATATTTCTTGCATTTCTTGCTCTTGAGCTTTTGAGGGGACATAGGAAGACACATGCTCTTCTTCCTCTGAGGTATCTTTGGAAGTACCATGCTGACCAAATTGTTGTTGTTGCTGCTGTTCTCTTTCTTTCTCCTTGTTTGCCTCATCACTCAGCTTCAGTTTTCTTGGAAGCAGCTTTGTCCCAGGCTTTCTTCCCTGTGCTGGAGCCTTAGTTTTGCCCTTGGCTGGCTTTTTCTTTGGCTTGTTGGCAGCCTCAACGTCGGCAATCTCCCTAGCAAGCTTTTCATCAGCTGCTATCTGAGCTTCTTCCTCAAGAGTGATGAATCTTTTAGTTCCTTTCTGTTGGATATGAGTCAGTAGATGATACTCAGTTGTTGTTCGGTTAAAAGAAAATTGGGGGAAATCATAATAGTACTATGGAATTGAAGATCCCAAAACCTAGCTGATATCAGTAGATTAGTGTGTCGTTAGGATTAGCTGATGTATAGGTTAGACTTGATATATTTATTAATATTTTTTTTTGTCTAAGTCCTGTACAGGGTAGTTGTTGAACTGATCTTCTGTCGAAGATACTTTTCAGAACCCCACGTCATCAGTGTAATCGCTTGTGTTCTTGGTCGCCAGCCGATCTTTCACTCGCCGAAGACAACGCATCAGCGACAAATCATCGTAGAAGACTACTCCCACTGATAGTCATCGCAAAAAGAACAAACAAGCACGAGACCTTCACGGCGCCGGTGACCTACTCATCAAGATGCCCCGTCACCGACTCACCGAAGAAGACAGAGACTTTTTAGTCTCACCGTATCCTACTGGAAAGCGACCCAGCTATTCAAGTCTTTTCGAAAAGTTCAGCAGAAGACATACGAGGCTGTTGAACGGTCAACTCTGACAATTCTCACCAACTACAAACCTCGACCAATGAGAAGCGAACAACGCTTACCTACTCTACACAGTAAAGCTGCTCTCATGAACAGTGCATTAACTGCCCTGCTGCAACAAGTTCGAATTAATGGCCGTTTTCCTTGGAAGCTTGTGACACGTGGCATCGTCGTCTCCAACGGACATATGCCATAACTCACAACTATAAATAGAGAAGTTTTTGAAGCTCCGAAAAGAAGAACGACGGAATTTCAAAAGGGACAAACTCAACTTCATAAACGCCCTAGAACACTCAAAGATCATCCAGAGGAAAACTTGCATACTTAGAAGATTTCTTAGTTTTTCTCTCTAGAGTTCTTACATCCCTTACTTCTCTAGACTAAGCTCATTGTCATATTTATAGCTTAGATTCGAAGGAGTTCACATTTAGTGAATTGTTCTTATTGTAAGAACTCCTTCTCGCTTGGAGAAAATTCCCTTCCCTTTCGACTTAGGTTTGGATTGTAAAGTCGCTAAGGACTATAACTTAGAGGGAACTGTCCGAAGCACAAGTATCCTCGCCGAGGCTTGCTCGTGAATAATCAACAAGTTCTCCCGCCTTGTTCGGGACCGTGGACGTAGGATCTTGGGTATCCGAACCACGTTAAATCGCTTGTGTTCTTTTACTATTTTATTGCATAGCATTAAACTGACTTAAAAATCATAAGCTTGCATAAAACGTATTTTATAAAGCGCACAGCCAAAAGATTTAATTTGCTAAAATGTGTTTTCAAAAGAGATGAATTCCGGGCCCCACACTTTCCACACAACAGTCTCCAACTGATTCTCAAAGTACTCACAACAGTCAGTAGGAGAGTTCGTAGGCCGACTCACTCTGTCCCGCGATCGAAGGCTTATTTGGCACTCGTTCATCGCTTGCAATCATCGCCTCACCGACCTTCACCGAGAAAAAGAAACTGAGCTCAGGTGTATTCACCCCCCCTCTACACCTGACTTATCGTCTCTGGACCAACAATTGGTATCAGAGCGAACGGTGTTCAACTGATCGCCGGTTCTGAAATACTGGTCCTCTCGAACTGATCCTGAAAACCGTTTTTACTGCATAAGCATCTTTTCAGCATCCTTATACTCTTGCTCTTACAATGTCTGATATGTCAGGTATTAGGATGGTACCGATGTTCTCAATAGAGAACTACACGGTATGGCGTGTATGTATGGAGGCACACCTAACGTCACTCCACGACAGCATGTCAGATGTCCTAGAGTCAGGACCGATCATTCCCATGATCGACAGCGTAGTATTTGCTGCTGGAGGAGGCGTGGGAGCACAAACTGGTGCTAAGGTTCCCAAAGACAAATCTGCCTTCACGCCTGAAGAAAAGAAGTTGCACAACCTTGACCGAGTTGCACGTAATGCCATACTGACTACGTTCAGTGACTCACACCTCGGAAGGGTACATGATTGCAAAACGGCGAAAGAGCTATGGGACGCCTTGGGCTGTACCGAGCCATGGAACCCCTCGTATCAAAGAAAACAAGCTCGAGCTAGAGCTTCAAAAGTTCGACGCCTTTGCAATGGAGCTTACCAAACCATTGACGAGCCGAGTGTCGATTCACCAATCAAGTCAATGTCATCAATGGGCCGGGAGGTCGTTCACCAACAAGGAGAGATGAACACCAAGATCTTGAGAGCGTTGCCCCGACGTAAGTGGCTTCCATTTGCTACTTATTTACGTCGCTCTGATCTAAATGCTCTAACTCCTGATGTTATATTTTCAAAATTAAAATCGGAGGAATTCGAGCATAGCCTACCCCAAAAGTGCTTAAGCGCTCCAGCTGACACACAGTTCGACCACGCCTTCAAGGCAACAATCGGCAAGAATGCCGGAGCCAAGCCTATTTCCTCAAGCAAAGCTGTGGCCACATCAGTAGAAAAGTCTTCTGAGACTTCAGGCCCTGACCAGCTAGCACTGATGGCTCTCAAATATCAGAGGGAAAAGGAGAGAGTCAAGAAGCTGAGGAAATACAACCAAGATTCTTCTTCAGGTAAGAAAGACTATCATAAGAAAGAAGAATCTAATCCTTCTACTGAATGCAAGATATCGGAGTCTGCTGCTAGTCCGTCTAAAGACTCAGCTGGTAAGAGCAGCAGAACATCCACCTACTACAACCGCAAGAAGGAGGGACACTATCGCACGATTGTCCCGAACTCTCAGTGCTTCAAAGAGTAGAACAACGAAAGCCGGGAGAAAGAAATTCGCCGAGAGACGGGCAGCCTATATAGCCGAGAGATATCCGACAACTCAATTGAGGAGGATACATTCATGTATTCTTCCGAAGACGAAGCCGCATTCGTCGCAGCTTGAGGTCGCAGAGGCGTTCTCGATGAGTCGGCCCGAATACCGTCCGATGGCCGGAGAAGAGGCCGAGGTAAATTCTAAACGCATTATTACCTCTTCTTCACACAAAGACACAAGACACATGCTCGGTCACGGATGATCCTCTAGATGTGGTACAAGCCTACGACGATCTACTAGAGGAACAGTTCACCGAGCAGAGTTCAGCAGAACCATCCAGGAACTTGAACAGTAAAGGGCCGAGAATCGAGACTTTCTTCGATTGTCGGGTCTCTACCGAGTCAGTGGATCTAGTTGCGAGACTCAAGGAAGAGATTGAATCTCTTATGACTAAGTCTCGGCTTCAAGAAACTCGGATCTCGCTTCGACCAAGGACAATTCCGAGAAAGAGATCGAAATAGCCAAGCTCGGTCCGAAGCTCGCGGACGTGCGGAATGACTATGACTCACTCGGAAGGAGTGACGAGGTCCGGAGAGGTTTGATGACCGAACAATACCTCGGGAGCGAAGGAGAAGCTTGAAAGCATGCTTAGAGCACAACGGCCAACCGCCGTGAAAGAAGGCCTTGGCTATACCCACGAAGCTTCTACCTCCAAAAGCTCGGTAACTCGGGCCGATAGGTTCGTCGAGGAAAGGTGCAAGCTGCCGACACCACACCTCGGGCGAAGAACAAACGGAAAATGATTGCACCTCGCCCAAGTAGCAACAAGCAATGACCAAAGGTTCCAGCCCCAGGACACCGCGATCAAATTCGGGGGGAACCAAGAAGGTCGAGATGGGCGTAACGAGCATAAGGAGCCATCGGATGAGCACCCGGCTCAAGATGACTCGTACTACTATGAGCCCGGGGTCGGGAGAAGCGCTAAAACTCGAAGAAGAAAGCACCCGAACCCAAAATCATCGGCGAAAGTCGGTATCTCCAAGTCCCGTGGAGAAGAAAGCCGATAAGGTTCGAAGAAGAAGTCTAGGACTTCTAAGGTCCCAAGACGGATCGGGGTTCCAAAATCACCCACTAACCAAGTAAGGACCCAACCGAACCTAAGGGTACCTAAAAATGCCTCTCGTTTACCGTAAGAGCTCAGCGACCAACTACGTACAAGAAGATGGTCCCGGAATGAATTCAATGACAACTCCAAAGGCTACACAAGGGGGATACGGAACGCCGAGCATTGGGACCGCCACGCCTCAAGAGTAACATATGTTGAAGGACTTCAACATAATCTCCTTTCGGTCCAATTCGTGATAATCTTAACGAGTAATCTTTGACGCCGGTTTCGTGATATTATTGACAAATCTACGGGGAAAACGAGTGTTATCGGGTTCGCAGAGGAAGAACATCTATGTTGCAAACCGGAATACCGCGAGAACCCGAGGCTTGCTTGCTCGCACGTGACTCAAATCGGGTGACAAGTCGGTCGGCTATGGCACAAGAGACTCACCACATGAACTTCAAGACCATGAACAAGCTAGTCAAGAACTCTAAAGTCGAGGACCGCCCAACGAATCGTTTATCAAAGACAAATTGTGAAGCGTGCCCGAAGGGAAAGCAAACAAAGAGGAGCAATCCACCTATTCCGTCACCTTCCATCGATGGAATCCTTCAACTCGCTTCACATGGACTTATTCGGGCGGTCTCTCCAATGACTATAAGAGGCAAGAAGTATGCCCCTCGTCGTCATAGACGACTACTCAAGATATACTTGGGTCATCTTCATCGCCAACAAATCCGATGTTCGGACCGAGTTACCTAATCTATCGAAGAAACTCGAGGTGGAAAAGAACATCAAGATTAAGAAGATACGCTCAGACAGAGGAACAGAGTTTCTAAACTCAGTAGTTAAGACATACTGTGATAAAGAGGGAATTCAGCACGAGACATCAGGCTGCGCGCACCCTTCGGCGAACGGACTTGCTTGAACGTAAGAACGTAACACTCAAAGAAGCAAGCAAGAACGCTCCTCGCAGATTCTGAACTACCCTCAAAGTTTTGGGCTGATGCTACTGACACCGCCTGTTACACTCAGAATCGCTCACTACTGACACAACAACACATGAAGACGCCTTACGAACTATGGAAAGGGAGAATTCCTTCTATTTCTCATTTTCATGTTTTCGGTGTCCTTGCTTTATCCACAATAATGGGAAAGATCAGTTGAAGGTCTTTGATAGCAAATCGATCAAGGAGTATTCTTAGGATACTCTCGAGTCAACAAAGCATTCGTAGTCTTTAACTATCGGACTCTTTGCGTGGAGGAAAGCCCTCTTGTTGTTTTTGATGAATTTGTTACCGAGAACCTAGGAAAGATACAAAGTCAAATATCGAAGATGTCGGCAAAGAAGCTATAGGATCTCGGATCGAATAATAAAGTCGAAAAGATCCAAGCATTGTTGGGATGATGAGTCGGACGATGAACAAACTCGGACTCGGCCAACAAGCAATGTAGGCGACCTAGTTGATTCTATCGAACGTAATCAACAACGGGTAACATCGGTCGATGAGGAAGCCCCCGTGGTAATCGAGACCTCTACCGAGAATATAAACTCGGGGGGAACGATTAATGTTCCCGAGCTAAATGCCCCCGAACCCCGGAAACTCGGTAGATCCTAACCTTCTTACTGAATTGCTACGATCGCGACAAGTACTACTGAAATGCCTAATACACCTACTGACTGTGCAGAAGTAGTATCAGAAGAAGAAGCCCGACTCAGGCGTTCGTGGCTCGATGCTCATTCTTCAGACCTTATCATTGGAGATCCATCAGCAACTATAAGGACGAGATCAAGATTAACTCAAGGAGAAAGCTCACTTTACTCTTGTTTTCTGTCAACAGAAGAACCTCAGTCGATAGAGGACGCACTTTGTTGGGTGATGATTCAATCCTCAGCATGATCATACTTGTGGGAAATGACTCTATCTTCTATACTGAATCACGCTCAGTAGCCTCGTGCTCTGAACTGTTGAGAAGATTTGAAGATCCCAAAACCCTATCTGATTGGTGAACCATTCCTTTGTATTCGTATTTGTCTCTGAGGTTTCAGACTCAGTAGACACTCTGCTCTGGTCAAGGCGCTCAGTAGCTCATCAGCCTCAGCACCAGTGTAGAAGACTCAGTGAATACTGCACTCGGCAGAGCAAGCATATCGAGAGAGTCAGTTGAACTGAACTCAGCAGGAGTAGTTCACTGGACTCAGAGCTGATTTTCAGTAGACCTTTCTCAGCTGTCTATCTACTGAATACAAAATCAGACTCAGCATCGGCTGACAGTCTTCTGAACTGTCTGAATCTTTTGATAAGCTATCAGTGTTGTCAAGTACGAGGAAGAGAGAAGTCAACTTCAGTTGCCTCGAAGTTTGTTCTGTCTCAACCACCACATCCACCTCGACGAATGACAAGCATACACGTGTCGTCCCACCTACTAAAGCTACAGTCAACATATTTCCGTAAAAGGAGGGAAAGGACACTGCACCTACTACAAAAGAGCCGTTTGCTACCGCAAAAGAGGGAAAAAGAAGAAGATCGTCTCCAACGGATCTATTCTTCTCTCCACTCTATAAATAGAGGGATCATTCAAGATTTGAAGAGACCACCTAGAACCAACACAAGAACGCGAAGCAAGAAACGCACAGAGCATTAAAACGAGCGAAATTAACGACTAAGTCTTCCGCAAGAATCAACCGAGTTATCTCCGGCGAAAGACTACATCCAGCTCAAAAGGAACCAAGCTGAACCGACATAAGCTTCTAGTATCCAAGCGACTGACACGAACCTATAGCTAAACCTCACTGTTCGTCGCTCTAGATAGCTACATTCTCGTTCCTTATCCCTCTAACCCTAAGCTCACTTGTTATATCCATAGCTTAGACGAAGGAGTTCACATTTGAACCCAATCCTTATTGTATAAGGACTCCTTCATTGTTGGAGAAGTTTGTCAAACACTTAAAGTTTGATAGAATTGTAAACTCGGGACTTGCTCGATATAATCCCCAAGCCACGGCTTTGTCCGGTGTACAAGGCGACGAGACTAACTCAGTATAATAAATAGCCTCCTGATCTATCGGGACAGTGGACGTAGGATTGTTGATATCCGAACCACTTTAAAAATATGAGTATCGTTTACTTACTGTTTCATTGATTTTACTGTGCATACTGAACATCATATTTAAAATCGATTTAAGCGTCTCGGTATTCGAACTTCTTATCTACCGAACCGAGACTTGCATAAAACGTTTTCCTCATTAAAACCGATTTGGGCCTACATAATTCCGCACACCGAACTCTCACCGATCGATACCGAGTCGACCTAGTCGGTTAGCGAGATCTCAGCGAGTCGGTACTCCTTTAGCATTTAACACGATTCGAACGGTTATGCAGTCTCATGAACTATTTCGATGCGGCACCTTCCCCGAATAGGGCTGTTCGTGTTCGAAAGTTGAGAAATTTGGATTCGGTGTATTCACCCCCCCTCTACACCCGAACTCACTCACGGACCAACAATTGGTATCGGAAGCAGGAGTTCTTTGACTCTTGTTATCTTTGAGACCGGGTCTATTCGAACGGATCCGAGGGAAAGCGTTTTTTTCACCGCATATCACTCTACATTCATATCATTATTCTTCATGGCTGATATGTCGTGTATAAGGATGGTACCCATGTTCTCGGTGGAGAACTACGGAGTATGGCGAGTCGGGATGGAAGCTCATCCGACATCCCTCCATGTGAGATATGATCGAAGTGCTTGAAGATGGACCTATCGTTCCTATGATTGATAGTGTCGTGACTCAGGACCAAGCTCAAGGAGGAGGAATGGTGACTGGGAAGAAGATCCCCAAAGACAGAAGTCTCTTCACTCCTGAAGAGAAGAAGCTTCACAATCTAGATCGAGTCACCGGGAATGCTTATACTAACCACCCTTAGTGATTCTTATCTTGGCGGGGTTCGGGAATGCAAGATCGCTAAAGAACTCTGGGATGCTCTTGCGCTACTGAGTCGAGGGACTCAGAAGATTAAAGCCAACAAATTAGCGCTGGAACTCCAAATTCCGAAAAATTCGAGATCTGCATACGCAATCCTTACTTGCATCTTCACTATCAATCTTATCTCGAATTTTATCTATTGGTATGCTTATATCTGTTAATGTATTTATTATATTTTTCAGTATCGCATTGTAAAGCACTGTTCTATCCAAGAAACGGTACTGATTCATTTCTTGTAACAGGTACTATGGCTGGTATATCTGTCAGTTCTCCCGACAAGATAGAGGAAATCGTCAGCAAGGGCCGTATCTGGTGCAAACCAGTTATGGAGTTCGACGCGTACGAGCTCGAGTACATGGACGAGATCTTCACATATCTGAGGAAATCCGGACTTGAGGAGTTTCTATCGAGGAAGCCGGCCTTCTTCCTTCCTCGACAAGTGGCGGAACTATATCTGAACTCCGACTCAGTTGGAGGAGACATTACGGCGAGGTTCGTTGTTAACACCATTGACGACGCATCGAGGATACCGGGCGTATGTCCATTAAACAAGCGGCGGAAGAAGAGCTTCAACCTCCCGTCTGAAGGTGTCAGCACCTTGGGGTACAATGACGACGCTGTCGACACATACCTCTCCGTTTTCTGTGGCAAGCCCACAACCTTCAGAGCAGCATTTCCGAAGAATGCCATGCTACCGCAGTTCAGAGCACTGGCGTACATCGTCACTCAGCTGTTGACGAGCTAGGCTGGCTCTTTCGATCAGGTCTCCCGACCCAAGATCCATATGATGATGGCGATCTATGACTGCGTGAAAGTCAATTGGACCGACTTCTTTGTTCGCGAATTTATGGCTCAGGCAGCCAAGTTCGACAAAGCTACGCGAACACTGACCGCAAAAGGAAAGCTTCTCTACGGACTTAAATTGTAAGTCATGATCGAGGATTTCTGCGGGCCGAGCGCAATCACATATGACGGCAAGGAATACTTTAATGTGAAGAAAATCCGTTTTCACAACAAGTCCGCGGCTCCGCAACGATTGGTTCGGGACCGGCCGCGAAGCTTCGGCCATCTAAGCCCCGGCGAGCGACTCCTAAGAAAAGGACACCTCCGGCAAAATCACCTAAGGCACCACCAAGAGGCCGAGGAAGGCCATACCGGATACACTGCTGAACCCGAGACTACTACGGAAGTGGCTACCGAACCAACTCCTATTCAGCCACTACGGTTGGTAGATGAGTCTTCCTCATCTCGAGAAGACCAAGTCGGTGGAGAAAGCCGTCTCTGCCGAGGAACAAGTTCAAGAGGAACAGGGGAGAGGCTACGAAGCCCAAAGCGAAGAAGTCCAACGTCCCGGATAGCCCTCTCTCGTGCCTCCGCTCGGCGATCGCCCGCTCGCCGACTCTTGGGATCGACTTCATTGATATCGAGTCGGATTCTGCGTCGCGTGAAGAGACTCTCGGGATGGAAGCGAAGCGGTTATCGTCTCTAGAGCTTCCCCGAGAGATCATCCAGTTCATTCCGAGCTTGCGACTATTCAGATTTGCTCGTCCTAGCCAAGTCAGCAAGGCTCCATATGATCCTACGCTTTCAGGAGTGGCCTCAACTTCACTTGGAAGAACTGAGATTGCATGAGGAGATAGGCTATTCAGAGCCTGAGAACCTCAACACGATGGAGAATCTAAGGGCAGCCATGCTTGCAATCATTGATGATCGACGCCAAGCAGCTGGCTCGCCGCCCTCAGATGGGTCTGACCACGACGGTCAGGACCCACCCAGTGATTCAGGCCCTGGAAAGCCTGATGAGGGACATCCACAGGACAAGGATACCCATACTGAAGCAGCACCACCACTCAGTATCCTTGGGCCTGAGAAGCCTTCGGCTGGTGTCTTGTCCTCAGCAGAGCTCGCTCGGCTCTCGCTCGAGTCGACATACGAGGCAGCGCCCAGCCCATCTGCCAAGAGATCCCGTTCAGTTGCCAAAGCTCTAACTGCACAAGGAATTCAAAATCGGGAATTGGCGAAGGCAGTCCACAAGGTGTGGAAGAAGTCTGCATTGGCCACCAACTCTGAGCTTCAGGGGCTGAAATCCAAAGATCTCTACATCATTGCCCCCGATGTCTCCGCTCTCATATTCGAAGCATTGGCCCAAAGCAGCAACAGCAGTTTCAGACTCAGCTAAGGACAATTCAGGAGGGACAGGCCAAACTCCTTGAACAATTTCAGAACGCCTTGTCCGCTCATACTGAGTCGGGCCACCGAGCACGCCCGGGCCACGGAGAACAAACTAGACCTCATTCAACCGGTCGTGGAGGACAAGATCGGTGAGAAACTTCGGCGGACGAAGTCGAAGCCGTTCTCTCATACATGAAGATACAAGGACGCACTCATATCCGAGAGGAACGAGCTGCATCTAGCATTGGAGAAAGTGCATAACATGGTAGACGACTTGTCCACCGTTTATCGAAGCTAGAAAAGAAGGTACTCATCCCAACCCCGGCTGTACTTGATGATGCCAAAAAGGGGGAAGGAAAGAAGAAGGGTACTGAGAAAGAAAGTGAAGGAAATGAAGGAAAGAAAAAGAGTACTGAGAAGCTGACTCCCACCAAACCTTCTATACTACTGAAGGAAAGAAGGGGACTGAGAAGAAGAAATCTATTGCTGACATTAGCAAAACTCAGTCTCAGAAAGCTCAGACTCAAACTCCGGGTAAGGCCCAGGGTGTTTCGGTTGCGAGCACAGCTGAAACCGGCCCAAGTGGCTCAGGACCCCAGCAGACTACTCAGGCAACCCAGACTCCCAAAGACATTATTAAGGAGGTTGCTTGAGTATCTTTGAACAAAGCGGTGGAGGACTCGAGAAGAAGAAGAGGCTCCTCTTCCACCACCGGTTCAAAAAGGCAAGGGCAAACAAAAGCTTAAAATTCCAACCCCTCCAAAGAAAGCGGTTAAGGTACATATCTGGCGAGGAGGAAGCCCAAATAGGCTGCGGATGAGAAGGCGGCGGAGAAATTGCAGAGGCCGAAGCGGCTAACAAGTCAAAGTCTAAGCTTCGCTAAAGGAAAGACTAAAGCCCCATCCAGAGGAGGAAAGAGAACTGCTAAACTGCCTCCGAGAAAGCTCATCATAACGTATGAAGAGGACGAGAGAAAAGGAAAAGGAGCAAAGCGCAGAAGAGTACCGAAAGGCGGGGTACATCCAAATCTAGATCTAGTACCCCGCCGAATCGAAGAAGCCCCTCAGCAAGCCACTGATACACAAGGAGAAGAAATCGAAGCCATATTTGATCTGATGAACAGATATCTATACAGAGGCGAGGAGGCAAGACAGATTCAGCCTGCCAGAGACAGAATTTGGAAGGCAGACCTTGAAGCTATGATGAAAAGGACAGAAGAGGAGGCCAGGCTGAGAGTGCCTTCTAAAGCTGATATTCCATACAGATACAGGAAATTCGGGAAGCCAATGACCTAAAATTTCAAAGATGGCCAAGAACGAGATGAATGGATACCAAATTTCACCAATCAAAGATGGGAAAATGCGAAAATTGAGTTCATCAAGAGGAACTATTTTTGGAGTTTCCCGTCCAACAGACAAGGATTGAAGCTTACATGGAATGGATGTTCGCTACTGAACCTGAACTCTACCCATACCTCGACAAAGCCATATCTGAAGGTATAGAAGTCAATGTTCCGGGACCCAGAATCATACCTCCACCGAGAAGACAGGATGACTCAGTACACTATGGTACGATTGAAGCGGAAGTGAAGCATGCAGCAGCGAAGAAAGAACTTGTCGAAGATGAGCCCGCCGATTTTGCGTAATTTACGAAGCTAAGGAAGATCACATACAGGATGTATGGAGTGCCACTCCCTGAAGATCAGACTCAAGAGTTCATGGACAGAATCAAGAATTTCAGTGGCCCTCCTCCTTAGATTTTTAGCTCATTCTCTTAGCATAGCAAAATTGTATCTGTACTAAATTTCTCTTATATTTATACAATCTGCTTTTGGCTCTGACAACTACTTGTTGTCTATACAGTCGTGTTTGTTTTATGATTTAACACTCAGAATCACTGAAGTGATTGCTGGCTCACACTCTCTTTATTACATGTCAGCTGATTGCTTTGATAGATTCTACTAGCCTGTTTTGTTTGCAATGGGGGAAATTGTTCTGTTTACCCTGTTTGCTTTATAGTCTAGAACTGATGGAACACTCCACTGATCCTACTTGTAATATTTGTAAGGAGTTTTTGTTTCTATCTGTTTAGTGTTAGCATAAATGATAGGTTTTGGCATCATCAAATAGGGGGAAATTGTTGGGTGATGATTCAATCCTCAGCATGATCATACTTATGGGAAATGATTCTATCTTCTATACTGAATCACGCTCAGTAGCCTCGTGCTCTAACTGTTGAGAAGATTTGAAGATCCCAAAACCCTATCTGATTGGTGAACCATTCCTTTGTATTCGTATTTGTCTCTGAGGTTTCAGACTCAGTAGACACTCTGCTCTGGTCAAGGCGCTCAGTAGCTCATCAGCCTCAGCACCAGTGTAGAAGACTCAGTGAATACTTGGACTCAGCAGGAGCAAGATATGCGAGAGAGTCAGTTGAACTGAACTCAGCAGGAGTAGTTCACTGGACTCAGAGCTGATTTTCAGTAGACCCTTCTCAGCTGTCTATCTACTGAATACAAAATCAGACTCAGCATCGGCTGACAGTCTTCTGAACTGTCTAAATCTTTTGATAAGCTATGAGTGTTGTCAAGTACGAGGAAGAGAGAAGTCAACTTCAGTTGCCTCGAAGTTTGTTCTGTCTCAACCACCACATCCACCTCGACAAATGACAAGCATCATGTGTCGTCTCACCTACTAAAGCTACAGTCAACATATTTCCGTAAAAGGAGGGAAAGGACATGTACCTACCAACACAAAAGAGCCGTTTGCTACCACAAAAGAGGGAAAAAGAAGAAGATCGTCTCCAACGGATCTATTCTTCTCTCCACTCTATAAATAGAGG
The DNA here is from genome assembly GCA_028984105.1 of Lavandula angustifolia. Lineage (NCBI taxonomy): Eukaryota > Viridiplantae > Streptophyta > Magnoliopsida > Lamiales > Lamiaceae > Lavandula > Lavandula angustifolia. Next base: position 3,515,364 of record CM054808.1, on the reverse strand, counting down.
GATCATTCAAGATTTGAAGCTCACCAACCTATCACAAAGAACACCCAGACACATAGAAGCAAGAAACGCACAGAGCATTCAAACGAGCGAAATTAACGACTAAGTCTTCCGCAAGAATCAACCGAGTTATCTCCGGCGAAAGACTACATCCAGCTCAAAAGGAACCAAGCTGAACCGACATAAGCTTCTAGTATCCAAGCGACTGACATGAACCTATAGCTAAACCCTCAGCTATTCGTCGCTCTAGATAGCTACATTCTCGTTCCTTATCCCTCTAACCCTAAGCTCACTTGTTATATCCATAGCTTAGACGAAGGAGTTCACTTTTGAACCCAATCCTTATTGTATAAGGACTCCTTCATTGTTGGAGAAGTTTGTCAAACACTTAAAGTTTGATAGAATTGTAAACTGGGACTTGCTCAGTATAATCCCCAAGCCACGGCTTTGTCCAGTGTACAAGCTGACTGAGACTAACTCAGTATAATAAATAGCCTCCTGATCTATCGGGACAGTGGACGTAGGATTGTTGATATACGAACCACTTTAAAAATATGAGTATCGTTTACTTACTGTTTCATTGATTTTACTGTGCATACCTGAACATCATATTTAAAATCGATTTAACCGTCTCGATTCTCGAACCTCTTATCTACTGAACTGAGACTTGCATAAAACGTTTTCCTCATTAAAACTGATTTGGGCCTACACAATTCCGCACACTGAACTCTCACTGATCGATACTGAATTCTGACCTAGTCGGTTAGCGGATCTCAGCGAGTCGGGACTCTTTTAGCCTTTAAACACGATTCGAACAGGTTATGCAGTCTCATGAACTATTTCGATTGACACCTTCTCGAATAGGACTGTTCGTGTTCGAAAGTTGAGAAATTTGGATTCAGGTGTATTCACCCCCCCCCCCTACACCTGAACTCACTCACGGGACCAACAGAAGGCAACCCCAAGGATGCAGAGTTGGGAGGCTCTGCTGAGGGACCAACCCATGAGAAGAGCCAATCACCACCCCCTGGTACATCAGGTGAGGCTCAGGGCGCTCCGAAGTATAGTCGGGAGCAGCTCCTCGTGTTTTCTGATCAAAGGCTCGGAACAAGCTCTTACCAAATTCAACCCATTGGTTCCGTGTCCTCCAAATCAGTGAATAAGGCAATCAGACGCCAAGGTGCTAAAAATAGACTTCTCGCCAAAGACGTCCATATCAAATGGGAGAAGTATACGAAGGCGCAGACTGATAGCCTGAATAAGCTAGCCACTGGCATCTCCACTCCTCAAGAGGCTCCCCCGCAGCCTGACTTTAAGGAGATGATCGAGCAGGCTTTGATAGCTCAGAAAGCAGATCTATCTGCACAGAGTCAGTTGCTGCTCCAAGCTCAGCACAAAACATTTACTGAGCAGCTGACTCATGCTCTCACAACAGTCCAAGCTCAAATGGAAGAGCAAAACAAGTTGGCTACAAGCAGCCTCCAGACTGCTATTAAGTAACAGGCTGAGGCCTTGAAAGAGATTCAGAAGGAGATGAAGGAATCTAATGATCTAGCCCTGCTGAAACTCCGCCAGGAGTCAGCTGCTCATCTCAATCGATCTAGGGCAGATCAAGAGAAGGACTGGGAGAAATACTGTGACTTGGTCAAGGACTTCGACTCTACAGTTACTCAGATCAAGGACTCAGTATACAAACTTGAGAAAGAAGTCACAGCTATCCGTACCAACCTCGATAAGGCTGCTGATGCCAAAAAGGGGGAAGGTATAATAAAAGATGAACTCGAAACGGATACGGTGATGTACGTATTATCATAGAAAGGGTTCGGGAGGAGAGACCCTCCACACTGAAGAACCCGCACGGACTCGGGGGGAAAGGGCTCAGGAGGAAGGACCCTCTACAACTCAGGATAAGAACTCTTCTGAGGTCCTTCTCCTAGAATTCCCACTTCAGCCAAACCCCATCTCCTCTTCTGCTGCTCACATTGAAGAAGTAGCAAATTTTATTGAGCAGGAGACAGAAGAAGAAGAGCATGAGCCTGAACAATTGCCACCGCAGAGGCCGGGGAAGGAGATTGCAACTAAATCTACTCCTCCTTCCTCCCCGGTCCATAAGTTCAAATCAAAAGCGGAGCAAGAGGCTTATGACCTCAAAATTACCCAACAGCTGCAGGATGAGCTCGACCATGAGCGTCAGCTTGAAGAGGTAGTAGAAGCAGCAAAGAAGCCTAAGGGCAAAGTCAATAAGGGCAAAGGCAAGAAAAAGGTCGGGTCGGTCGAAGAGCAGAAGAAGAAAGCCCAAGAAGATTTTGCTAAGGCTCTTCCAACTGAGATCCAAGCTACTGCTCAGAGTATTCCCACTTCTACTCTAACACCTGAACAGATAGCGGAAGATCAAGCGACCTAGGAGGCGACGCTGCAAGGTCTGAGTCTCAGACAAGGAGACAGTAGAGCAGCCGCACTCCGCGAAAAGAAAAATATAGCTGACTTGGCAAAAATGCGTAGCTTATCTCTCAAGCCAGCAGCTGATCCGAAGAGGAAGATCCCAAGAAAATCCAAGTTCATCAGGGGCCCATATGTTAAGAATATTCCTATCCCGCATGTGGATAAATGGGTGCCGGCTGATATGAACGTCCATTGGGAAAGGCTGAAAGAGGATTTTATTAAAGGCTATTTTATATGGCGCATTTATCCTCTCGACTGTCCAGCTGATCAGTTATTCGACGAACTTATCTCGAGATTTGATATCTCATTCAGAGATCGGCTGAGACAGATTATGGAAGAACAGAATATTCCCTTCCGTGCCCCGGCTTTTCCGATGTATTCCACCGCCAAGAACTGCTAGTGGATCGTCCGCGCACGAAGGATATTGAGAGAGAGATAGAGGAAGCCGCTTTCCATCCGGGTTTGTTTGCCGCCGACAATCCTCTTGACAACGAAGAAATCCGGAGATCGGGATCGAGTTTACAAGTATTATTACCGGGATCCTCCTTGTTGAGAAGTCTCGCCGATTTCAAGAAAAGACTCAACGCTTCAAGCGTCGCAGTGATTTCTCTTCTTTTTATTTCGTTGTAATAGCCGTAGGAGCTTGTACTTCATTGATTATATATATATCGGTTCCTATTGCTTGTCGACAATTACTCATTGTCTTTCGACTCTTTGCATCGTGTTTTCACGACCGATCACTAAGTGATCCGACACACACTCACGTACAGCTTCCGATTTTGCCTATCTCCCACCTACCGAAGTATTGAAATTACTTTATCTTTATTTTTCCTCGAATGTTGTAAGGGGGAAATTGTTGTCGATAGGATAGCATCTTTTATAGACTTAAGAAGTTTAAAAGGTAGAGGTAGAGGTTTTGGCATCATCAATTACGGGGGAAATTGTTGGATATGAGTCGATAGATGATACTCATTGTTGTTCGGTTAAAAGAAAATTGGGGGAAATCATAGTAGTACTATGGAATTGAAGATCCCAAAACCTAGCTGATATCAGTAGATTAGTGTGTCGTTAGGATTAGCTGATGTATAGGTTAGACTTGATATATTTATTAATATTTTTTTTTGTCTAAGTCCCGTACAGGGTAGTTGTTGAACCGATCTTCGTCGAAGATACTTTTCGTAACCCCACGTCATCGGTGTAATCGCTTGTGTTCTTGATCGGCGCAGTGATCTTTCACTCGGCCAAAGACAACAGCATCAGCGACAAATCATCGAGAGAAGACTACTCCCACCGATAGTCATCGCGGAAGAACAGAAACAAGCACAGTACCTTCACAGTCGCCAGCTGACCTACTCAGTAGATGCCCCGTCAGCCGACTCAGCTGAAGAAGACAGAGACTTTTTAGTCTACTGTATCCTACGGAAAGCGACCCAGCTATTCAAGTCTTTTCAAAAAGTTCGCGAGAAGACATACGAGGCCTGTTGAACGGTCCAACTCCGACAATTCTCACCAACTACAAACCTCGACCAATGAGAAGCGGACAACGCTTACCTACTCTACAAAGAAAGTTGCTCTGACATAACGGTGCATTAACCGCCCTCGTCGCAACAAGTTCGAATTAATGGCCATTTTCCTTGGAAGCTTGTGACACGTGGAATCGTCGTCTCCAACGGACATATGCCATAACTCACAACTATAAATAGAGAAGTTTTTGAAGCTCCGAAAAGAAGAACGACGGAATTTCAAAAGGGACAAACTCAAGTTCATAAACGCTCTAGAACACTCAAAGATCATCCAGAGGAAAACTTGCATACTTAGAAGATTTCTTAGTTTTTCTCTCTAGAGTTCTTACATCCCTTACTTCTCTAGACTAAGCTCATTGTCATATTTATAGCTTAGATTCCAAGGAGTTCACATTTAGTGAATTGTTCTTATTGTAAGAACTCCTTCTCAGTTGGAGAAAATTCCCTTCCCTTTCAGACTTAGGTTTGGATTGTAAAGTCGCTAAGGACTATAACTTAGAGGGAACTGTCCAGTGCACGTATCCCCGCCGAGGCTTGCTCGGGAATAATCAACAAGTTCTCTCGCCTTGTTCGGACCGTGGACGTAGGATCTTGGGTATCCGAACCACGTTAAATCGCTTGTGTTATTTTACTGTTTTATTGCATAGCATTAAACTGACTTAAAAATCATAAGCTTGCATAAAACGTATTTTATAAAGCGCACAGCCAAAAGATTTAATTTGCTAAAACGTGTTTTCAAAAGAGACGAATTTCGGGCCCCACACTTTCCGCACAACAGCTCCGATCGATTCTCAAAGTACCGACAACGGTCGGTAGGAGAGAGTTCGAGGGCCGACTCACTCGTCCCGCGATCGAAGGCTTATTTGGCACTGTACATCAGTTGCAATCATCAGCTCAGCTGACCTTCACTGAGAAAAAGAAACTGAGCTCAGGTGTATTCACCCCCACCCCCCTCTACACCTGACTTATCGTCTCCGGACCAACACTTTCTTTTTGGGAGGAGTGGGAAGCTTCAGTACTTTCTTTCCCTTCCCTTGCACTGGAGGACGTAGAGGAACCTCTTCCTCTTCTGAATCCTCCTCTGCATACTCAGCAATTTCTTTGATGATGTCGCTTGGTGTCTAAGTTGCTTGAGTAGCAGATTCCTTGGGTTGTCTTGAGCCACTTGGGCCAGTCTCAGCAGGCACTACAGCCCCAGCTGCTGAGACACCCTGGGCCTCACCCTGTGCTGTCTGAGTAGTAAGACCAATGGGAGCAGATTGTTGAATCTGAGTCGCTCCTGCCACTGTCCTTACTGCTTTTGGTACTCTGAGTACCTTCTCCTTCCCTTCAGGCACCTTTCCTTCCCCCTTTTTGGCATCAGCAAATAAACCAGGGGTGGGAATATGTACCTTTTTATCCAGACTTTTGTAGGTTGTGGAAAGATCGTCCAAGGCATATTGCAGCTTCACAAGCCTCTCATGCAGCTCATTCCTCTCATCTGTCAGTTGTTCGCTATACTTCTTGTGAGAGTTTTCCACTGCAGTGTGAATGTCCTGCAACTTCTGATCCACTTTATCTTCCATGGCCTTATGAATGGTTTGGAGTCTGAGCTCGGAGGCCTAAGAGATAGAGGAAATGGATGCAGTATGAGCTGACTGGGCGGCCTTGTATTCTTCCAGAAGTTTAGCTTGGCCAACTTCCATCGCCTTCGCTTGCTCTTCGAATTTGGCTCTCTGAGTGGCAAGTGCTTCGGTCAGAATCGTTGAGAAGTCAGGGGCAGGTGTGTTTTGAATTGATGTCCTGAGCCCCTTTATCTCCACACTCTGAGCTTGCATGGACTGCCTCTACGTCTTGTGGACGGCACGGGCGAAGAGTCTATTCTGAGTGCCTTGACTCCTCAGTACCCTTGCCACTGACTTCGAGCGTCGGCTTTTAGGGCTGGGCGCTACCTCGAACGCAGACTCCAAAGAATAGCCGAGCCGGTTCAGCCATCTTTGAGGTACCAGCCGCCGACTGACTTGGAGCAAGGATGCTGAGTGGTGGTTCAGCAGTAGAAGTGGGAGCATCCTTGTCCAGTTGAGTTCCCTCATCAGGTTTCTCAGGGCCTGAATCACGGGGTGGGTCCTGACCATCAGGGTCTGACCCATCTGAGGGCGCCGTTGTTGAGGTGGGATGCCGATCGTTCGCATGGGCGAGCATGGCTGCCCTCAAATCGTCTAAGGAACAGATGTCAAAAGGCTCTGAGTAGCCTGTCTTGTTCCTTATCATCAACTCCTCTTCGTGGAGTTGTTCGCAGGAGTGGTGTTTGATCAGCTTGTTCAGTGTGGACCACTCATGGAACTTGATCGGTGTGTGAGTCTAGCCTTGCCTCGCCAATATAATCGATCTCGCATGGCTCGGCTATCTTCGGAATATGTTCAGAAATCTCTCGGGAGGCTCTTGATTGCAAATCAGACGCCTCCATCCCGATTGATTCTGATTTAGAAGCAGTCTCTGAGTCTTCGACTTCTATCGAAGACTGTTGCTTCTCAGCAGATGGAATACTGTTGAGTGGAGGGATATCCAAGGGGCTATGAGTAGTAGGGATCTGTTCAGTCTCTACCCCTTGGTCCACTGTTTCACCTTGTTCAGTGGAGACGACTTTCTCCACTGACAGAGTCTTCTCTGAGGACTCAGCCTCGTCCCTTAGCTGCAAAGGCGGTTAAGCTACGACCTCACTGACTTTCTTCAGTCTCTTGGTCGGTGTCTTGGGAGTAGACTTAGGAGGCGACCTCTTCTTTGGGGGAGTTAAGGTTTTCTGAGCTCCTGTCTTGGGATCAGCAGGCCCAACTCCAATTTCTGGGCAAGGCCGCCGCCCCCGCTCCGGAACCTGACCTTCTTCGGATTGAAGTATAGCTTATGAGCATATACTACATTGTCGCCTCCACATAAGTCTTCTATCATGCGACCGATAGCTTCAATCCATATAATAGCTTTCCCTTCACGGCTAGGCGTTGGGATGATTTATCAAACTTGGCGGACTGAATCATGAATTCCTTGAGAAAGAACTCGGTCTAGTTGATCTTGGCGTGATCGTATATGGCCATCATCAGCGGTCTCTTTGGCCTCGATACTTGATCAAAAGAACTAGCTCCGACACGTCGCCACCGAGTGACGATGTAGGCAAGGGCTCTGAATTGTGGGAGCATGGCGTTCTTTGGGAAGGCTGCTCTGAATGACGTTGGTTTCTCGCAGAAGGTCTCTAAATACTCATCCATTAAATCATCCTTGTATCCCACCGTGCTGAATCCCTCATTGGGAAGTTTGAAGCTACGCTGAAGAGCTTCCTCAACGGACATCGTCTTGATCTCTGAAATAGCATGGGAGGGGTCGGCAACCGTATGAGTAATGAATATGCATCCGATGTCTCCTTCGCCGACTCGAGTTCAAATATTACTCGGCTATTTGGCGCGGGAGGAAGTACGATGGCTTCCTCGACGTAAAAACCCTCCAAGCCTCGTCGCTCTGAGAACTCCATCATCGGTTCGCACCAGACGCGATCCTTCTCTAGGATCTCTTACATATCCATAGGAACACTGACGTATGATCCTGCCATGATTTATATTCTGCAAATGAAAAATATCAGTATAGAATTAAAAAATATTATAAGTATCATATACGATGCTAAAATAATCATTAAAGATTTACCAAAGAGTTTCTGAGATTTTGAGATAAAAATTTGCAAAGAAACGGAGGCTATTCTCAGAAAAACTAGGGCTTCGAAAAATTTGCAGAGTGAAAATGGCGGTTTCTAAACTTTGAAAGTGTTTTTATATGTTAAAGAAGATGAACAGTTAAAAATCCACTGGTCGGCTTTGAAAAAGCTTTATGAGATGGACGGCAAGGATTTAATGTTATAAAATAGGTAATGATCAATTGAGTCGCCTAAGTCAAAATACAGTTGTAACTAGCCAAAGAAGTAACTTGATACGACATGCATTTAATGCGCCGCAGATTCAACATGCTTTACATAGAATGTCGTGTATTTAATGTAAACCGTTATATTAAATGACATTTTCTAAGGCATTGAATACGAAGCTGAATCGAATCATAAATGCACAGGAATATTTCATTGGCTACTGAGTAGAGATATGCAAACCTGGTTAGCTGAACATCATAGTCAGCGATACCTCGTGTAGATGGTTGCTGAGTCCCTACGTACTGAATTTACTCAGTACTGAGAGTGAACATTCCTCCTTGTTGAATGCTCCTCTCCTGAATCTACTTACTGGACCGGAGTCAAGAAGGTCCAAAGAAACCTAGCTCTACCGAAAGTTCTCCGAATCGCTTCAGCTAGAGGCTTGGTCAGAATATCTGCCCTTTGATGGTCAGTATGGATCTTTTCCATCCTGATATCCTTCTTTTCGACATGATCGCGAATGAAGTGGTATCTGATGTCCACGTGCTTGCATCTTGTATGAAGTACAGGATTCTGAGTGATTCCAATTGCACTGATCCTGTCACAGAAGATCGGCACTTCATTCTGAATAACATCATAGTCGCGTAGCTGCTGTCTCAGCCAAAGGATTTGGGCGCAGCAACTTCCGGCAGCCATATATTCAGCTTCAGTAGTTGACGTCGCTACTGAATGTTGTTTAATTGAAAACCACAAAATCAGCTTACTGCCAAGCAACTGACAAGTTCCAGAGGTTGACTTTCGGTCAATTTTACATCCTGCATAGTCAGCATCAGAATAGCCACTTAGTTTAATATTATCGTCTGTTGGATACCATAAACCCATGTCAGGTGTTCCTCTGAGATACCGGAGAATCTTCTTTGCTGAGTACATGTGACTCTGCTTAGGATTCGCCTGAAATCGAGCGCAGACACCTACAGCATAAGTTATGTCAAGACGGGTAGCAGTTAGATATAATAATGAACCATTATTAGCACGAAATTCAATATGGTCTACTGATACTCCCTCTTTATCAAGATCAATTTTCATGTTCGTGTTCATTGGGATCTTGATTAGTTTGCCGGATGTGCAACCGAACTTTTGATAAGGTCTCGAGTGTATTTGCCTTGATTGATGAACGTTCCTTCCTCAGATTGTTTGACTTGAAAACTAAGGAAATAATTCATCTCTCCCATCATTGACATCTCGAACTTATCCTTCATCATTTTCTCAAATTGTTGACACATGATGACGTTCTTTGATCTGAAGATTATGTCATCTACGTAGATCTACACAAGTAGGATATCGTCTTCCAGTCGAATGCTGAATAATGTGTGGTCTATTGTGCCCTTCTGAAAACCTTTTTGAAGAACAAACTCAGACAGGGTATCGTACCAAGTCATGGGTGCTTGTTTTAACCCGTACAGAGCCTTTCTGAGTCTGTAGACCTGATGTCCCTGCTGAAAGCCGGGAGGCTATTCTACATAGACTTCTTCTTTCAGCACGCTGTTCAGGAACGTAAACTTCATATCCATTTGATAAACTCTGAATCGCTGATGTGTTGCATACGCTAGGAATAGTCTGATTGCCTCCAATCTTGCAACTGGAGTGAAAGTTTTGTCTAAATCTATCCCTTCAGCTTGACAGTAGCCTTTTGCCATGAGTCTTACTTTGTTCCTTACTATAACGTTATTTTCATCTCGCTTGTTCTTGAAGACCCATTTAGTTCCAATCACATGTTGATGTCGGGGTCTGTCAACAAACTCACATACTTCATTTCTCGTGAACTGATTCAGCTCCTCCTGCATAGCTACGATCCAATCAGCATCCTTAAGTGCATCCACAACTGACTGAGGTTCTTCAGTAGACAAGAAGCAGGAATATAATGCGCTTTTTCCCTGACAGAATCTAGATCTTGTCTTTACGCTTGCTGAAGGATCTCCAATAATCAGGTCAGAAGTGTGAGCGTTCAGCCACGATCTACAATGTTTCAACTCTTCATCTGAGATTTGTTCAACATAGATAGTAGGTGAGTTAGGCATTTCAGTTGTACTATTCTGAGATTGAAGCAATTCAGTTACTAGAGTTGTGTCTACAGAGTCACCAGGTTCAGGGGCATTTAGCTCAGGAACTTTATTTGTTCCCCCTAAATTATTATCCTCAGTAGAGATCACAGTTACCACTTGGGTTTCTTCATCGACTTGAGTTACCTGGGATTGACTCTATTCAGTAGAGTTAATCTGTTCAGCTACTTCTGCTGCTGGGTGAGATTCAGTAGGCTTATCTTCAGTTTCTCTATTTGAATCATCATCCCAACACAGCTGGATCTTTTCAACTTTATCTTTCAGGCTCAGATCCTGTAGCTGCTTACTGATGTCCTCAGACTCTGGTTTAGAGTTTCTGCTCCTATCTTCAGTAGCAAACTCATTAAAAACAACATGAGGGCTTTCCTCCAAGCAAAGGGTCCGGTAGTTACAGACTCTGAAGGCTTTGCTGAACCTGGAGTATCCTAAGAAGACTCCCTGGTCTGGCTTGCTATCAAAAGTCTTTAACTGATCCTTCCCATTATTGTGGATAAAGCACGAACACCCAAAAATATGGAAATAAGATAGAGAAGGCTTCCTGTCGTTCTATAGTTCATATGGTGTCTTCTTATGCTGCTTAGTCAGTAGAGATCTATTCTGAGTGTAACATGCAGTGTTAGTAGCTTCTGCCCAGAATTTAGTTGGGAGTCCTGAGTCTGCAAGTAGGGTTCTTACTGCTTCTTTGAGTGTTCTATTCTTCCTTTCAGCAACCCCATTTTGTTGAGGTGTGCACGCGGCAGACGTCTCATGCTCTATGCCTTCAGCTTTGCAAAACTCCTCCACCATAGAATTCAGGAACTCAGTTCCTCTGTCTGGACGTATCTTTATAATCTTGGTGTTCTTCTCGACACTGAGCTTTTACGTAACTCTGTTTTGACGTCAGACTTATTTGCAATAAATATGACACATGTGTAGCGCGAGTAGTCATCAATGACCACTAAAGCAAACTTTTTGCCTCTGATCGTCACCGGAGAGACTGGACCGAATAAATCCATATGTAGCAGCTGAAGGATTCCATCAGTGGAAGGAGATGGAACAGGTGGATTTTGATTCCTTGTTTGCTTTCCCTTCGGACATGCTTCACACCGAGTGTCTTTCTTTGAATACTTCATTCGGCGCCCTCTTGCTAGAGTGTTTCTAGCTAGCTTGTTGAGCGTCTTGAAGTTGAGATGGCTGAGTCTTCTGTGCCAGAGCCACCTCGTTCTGTTTTCGTTCTTCGCCAACAAACAAGCTTCAGGTTCAGCTGAGTTCCAGTCAGCTACGTAGATATTCTTTTTTCGCGAACCTGACAACACTGTTTTCCCTGTAGATTTATCAATGATATCATAGAAACCAGCGTAAAAAATCACTCTATTCGAGTTATCACAAAATTGACTAACAGAGAGAAGATTATGCTGAAGTCCTTCAACATATGATACTCTTGGAACTGTTGGGGTTCCAATGCTGAGTGTTCCATAGCCTCTGGTATAGCCTTTTTGCGTTGTCTCCAAACTCGATTCGGGATCCTTCTTCGATAGTATAATTCTTCGCAGGTCCTTTTGGTATGTCATGTGTCTTGAGCATCCGCTGTCCACATAGCATGGGTCCTTGTGCACATGCAAAACATAATTATATTTAGGTACCCTTTATTTTTGATTTTGGGTCCTTAGATGTTAGTTTTGGAAACCCAGATCTGTCTTACGACCCTAGTGGTCTTAGACAGTTTCTTCCCACTTTGATCAACATACTTGACCACTGGACTGGTCGATCCTGACTTCTGAGGCTTAGCAGGTTCAGGAGTCCTGATTTTCCGAATTGGTGGGTTGCTGACCTTTGCCTTCTGCACGGCTTTCTTCTTCTTCTTCTTCTATCTTTTAGGTCCTCTCCTAACTATAGGATCATAATAATATGAACCATACTGAACTGGATGTATCAGCTGCGGAGGTCCATACTGATCAGCCCACTTAACTTTGTTGGTTCCCCCTTGACTGAACTGGGGTGATTTGGAACTGATCTTCTTGTCAGAATGCTGATAGCTGGGATGAGGTGTCATCATCTTTTGTTTGTTCTTGGCTAGGGGTTCAGAATCTCTGCGTTGATGTTCTCCCCTTGAACAAATCTATCAGCTAGCCGGTTTTCTGAGCGTACGGGGGCAGATGAGGAGGTTCCATGGCTGAATCCTAGTCCCTCCTTGCAGTGCTTAAGCTTGTTGCTTGCTAGCATCACCTCAAGCTTCTTTTCAGCGCTCATGTACTGCTCTGTCATCAGATTCCTCAAGACATCATCGCTTTTCTTCGCGCTTCATGCTCGGTCTCAAGTCCTAACAACTCTTGCTTGAAGAGACTCGGTCCAAGTATCTTTTCGAGTCAAGTCATTGGTCAAGATCGAGATCTGATCATCTTGATGCTGAGACTTGGCCATCAGAGAGTTTATCTCCTCCCTGAGTCTCAACACAAGTCCTTCTGACTCAGTAGCAACCTGACTCTCTTGAGAAAGTCTCTGATTCTCCACTTTTAGGGTATCCAACTCCTGAAGAGTCTTACTGAGCTGCAGACTCAACTGAATCTGCTCGTCGAGTAGTTCTTCATATGCGATTGCGACGTCCAGATTCTCATCTGCACCTGAAATAGTGTCGTGTGTGCAGTGTGAAAAGGAGTTAAATGGGGCGTGAGAGTTTACCTCATCCTCTTCTTCAAGTTCTACGGCCATGAATGTCACTTCATTGTCTGATGAATCCATGAAGGAATCGACTTCATCTGAGTCGTCTGAGAGTTCACCAGCTATATTGCTTGACGCTTCTTGATGAACTTCTCCCTTCGAGCTTTGCGTGCTGCTCTTTCAGCAGTACTGAGCTCAGGACAATCATACTGATAATGTCCTGGCTTCTTGCAGTTGTAGCAAGTAGTGACTCTCTCTTCTTTGCTCTCGCTGTCTTTCGACTCAGCTGAGTCCTCCTATTTCCTTGCAGTGTCAAGTATGTGAGTCAGGAGTGCGCTTAGGTGTATATTCAGACTTACGCTTGGAGTCTCTGACGACTCTTGAGAGTTTTCTGCGCCTCTCCTTCTCCTTCTGATACTTTACGGCAAGCAGCCCGTACTTCTTAGCCAAGTTTCCTTCTTGTATGTCATTGAGTGAAGGTTCAGCCTTGCTAGACGCTGGAGCCACTGTGCTGACTGATGCTTTGAAAACATGGTCGATTTGGGTGTCAGCTTCAGCTCGCTGCTTCCTTTGAGGTAGACCAAACTAGAACTCCTCAGCTTTAAGTTCTGAAAAGATATGGTCAGGAGTAACAATATCTAAATCAGAATGTCTCAGTAGAGTAGCAAAGCGAGTCCAATGACCGTCTGGCAGTGCCCTCAAAATCTTGAGATTCATCTCTCGGTTGGAGAACGTCTTTCCCAGCCCGTTGATGGTGTTCATCAGATCCGTGAATCTGACGTTAAGATCTTCGATGGTGTCACCAGGCATGAGAGACAGTCTCTCCACCTTCTGAAGTTCCAGCGCCAGTATGTTCGCTTTGATCTTCTGAGTCCCCCGACTCAGTAGCGCTAGAGCATCCCAGAGTTCCTTCGCGGACTTGCAGTTCTGAACTCTCCCGAGATAAGAATCGCTCAGGGTGGTCAGTATGGCGTTTCTGGCGACCCGGTCTAAGTTGTGAAGCTTCTTCTCCTCAGGGGTGAAGAGACTTCTGCCTTTAGGGATCTTCTTCCCGGTCACCATGCCTCCTCCTTGTGATGGGTCCTGAGTTACGACACTATCAACCATCGGAACGATAGGTCCGCCCTCCAGTACCTCTGTCATGTTGTCGTAGAGGGAAGTCAGATGTGCCTCCATTCTGACTCGCCATACCCCATAGTTCTCTACTGAGAACATGGGCACCATCCTGATTCCTGACATATCAGATATTGAAAATAATGATATGAGTGAAGAATGATATGCAGTGAAAATGTTTTCTGGATCCGTTCAAGTAGACCAGTTTCAGAATAACAAGAGTCTTAGAGAACTCCTGCTCTGATACCAATTGTTGGTCCCGAGATTAAACGTTCAGGTGTAGAGGGGGGGTGAATACACCTGAAAACAATTTCTCAACTTTAAATGCGAACAGTCCTTTTCAGGAGAGTGTCGTACTGAACAAGTTCAGTAGACCAAATAAGTTGTTCTGGATTGCGTGACTGACTTTACTGAGGCCTGCTAGCTGACTTGAGTCAGAATTCAGTACCGTTCAGCTGAAGTTCAGTATAGTGCAAAAATGTGTAGGCCCATATTCAGTTGAGTTAGAAAACGTTTTCAAGAAATCAGTTTCAGTATATTAGTGCGATCGATTAAGCTTTGCTGAAACTCAGTTGAATGATTTTAGAAATATTTTCAATATGAACAGTAATTGTTGGTCCGGAGACAAATATCAGGTGTAGAGGGGGGGGGTGAATACACCTGAGTACCGTTTCTTTTTCTCGGTGAAGGTCAGCTGAAGCTGTTGGTTGCAACTGATGAACAGTGCCAAATAAACCTTCAATCACGGGACTGAGTGAGTCAACTACTCGAGCTCTCCCTACCGACTTTTGTCGGGATTCAAAACTCAGTCGGAGACTTAAGTGTGCGGATAAGTGTGGGGCCCGGAGTTTGTCTCTTTTGAAAACATGTTTTCGCAGATTAAATTCTTTTGGCTGTGCGACTTTAGAAATACGTTTTATGCAAACTTATGATTTTCAAAGGTTTGTATGCACTAAAACAAGAAAGAACACAAGCGAGTTTAACGTGGTTTGGATACGCAAGATCCTACGTCCACGGTCCCGAACGAGCGAGATAACTTGTTGATTAGTCCGAGCAAGTCTCGGCAAGGAAACTGTGCACATGATGCATCCTTCTAAGTTATAGTCCTTAGCGACTTTACAATTCAAACCTAAGTTCGAAAGGGAGCGAAACAGCTTCTCCAACTAATGAAGGAGTTCTTACAATAAGAACAGCTTCACTAAAAATGAACTCCTTCGAATCTAAGCTATAAATCGACAAAGTGAGCTTAGGTAGAGAAGAAAGGGATCTAAAGACTCTAGAGAGAAGAATCACAAAATATTCTAATAAATGCGAGATTCTTCATTGGATGTTCCGATGAGTTTGCTAGAGTGTTTGAGAGTTTGAGCAATTTCCCTTTTTAATTTCGTGCTTCTCCTCTTTTTTTGGAGCTTCGAAATCTTCTCTATTTATAGCTGTGAGCTATGGCATATGTCCGTTGGAGACGACGATGCCACGTGTCACAAGCTTCCAAAGAAAACGGCCATTAATTCGAACTTGTTGCGAGCAGGCGCTTAATTACCGTACATGAGAGCGGCTTTATTGTTTGGAGCAAGATAAGGCGTTGTCGGCTTCTCATTGGTCGAGGTTTGTGGTTGGTGAGAATGTCGAGTTGACCGTTCAAACAACCTCGTATGATCTTCTGTTGAACTTTCGAAAAGACTTAAGTAGCTGGGTCGCTTTCTCGTCGGATCATGATGCTCGCTAAGTCTCTGTCTTCTTCGACTGAGTCGGCTAACAAGGAATGTAACTTCTGAGTAAGTCAGCTGGCGACTGCGAAGGTACTGGGCTTGCATGAGTTCTTCTGCTGATGACTTATCAGCTGCTGGGTTGGCTTCTACTGAGGTCTACTCAGCTGATGACTGAAGAACGCAAGTCATTACACTGATGACGTGGGGTTCTAAAAAGTATCTTCGGCAGAAGATCAGTTCAACAATTACCCCGTACAGGACTTAGACAAAATATAAAAACGATTACAACAAGTCTAACATATACATCAGCTAATCCTAACGACACACTAAACTACTGATATCAGCTCGGTTTTGGGATCTTCAATTCATAGTACTACTATGATTTCCCCCAATTTTCTTTTTAACCACGAACAGTGAGTATCATCTACCGACTCATATCCAACAGTAATCAATGCAACAGTACATAGACAGAACACAAGCAATTTTAAAGTGGTTCGGATCCAACAATCCTACGTCCACTGTCCCGAATGATCAGGAAGCTATTTATTATACTGAGATAGTCTCAGTCGGTTTGTACACTGGACAAACACTGGTCTTGAGATTTATACTGAGCAAGTCTCAGTTTACAAGATATCAAACTAAAGCGTTTGACAAACTCTCCAACTATGAAGGAGTCCTTTACAATAAGGATCAGTTCAGATATGAACTCCTTTGTCTAAGCTATGGATAAGATCTGCTGAGCTTAGGTTAGAGGGATAGGGAACGAGAAAGTGGCTTCTAGAGTGACGAACGGTTAAGTATAGACTTGGGTTCATATTCAATCGCTTGGATACTAGAGGTTTTATAATCTGGTTCAGCTTGGTTCCCTATGAGCAAGTATGTCGCCTTTCCCCGGAGATTACTCTAAGAAGATCTTGCAGAAAGCTTAAGTCGTTTTGAGTTGCTCGTGAATGCTCGTGTGTTCTAGGTGTCTCGTTGTAGGTTGTGAGCTTCAATTTGAAATTATCCCTCTATTTATAGAGCAGAGACATGGATAGATCCGTTGGAGATGACGATCCTTGTGTCTCTCTCTTTTGGGTAGCTAATGGCTCTTTCAAAGATGGTGGCAGAGTCCTTTCCCTCCATTTCTGGAAAGTTGTTGAGTTGCAGCTTTAATCAGAAAGTGAACAGCTGGCCGCTCGTCATTGGTCGACGCTGAAGAAAGTAGGTGAGACAAAAACAGACTTCAAGGTGGATCTGAAGCTCACTTCTCTATACCTCGTATGACTCTGCTGATTTAACTTAGTAAATCCTGACAGTCAGAAGACTGTTCAGCCGTTGCTGAGTCTGATCTATATTCAGTAGCGTACTCCTGCTAAGTCAGCTCTACTGAAGATCAACTCTGAGTTCAGTGAACTACTCTTGCTGAGTTCAGTTCCACTGACTCCTTTCAATATACTGCTCCTGCTGAGTCCAGTATTACTAAGTCTTCTTCTTCTGGTGCTGAGGCCGATAGTCTGCTGAATAGCCAGCGGACAGAACTGGGCGCCTGAACCAAAACGAAGAGTGTCTACTGAGTCTGAAACTCTCAGAGATAAAACGACAAATTACAATGGAATGGTTCATTAGTCAAAGTAGGGTTTTGGGATCTTCAAATCTTCAGAGCACTAGGCTACTGAGTTATCTCCCATCAATTTGCGGAGGGACTGAATCATCTCCCAACACACTATGCATGAAACAGAACTGGTTATGAATCATATGTATTCGTGAAACAATGAATTTTTGTTATTCTTGGTAAATTGACTGAGTATGCATAACTGGAGTACACTTTATGCATGAATCTTAGTTGCACTATGCATAAACACAACATTTGTGACTGATAAATTGAATATCAAGATTTTTCTTGCAAGGGCGTATCTAATGAGTTTTTGTTATTCTTGGTTTTGAGAAACAATGATTTTTTGTTATTCTTGGTTTTGAGATTCGCTCTTGCAAGAAAAATCTTGAGATTCAATTTCTTAGTCACAGATATTGTGTTTATGCATAGTGCGGCCTAAGATTCATGCATAAAGTGTACTCCGCTTATGCATACTCGACCAATTTACCAAGAATAACAAAAATTCATTATTTCACGAATACATATGATTCATAACCAGTTCTGTTTCATGCATAGTGCAACTCATATTTATGCATAAAATGTATTGCATTTATGCATACTAAGTCATTTTACTAATAGTTGTTGTAATCTATCATAAACAACTTGAAATTGTCAAATAAATCCCTTCAAAGAAATATATATAATTCAATGTTTTCATAAATAATGTATTTATGCACAAAAAAAGGTTATTTATGCATATTCACCTTATACGTTATGCATAAGACATGTTAAACTATTATATTTCATAATTGTATCGACTTTCCAACCATTGTGTGTTTTAGTATTGACGATTCTTCGTTATGTATAACATTAACTAAAAATATGCATAAATTCGTACTTGTTTATGCATAACTTTGGTGACCTAATTACTATATATGTTTTTTCATTTTGATTACATGAATATCTACGATCGATTAATGCATAGCTTGTTGTATATTTATGCATATTTACTCACAATTCATGCTTACCATCGAACGTAATTAAACAAGTACGATTAATTCAATATCTAAGTTACCATTAATTTAATTCCGCTTTTATATTTATGCATATTCATGTTTAATGTCATAATTAAACAAGTACGATAATACCTAATAAGAACAATATACTTTAAATAATAAAACAATTGAGAATATGATTAATTAACAATGCATAGCTACAATTGTTTCTATTAAAAACAAAATTAAGTTCTAACAAAACAATGAATTGTCTTTGAAATCTCAATTCTCATGGTCTACAATATGTTCTACACCTCTCTAGTATTCAACTTCATTTCCTCGAAATGACTCAAAGCTTTCTATCACCTTTGAATGTCTCCATGTGCCTCATTTAATATGCTACTGCAAATTATTTTTTTGAGATTCAATCATAACAATATACACTTTCATGCAAATCGCCACTCAATTTCATGCATACTTACTCACAATTTCATGCATACCATTGAACAGGTTCATGCATATTACTTCAAACACAATATAACACAATCTGTCACATACTTCACAATGCATTCATTTTCATGCATATATAAAATCTCTTTCATGCATACAAGTCTACAGATTCATGCATATTACTTCGAACACAATATGAAACGCAATCCGTCACATACTTCACAATGCATTCATTTTCATGCATATATAAAATCTCTTTCATGCATACCATTCTACAGATTCATGCATATTACTTCGAACACAATATGAAACGCAATCTGTCACATACTTCACAATGCATTCATTTTCATGCATATATAACATATCATTCATGTATACCATTCTACAGATTCATGTATATTACTTCGAATACAATATAAAACGCAGTCCGTCACATGCTTCACGATGCATTCATTTTCATGCATATATAACATCTCATTCATGTATACCATTCTACAAATTTATGCATAATATTTTATAAAAACCTAATCCAAAAATGAATTGGAAATATTACCTTCGTCCATGCTTTACCCAATCAACCAAAATCCGCCTGCTCCTTTCAATTCTTGAAATCCTACGATCTAACCTATAGATAAACAACTTCGTAAGAAATCCCTTTACAACCTTTGTCATTTGTAATTTCAACAATTGTTAGCATAAAATAAAAAAACCCACGCAATATGCAATATTTTGCAGGAATTTATGTAAATGTAGGTATAAGGAATCGAAATCAAAATAACGCCCTAAATCTCAAACGAATTCAACCCCAAATCTTCCCAAAACCCTTACTCACGCGAATGGATTTTCGAACGAATGAAACAACAATTAAACAACAAAATCTCATAACCAACCTCTTAATCGACTGATGAGGGCCGAAAACTCCCCCAATTTCGCGTGGATTTTCATAAGCGAATGGATTCTCATAAACGAATCGATGGGCAGACGTATGAAACAACAAAATCTTAAAACCAACTTGTTAATCGACTGATTATGGCCTAATTTTCCCCAATTTCGCAGTTGCAAGTCGAAACCGCAAGGAAACCGCTCCCGTGCACGCCTAGATTGCTGAAGAAATTGAAATGAAATTAAACCCGCTCATTCCCCTTTCTTCAAAATAGAATTAATCTCCTTTCCAATTTTGCCATTTTTTCTCTTTTTATTTTATTTTAATGAGAATAATTGGTGTAATCTTAGCCATTGAAAAGGGATGCATCTAAGATAAAGATTGTTCTCGTATCTCTTTTGAATGTTGGATCTCTCTAGAATCATACCCCATATATAATATATATATATATATATATATATATATATATTACAGTATTAAACCGAGCAAACACTCAACCCGCCGCCGTCGTCGGCCTAAATTACCACCCGTGTCCGCCATCTACCTAGTTAGTCAACGTCTACATGTTCATGAAACCATTAATTAGCAGGAGGCTCCTCCAACAAGATAATGTTTACCAAGTCGCCTCACCCATCCCCTCAGGTGGAGACGCCAATCCCCACCTCACAAACGGCTCCTCCGCCGCATTCAGAAGGCCGTTCAACCCCAACACCCGCTTGGACTCCTCAGTAGCCCTAACCATTATTGTCCTTCTCACCGCCTTTTTCTTCATGGGGTTATTTTCCGTGTACATCCGCCGCTCCTCCCGCCGGCCAAACCACGACGCTGGCCTAGAGCCCGCCGCCGTGAACTCGCTGCCCCTGGTGGCGTACGCGAAGCACCAGATGACGGAGGACTGCCCCATCTGCTTGAGCGAGTTCCAGGAGAGGGAAACCGTGAAGCTAATCCCTTACTGCGGTCACGTGTTCCATCGCATGTGTGTTGACACGTGGCTGGTGTCGCACGTGACCTGCCCCGTCTGTAGGTGTGACCTGCTTTTCAAGAGGGTCGTAGAAGGTTGATTACGAGGAATCCAAGGATTCTAAGCGAAAAGATTTTTAGTATTTTCGCTAACAAGTGTTTCTTTTTTTTTTTTTTTTTTATACGAGACCGCAACCGCTTACTTGTGCGCAATGCGTAAACCTCGCTGTTTTTTTAATTTTATGTACGTGTATGAACAGTATTCTAAAAATAGTTTATTACGATAATTACATAACAAATTACACTTTATTGCCGTCCTTTTCCAAATCAATTTAATTTATAAATACTCCATAAACTGATTGATTTATTATTTTTAAGTTCCATTTCTGCGTTTTGCATGAGTGCCACGTTAACGACAGTCTGTTTTGCGGCGTTAGGAAAGATGCGATGGATTGTGGGCATAAATTTTTCAATTTTCGTCTCATCCAAAATATAATAAATGCGATAAAATTTATCTTCTGTAGCGGAATAAAATAAATAACTTAGCCTATACATGTTCAACTTTTGAAATAATATCTAGTGTGATTAATAAATTTCAGCTCTTTTAGTAAGTTTTTTATTCACAATAAAGCCATTACAATGACTATGTAGTAACTAATCTGTCTGCACTAACGAAGCAAGGCTTTCTTTTTTTCTATGGTAATGAGGATAGCCCGTCCCTACTACCTGAGGGACGCACCGAGTAAACCCGGTTCATTCTAATCACTGCAGATACATTCCAAATCAATGTATATCACAAGTCCAACTTCAACAACAGACTAGAAATATAGGTTATCTACCTCTGCAGGTATGTTTTGAATGTGTTCAACTCTTTCTTTGACTGCAATGTGTATATGTATCTATTTATAACTGGACAAAGTAGGATCGGACAGCCTCGACTACAGGGGCACGACACATCGGACACTTCCCCCTCGACTGGACCAGAATTTCTGCACAGTTTGTACAGGTGCACATGTGCCCACACCTGTGTGAACAAACAGCATATTAATTCATTCAATTCCATCACACTTCGCATCTTCAATTGCCAACAAAACCATTCAGATTGAACGCAGTGCTTTCAGGAATACAAGATCGTGCCGTGTTATTATGGAAGTGAGACATGTGATAAGGTGGTGGCTCATTCTGCATACCTGTAGAGCAAGGAATCAATTTTACTATGCTGGCATCGGCAGCAAATTCCTCTCTTCACGTGATCCAAGTGAGATTCATCATGGACGTGGTTGACCTTTGATGCATCTGCATCTGGTAGTATCATTTACAAGGTTATAAAGTGTTTGCTTCTTTCGACTTAGGAAAAGAAAATAATATGATGGCTACAGCAATTGCTGTTACATGTTAACTAACCTCTTGAAGATCGATATAAAGCTGCAGAAACTTCATGATGCAGTGATTGCTGCAATTCTATTTGCATGTCCATGCATGCTTCAAGCATTCCTTGCACATTGTTCATCCTTTCCTGAAGCCTAGCCACATCAATCCTCAGAACATCCCACTCCTGACAATAGTAGACATGTCAATAAACAGCAACATATGATTCGATGAAAGGGGAGAAGTAATTGAAAAGAAATAGTTTATTTGGATACAAAAGAAGTTCGATAACCTAACAGTCAGGACAAACCGAATAGAGTATTAATGAAAAGCTGATCTATCCAAAGTTGATGAATTAATGTCCTAAAAGTTTAGCATATATTTCAAGTTTTAGGCTGAAGAAGCAAATGTGATCCTTTTTTTGGTATCTGCTCTAAAATTCAAAGACTTAAAAACTTCTTCATATGACACGTTTCAAAATACGCTTTTGCATGAGCAAACAAGAAACGCCACAATTGCGTGCAATAATTGAATGAAGAGAAACCGTGAACCGTGAACAAGTCAAAGTCAAATAATGCTTTAAGCTTACTGTTACCAACGGCTGATCTGAGAAACGGTGTGACCAATCTGCAACCTGCAAATCCTCACTCCAAAGCTGTTGTGCCTCAAAAAGAGCCGAAGACTGAGCAAATGCGTTTATGTCAGCACTTTCCGAAAGAGGAAGAGATTGATTACCATTTAGCTGTTCCTCGTCTTGCTCAACTGAAATAGGAAAGGATGTACTCTCCAGTTCCCAATCAACAGAAGCATGACCCAGCCTTTCCGCTTGAGACTGTAACACCTGATTTAGACTCTCCCGGAAACTACTACCAAGAAGACTAGATACACGTCTCCTGCGGGACAAAAGATGAGATGTTAACCCTAATGTTATCAGTTTAAAGTGGGATCATTTTGAAACAAAGGTGATTAGATAGCATACTGGCTAAAAAGCTCCCTAAGTTCCATACTGTTGGCATTATCCTCATATGGGAAATAAAATGTATCCATATCTCGACCACGTTCTCCAGCCTCACCAGAAGGTATGTCTAGCCAACTCTCAAAAGCCTCTTGTAAATCATGGCTAGACCAGCCATGTGATTCCTGCATCTGACCATGCTCTTCAACATTACTAGCAGATGGTAAGGGCAATGAATGACTAAAAGCTCTTTCTTGCCAACTTATGTCTATGTCTTGTCTGCTACTATCAGCCCATTCAGTAACTTCAATAGTATTTAAATGTTGCCAGCCACTGTCTTCAATCTCAGTTACTATCTCTTGGGATTCTTCCACTTGAGATGAAGCGTCATGTGAATCAAATACCTCATTTGGGTTTTCTTCCAAGTTGGTAATACTATCAGCTACTTCATGAACAGAACTTACATCACTTTTTGGTTCAATATTTTCAATATATACTTCAGAGGACCCAATGTCGTTTATCTCGGCAGATTCAGACAATAATTCATCGCTAACAGTGACATTCATATGTTCAAATCTACTACCACAACGATCACCACGACCAAAGACTTCACGAAGCCTTGCTTCAGGGGCCAAAGCCGACTCCTCTCTACTACTAGCACTTGTACCACAAACTAGAGTATTTTCTTGACTTCCTTCATTGTCCAAAACAGGATCATATGCTTCAATATTATGTAGTTCAAGTTCTTGCATATTCATGGTCCCATCTGCATCTGCGCCTTCCAAATGTACTGCTATATGATCTCTACTAATTTCTCCTCCTTCAGTGCACGTAGACTCAGATTCGTCCTTATTACCATCATTACATGACGATTCACAGTTCACTGAAGCGGAAGCAGAATTGTCCAACTTAGAGAGGAACCCTACCCTGTATTAATCCACACAATGATGTCAATTGTAGTAGCAAATATATTCTCCACCCAAAACTAATATAGTAGATATAATCTAATTGTCAGCATTGACAAATCAACTCAAATTATAAGAGACAGATGATGTGTGAAAAATAAATCCAAACAGAGACACTCATCTAGCGCCTATGCATTTGAGTAAGTTACACTTCGAAAACCACCAGTGAAATCGGGTAGTATCTTCTACTAGGAAATGCCTTATATCTGATTTTTTTGAAAAATTAGGTTATAATTTTTTATTGACACGATTCCAAGCCACAAAAGTGTTGTTAGACAAATGCAACAGCAGCTCAAAGGGGGTTCTACACGTGTCTCTTTAACTGGATTGAATCTCAAGTATCTGAAATGTGCAGTTAATAAAATACCTAAGGTCGGAAACTGCATGTCTTTGTCTCAGAAAACCCAGTTCAGTGGCGGCCCCCGTAGATGGTCCTTCACCCACCACCAGTCCTCCGTTTCTTAGGAACCTACCTCTAAGCAGTGCCTGCAAAATGGTCTAAATTAGCCATGGCACATCAGATTCTAAAAATTCTTAATTACTCTTTTGATTGAAAATCACAAGTTGTCAACTTCGATGTGATCTTGTGGATGACCTACATAATCTGTCTTGCAGAATGTAATGAAACATTTTTTTTATGATAGGTTCTCATTGAAATATTGGCTTGTTATTTGTTAACATAAAAACAATTCAAAGTAAAGATGTAAGAAAGCAAAAGGCCATTTGTAACACAGTAAAATTAATGTATCCCAAAAGGCTAGATTTAGTTCCACCCAGAAGGTAAATACCCTCTGTTTAATTGGGCTAGATCAGATATAGTCACCTGAATGCGATTACGATGAGCAAAATCAGACACAGGGCTCTGCTCTGATAGGCTTAGAAGTTCCGATTTCCTTTCATTCTGAGCCTTCAAGATAAGATCAAGAAGAGTTTGTCTACCACATAACCTACGAAGCGGCCTTCGTGCACCAATCTCCGGATGATTAATTACCAATGCATCACGCACCTGCACAATTTCAGACCCAAGTTCAGAATCATCCTTTGAAGATGCAGAGTTAATTGTCCGCATGGTAGTAATTTCTCCCACTTCTCTGATATTTCTTACCCTTTCAAGTTCTCTATCACCATGGCAATGTCCTGAAGAGTTTTTTCTATTGAATCCATAAGGTGAGTTTCTGTAACAATCCGGGTAGAATACTCCGGATTGTTAAACATAATTTTTTTATTTGTGATGAAATTGGAAGAGGAACCGTGAGATATTGAGAGGGATTTGAGAGAGAGAATATTGAGAGAATTGAGAGTAAGAGATTGTTGATTGAAGGAGAGAAAGACGTGAGGGAGATAAAGAAATTGAGAAAAGAAGATGAAAGATTAAATATCAATTGCTTAATCAAAAGTCTGTGGGAGAGCCTTATTTATAAGGTACAAAATAACCTAATCAATACTAATAATACTTAAAACATAATTAAAGCATAAATCTAATATTATAATTATATTAGGATATTCCGTATATATTATAAATCCCGTCCAGATTTATCTAGCCACTTTGATCTTCTACGAAAACATTCCTATCCGATGCCGATTCTATCACTCGAAAAAAATCATTCCTTTTCCGTACCCGTTCCTTCCAGAACGGGGTGTGACAGTTTCCCTCGGGACATATATTAGTCCACTCTCAAAAAACTTGTCTCACTCTTCCCCTTTCAATTTCTCCAAAGTCACTAGATTGCTCAAATACTATACTGTTATTTTCATCATGCTCGGTCTCAGAACTAGTAGAGCTCTGATTCTCATATTCATCAGAAGCTTGAG
Organism: Lavandula angustifolia; assembly: GCA_028984105.1. Taxonomy (NCBI): domain Eukaryota; kingdom Viridiplantae; phylum Streptophyta; class Magnoliopsida; order Lamiales; family Lamiaceae; genus Lavandula; species Lavandula angustifolia. Next base: position 3,489,979 of record CM054808.1, on the reverse strand, counting down.
AGAAATAATCATCATTCTCACTCTGAGCTCCTACAGAAGTCGATGTGCTTCTGCACTCGGAATTACCATTTCTCTGTTGCCTCCACCTATGTGATTGAGTCAACACATGTTCGCCCTCAATCACCCGCCACATTTGCAATAGCGCAGATGCCCGAGTGTTGCGCCTACAATGGTCATCATCCCACCTGCCTGAATCTCTTTTTGAGGACTCTCCAAAGAAGGGACGAGCAAAATCCGGGACATTGTGTAAACCAGCAACGGCCATTTCTAAATCTCTTTTTGCAGTAAAACAACACAACTCAATACAATTATCTAGAAACTAATCACTAAACCATAAAACCATATCTAATAATTGTAGCCAACAGTCATCGCCAGCTATTCCACCGGCAATTACACAATCAAACAATGCTTGCAGGAGATCTGAGGAAAGAACAATATTATTATTATTATTAGTAGTAGTAGTAGTAGTAGTAGTAGTAGTAGTAGTAGTAGTAGTATGATTATTCAAATAAAAGAAGATCAAATTCAAATTAAATGGACAAACCCCTTCCACTGAAAACTAATATTATTACAAAATCAAGCAATTAAATAAAAGATAAAGTTGACAACTTGCAGATCCATCAATCCCTAACCAAGGAAATCCACCAAAAGCAAAAGCAATTACCCCAAAATAATGATTTCAACGAAAAACTAACAACACAGATTTCAACCCAAAATCCTCCCTAATACAAACCAATAATTTAATTAACAAATACAAACAAAAATAATAAAACGAAACCCCAGCGAGCAAGAAATGGACAGCTCCAAAAACAGACAAGTACTTCACAGTACGTTAAGATCAGAAATCAAACAAAATAATCACTCTCTTCACCAATTATGATTGAGGAATAACAGAAGCACCTTTTCTGCTCCAAAATCCAGTTCTTGACAGCAAATATAACAGCACCCCAACGAGAACGACCAGATACGAAAACTATTCAGCGATAGAATTTATGAAAAATAATAAATAGCAATAGCGAAAATCAGGGGCTGAGGGGACACGGCCGCGGCGCCATTTATTATATATCGTTTCGAAAGTTTTGCCGCAACTCCAACGTCTATTTTTCTCCTTACCTTTTTTTCTCTGACCGCCGCGTGTGAACAGCCTAAATTACATAATTAACCCTTGGCACTCGTTGATTAACGGTCAACAGCAGATTATTATGGTAAATATCTTATGCTAATTTGGCAGTTGCATTTGGGACCCTATGATTTAATTTTTGGCATGTTATATGAATCATCTTAAAAATTACATCATATCTCGCTTTTTGTTGTCAAATTAGTGTCGGATTATTATTTGATATCTTATAATATGATTATGAAACGAGATAATATTAATTGGTGCCTTAAGTTTTAATAAGAAGAATATTATAGTTAAAAGACATTCTTTAATTAGGTACAGATATTGCATTATAAGATAAGATTTTGGGGAACTAAAATCCGGATTAAACGTGACTTCTGTTATCAAATATATGCCATATTAGTAAAAGTTATGAGTTCAGTCAAAATCATACCTAATCCATTAGCGTAATTCTTAATTAGGAGTATTTTCGAAGTTGCATCAGGATGGTGTATAGTATATAACTATATAAAATAATAAAGACTTTATTAAAACCTCCAAAGCTAGCATGTGAATTTTGTATCAAATAATTAATAAATTAAGGGGTGTTTGGAATAGCTTATCCTAAGCAAAACAGCTTATAGCTGAAAGCTATATTGAGCTTTTCTATTTTTTTTTCATATTTTAGAGAAATTGTTTAAGCTGCTTGACCGCAGCTTACATCTTGTAGCTTATAGCTTATGGAATTTATTGTACAAATTTATCTTTAAAAATTTATTTTATTCCAAAAAAACTTTCTTCATAAAATATAATTATAATTTTACAATTAATGAAAAATTATTATGTTTTAATATAAATTAAATTATAATATAAATAACAATCAAATATCTCATTTAATATATAAATTAATTTTAGATTTTATAATATGGAGATGACAATTATAAAAAAATATTAAAATAGCACTAACTTATCAATTTTATTTATTAATTATGAATTATAATTATGTAATAGCATTGGGATAAAACCGTCATTTCAATTAAAAAGTGAAAAAAGTTGTTGTATGAACATTTTCAAAAATTATGCAAATAAATAATATTTAAAATATGATAGTATTATATTTTAATGCTAATATATTATACTAGATTTTATGTAATATAAAAATTAATTTCATTTAATATTTTTTAATACTGAAATCGAAATTATAATATAAAAAAATAATTTCTCAATTTTATTTATTTATTATAAATATAATTGTTTAATAACATTGAGGATAAGACAGATATTTTATTTAAAAATTAAAATAAGTTACTGCTATCAGCAGTATTTTCAAACACAATTTTTTCCATTTTCAGCAGTTTTCAACACTTTTTTCTGAACACCTATAAATTCTCAAATCAGCAACTTTCATCCGCTTTCAGCATTTATCAATAAGTTTCAATTACTTCAAATACCCACTAAGTCGGGTTAATTTATATAACAAAAACAATGTTATCATTTTGGGGATCAAATAAACTGTCAGACACATTGGTCGATATGATTAAGTAGTAAAGCAAATGTCTGACTATCTGCAACATAATTTTTATTTGCTATTTTTAAATTGTGTTTAACCGACATGCAGGCATACCATTATCTCCAAACTGTTGATCTGTCGTTGAAGATTATAAGCTTTGGATCACCCAAATGATTGTAAACCTACACACATCTAATGATATAATTTATTGTCATTAATAATCATATGCAGTGGGGGAGCCAGGATTCGAAAGTGGCGGTGGCGGAATGTTAGGTTCAGTTCGAGTTGAGTCATGGGTTGTGAGTCCAATACTAAATTTAATCTACCTCTACTTGACAATTCAAAATATTCAATTTGAAATACATATAAACTAATATATATAAAAAGAAATGGTTCATAATCACCAAAATTTTAACGAATACATACTAAATATGAATACTAAAAGAAATGGTTCATAATCGTAGGCCTGGATCCCACTCTAAGCCACAATTATCTAAATCTTTTTCAATCCTAGGGACTTTTCTAGTATGAGAATCTGGATTTCGAGTTGTTGGAGTTGGAGTCGGAGATGAAGTTGGAGTTGGAGTTGGAGTTGGTTCTCTCTTATAAAAGCCCAAAATGGTGCCCTTACTCATTGTTCTTGTCTTCTTGACCTCTTTGTCACATTTAAATTTCGATTTCAAACACAAATGGTTGAAAATCAGTGCTATTATATTTATACAAAGATGCAAGACTCAACAAAAGTATCAATTATTCAACAAATTAAGGGTAAAGTAGTGAACTAGGGTTTAGAGTTTAGAATTCCAAATTCTAGAGTAGAAAACTAAAATTTGAAACAAGTTTCGAAAATTTACCTTCTATTTCCCGAGGAGTTGGCGCGGCGACCGACGAGGCGACGACCTCTTAATTTGCGGTAGAAATCTTTTTCTACATCATAAGTGAAAATGTTGAAGCTTTGAAGGCAAAACAGGGGAAAACTCTCTGTTACTCTGTATCTGTATGTGACTAAATCTAATTTGAAAAGAAATGCGATGGAATTTGATTCACAAAAGAGAATTTGTGGGTTAGGCTTTCAAAGTTTTTTAACAAATTAACTTATTACAAATTATTAAGAGATATGGGTCAACAATTGGAAGAGGTAATATGTGGGCTGAAAACTTATGTTGGGCTTTCAAAATTTTTTAACAAATTAACTTATTACAATATATTTAATATTAATAATATATATATATTTTTTAGTTGTTGACAAAAAATTAGGGGTGGCGGCCGCCCACCGGCGCCACCCTCTCCCTCCTCCTCTGATCATATGACTAGAAATATTAGCTAGGAATGATGATATATAGAGAGAGTGAATCTGGTGTGAACAACCCTTATCGTGTGAATTAAAGACAAACACACTGCATTTTCAAAGTAAAGATACTGCACTTTCAAAAATGATCAGACTGCACTATCGTGTGAATAGGGGTGAAAACGGATCGGATATTATCCGCCCGATCCGGAACCGGATCCGATCGGGGTCAAATTCGGGGAGCAAATCTAGAATCCAGTCGGATACGGGTTCGAATTAAGATAGCCTAAATCGGATACGGATTCGAATTCGGATTTCACATTATTCGCCCGTATCCGATATTTTCCGTATTTAATCGGATATTTTCCGGATTATGAATTCGGATATTTCCCAGATTATGAATTCGGATATTTTCCGGATTATTTAATATTTAATTTTTTAATATAATAATAAATTAAGATTAAGAAAATATATTAAAAAAAATATTAAGTGCATGGTTATTGTTAGGTATTTTATGTTGAATTTTGGAATTTTTTCGTACTTTCTTGATCCTAAAAATTATGCTATTCATAATGGGTAGTATTTTAACTATAGTTTGCATTAAAACTTCTATTAAATATTATATACGTGATTTTTTCATATGTTGCAATCACAAATAGATGGTTATTTATGAATCATTTTATCCGATTATTGTTATTCGAATTCGATCCGAATTCTTCATATATCCGTCATGTATTCCTATCCCGAATATTCCAAATCCGTATTCGTATCCGGCCTTCCCGTATTCGACTTCGAATTCGAAAAAAAAAATATGGGACAAAATATGGGAAGAACACTATCCGTCCGTATTCGACCCGTTTTCACCCCTACGTGTGAATTAAAGACAAATGCACTGCACTTTCAAGGTAAAGATACTGCACTTTAAGTACTGCACTTTCAAAATGATTATACTGCACTTAAGAGGCATTTTGAAAGTGCAGTACTTAAAGTGTGTTATCTTTGCCTTGAAAGTATATTACATTTATTTTCAAAGTGCAGTGTTCACATGTTTGCACGATAAGAGCATGTTCACAATTCAACCTCATATATATATATATATATATATATATATATATATATATATATATATATATATATAAGATGGACCGAGTAGCAAGTAATTATTTAACGCTATTGAATTAAAAGAGTTGTTGTCATTATCAAAACGAGCGCAATTTTTGGAATTGCATTTGAATTCGTTAATTATATATTATAATACATTCGAAAGCATGTAGACATCTCGAATTGAGCTAATCACGGTCTCCATAATGACGTAATTGGCGTTGAGCCAAAATTCCAACTATTTTAGCCCCTTCGACACTTTTTATTATTTTGTAGTTTCCGTTTTTTATTCCTTTTCAAATTAGGATTTGTTCTTCACTAAAAATTGGATGAGGCTGACCTCATCTAAAGGTCAAGTGTTTTGTTTTTGGAGACAGTAATTGAGTATGAGTTGGATTAATGTCAACAGATTGACATATGGGCACTCGCGGATCCAAAAGGGCAACAATGACAACCGCCCCCTCGAATTAATATCGAAACTCAATTTTTTATATATAATTTAAGATTTTTTATTACTTTTTTGTATTTCGCTCATCAAATTCTACACTTCATCCCCTTCTTTATCGATTTTTCAAATTTTACACCCCTTGGGGATGATGATTTTATGGGTGGGGTCCGGTATTATAGGACCCAAACCCGTCCCGTGTCCTAGACTTATTGACCTAAATCCAGACCCACACAGGACGGGTCTATCAGGACCCAGGAGATTCATGCTATGCCATTTATTTTTTTAAAGCAATAAAGAATATGATCAAATTTCCCAAGGAGTTTCTAAGTTTTTTGCCCGTTGGTTCAATAGAAATTAGCCCAAACACATATTTGCTTGCACCTACTTTATGTTTTATTGTCGCAGAGCAGTGGTGAAAGAAATGAGAGAGACGAATGTAACGACTAATGAGAGAAGAAATGTAAATCTCAAATGCATAAATTTACTAATTTTAAAAATAAATCGATAAATTTAATCACGGATCCTATGCGGGGCAGGTACAAGACAAGATGGGATCCATATCCAGGCTAGCTGCCGCCATCCCTACCCCTTTTTCATAATCCTGAATCCACCCCTATATATAGATTTGGTCAAAATATTAAAACGAAATTATATCCGATCTTACTTAAAATTGACCTCATGGAAGAACAACTATTTTTCTTTGCATCCTATGAGAATTTTGAAGGAGCTTTTGAATATTTATATTAATAAATTTTTCATATTTGTTGGTCCGGAGACGAGCCTTCAGGTGTAGGAGGGGGGAGGGGGGGTTGAATACACCTGAATGCAAATTTTGATAGAAATTAGAGGGGAAGAATCGATTTTCTTCCTCCTTCGTATGTTGGTGCAGCTCTGATTGTTGCTCGTGTATCAGATCTTTTAATCTGTATCCCGGCCTTTTTCTCCCTCTAGGTGGTCAGAGAACTGTAGAAAATCAAGATTATTGTCTCTCTCTCTCTCTCTCTCAAACGGCGTGCGTGAGTTATGATTTTTTGTGTATTCTGATTATGAACAGAATACTAATATATATATGCTTCAAGAGTCAATATTATATTAATATTTGTAGCCCATTAATTTAATTATATCCCTAATGATCTTTTACATAATTAACTCATAATTTAATTAATTAATCTATTGGACTACTAATATTTATCAATTAATTGGCTCAGCCAATTAATTCCAGATAAATAACATTATTAAATAATGTAAAAATACATTAATCTATTAATAATGATTTCTGAGAGACAATAAATAATTAGACAACTAATTGGGCTAGATCAGGGATCTAATACAAGAAATAAAGCAGGGCCTCAAATTAATGAATTATCTATGCTCAGCCCAGAGCAAAATTAATTAATAAACACAGATTCATTCCGCTAGAGAATCCGTGTTGACTTACCCTACCCCTTTATCCCAAATTGAGCAAGGGCTTGTATTTTAGACTTAATCGATCCCCGTATTTAAGATAGAAATATTCGTTAATTAATTAAGCTCACTGACATCTTAAATTATTTAACATCTTATTATATTTCTGAGTAGTACCACTTGACCTCATTAACACACCTGAACTTAATCAACCGACCGGGTTTAGTGTGCTAATCATTTCGAGTTCCTCAAGGGATATTATCAACCCATTTTACTACGATACGGTTGCAAGATGCAGACAACCCGTCTGAGCCACAAATAACTACTAACACCTAAGATACGTAGATCTGGTCGCGATGATGTTCACCATAGTATGTCAAAGTGATAGATAGTCAAATGCACTCAGCTGAAATCTTACCAAGCTTAAGACCAGCTAAGTCACAGAGATCTTGGTTCTCCACTAAGGTCAGTTAGGAGAATACATCTCACTGTGATCCATCAATACATCACCTTAAGTGTACCAGTAAAGACAAGCAGCCAAGACAAGCCACTTCTTATCTAAACTGCAGCTTAAAGCGACAACTTATCCTAAAGTTGTCTCAACTGTGATAACTGTTTATATCTTGTCAGTTCAACCAATTTGTGTAGTCTTCTGTGATACTCGACACACTACACAAATCTAAGTTTTATACAAGATAAAGGATTACATGTGCAAATATATATATTTATTAGATAGGAGAATAAAATAGTGGTAAGAACAAAAACACATTGTATACAAGCATAAAAAACTGCTTCCAGTATACAAAATCCCAACAAATTTCAGCTCAAACGCGAAAGTCAGTGGTTACTGAAAAGTATTACTGATCAAGTCAGATTGCCAAATAAGCTTTCTTGATCGCGTATGCAGAGACTCTGTCAGCTGAGTCACTGTCTACTGACTTCAGTTAGTGAACAGAAAGTTCAGTAAGAGATGGTGTCCGGAAGTGTAGGCCCAACAGAAAGTATTTTTCGTCTCGGTATTGAAAACACGTTTATGCAAGTGCAGTTTTGAAAAGTTCAGTTGAATGCAGTAAGAGATGCAATATGACAGTAAGACAATGAAACAGTAAAAACAATACAAGTAGTTTTAAAGTGGGTCAGATACGTTGGGTCCTACGTCCACTATCCTGAACAAGGCAGGAGTTCTTGAATTAATTTATATTGAGCAAGTCTCAGTTGATCCGTTCACAAGACAGGTACTTTACTTATAGTCGTAGTGACTTGATTTGTGCACTGGACAAATACTCTACTTATAGTCGTAGTGACTTTACAAGTTCAAACACAATTGATTTTCTCCAACTAAGAATGAGTTCTTACAATAAGAAAAGTTTAATGAACTGAACTCATTCGGTTTTTCTAAGCTTATGATCTTATAATGAATGCTTAGAGTAGAGAAAGAGAACTATAGATCTCTAGAGTGAAGAACTAAGAGTTGTCTTCGTGAGTAAGTTCTTCGCTGGATAGGCTGTTTGTTTGCTAGAGTGTTTGAATTTTTGAGTGCTTTTTGATTCCCGATCTATTCTCTGCATGAAGACTGTTCTCTATTCATAGTTTCGACTCATGAATATATCCGCTGGAGAGGGTCTAGACACGTGTCGAAAACGCCAAGAAAAATGGTCATCTCGAATTTGAATGCCACTGTAGAGATTCTCTTTTTTCAGTATAGGGGTAACTTTCTCTCAGTGCAAGTACAGTGCTGGCAGTTCCTCATTGGTTAAGGTTAGAAAATTGGTGAGGCTTGTTCAAACTTCAAAGTAGATGCTGAGTTGACTTCCTTTGATTCCTCGGACGTTTGTACTGAGTTATCTTCTACTGACATTCTTCTAAGATATTCAGTACTTTGCTCGAATTTCTTTATTGATTCAATGGGTTTTGAGCTACCCGTCTGAGTCTCTAGTGCTGAGTTCATCCTGCGGACAAGGGACGTGCTAGTGAATCTATCAGCTAATAAACACTAACTAGCCTACTGAGTTCCTAATATGATGAACTCAACTAAACTATTATATATTCAAGGTTCATCATTCAACTAAGGGGTTTTGGGATCTTCAAATATTTTCCAGCACTGAATCTCATACCCCACAATATTTCATCTTTCATATGAATGTTTGCCATCTACATAATGTCATTATCATCATAAGTCAAAATAAGTCGTGTTTTATTATGTATGTTTAATTAGTTACTAGCATTTAATGTAGAGTGAATTCTCAAAATATTCTTCTTCTCAACTTTAATTAACAAACTATTACTCTCCTAAATTTATTTCCCAAACTATTATCTTTTTCACTAGGCACTAAGGTCCAATTTGTTTGACAAGGATTCTGCATGAGGAAATTAATTTGATTCTAAATTGTTCCTGTGTTTTGCAGTGTAAGGAAAGTAATTTGATTCCAAGATTTTAAAATTTTGTGTTTGGTTCAGTTTTAGCAAAATACGAGAAAAACAATCATAATCATAAAAATAAGGAAAATAGTGTAATAATTGTTGATTCTTTTTCCTTGTTCAAAATAAGTATCTTTTTCCTCGGTACAAGGAAAGTGATTTTTATTATTAAAAATAGGATAATAATTAGTTATTATTAAATAATATTATTATTAATTTGAAGTTAATATATTTTTATAAAATAATCAAATATTTAATTTATTTGTATCTTTATTATTATTTATTTATGAACAAGAATAAAAATATAACAATCATTATTTTTCTTAAATAATCTTCTTATTATTCTGAGAAATGTTATTATTAGAATAAGTGAATACTTTAATAAGTTTATTATTATTATGTTTATTAAAAAAGATGTTATAAATATTAAAAATATATTTTAACTAACATTTATTATTATTATTATTAAAAAATTACTACTATTAAAAAATATATTTTAACTAAATATTTGAGTATTTTATTATAAATTATAAATAAAAAATTATTAATAATATTTTGAGTGATTTTATATATTTATAAATTAATAATATAACAATTGACAAATAATTGATGATAAAGATATTTTATTCGTATTATTGATAATATAATTTTACAATTCCTAGTATCAACCAAATAAGTGCAAGTAATCTCCTTTCTTTAGAATCATATTCTACAGAATCAAATTTCTCAGTAATTTTACTTTCCTTAATCATTTTCCTAGGAATCATATTCCACATAATCATATTCTCTGAAAACTTTACTTTCATGACAACAAAACGGGGCCCAAGTGGAAAAACATAATTTTCGATTTATTTCATTTATCCACATGACTACCTAGTAGATAAATAATTTATCCTAGTAATATTCATTAACAATATTTTCTTTTCAGTAGTATTTTAATCCAGCGAAAATTTATTAAATCTTCTAAATAATATTTCATAAAATAAATTTTCTATTTCCAACACATTAGATATCGAGAGTCAATTCCCAAACTAATACAATCATAAACTTTAATTCCCAAATTAATACTCTTTTAATTTTAATTCTCATTTTTTGCCATGTAAATAGCCACATATAAAATATTTTTTCATTTCTTTTTTTCATTTACTACAAAATTTAAGAATGGATAGATAATTGTCCTTAAACAAAATTTCATATGTACAAACAAAACATAGGTTAAAAATTTATTGAAGTTCTTTACTGTAAAAATATTGAATAGCTATTCTAACTATTTCAATAATAATAGTAATCATAATTAATAAAATTTGTGTTTTATATTACATATAAAAAATTAGTTGTTTAAGAAAATAGTTATTATAATAATCTATTGTATTATATGCATACTTCATAACAATAATTTAGGTTTTAAATAAAGAAAAAAATAATAGTTGTGCTCAAATATTTTAATTAGAAAAATAATAAGATTTTCATGTATTTTCTATAAGAAAGTTAAATAAATAATTTATTGGCTCAAATTTAGTAATATATTATTCCATTCGTTCCATTGAAGTTGTCCAGTTTCCTCTTTTATCAAATTATTACACACATTTTTTTAGGGACCCACCACTTTATACATCGCAAACAACTCTCCTTAAAAATCGTGTCGAATAAAAGTGGACAACTTCAATGAGACATAGAGAGTATATGAATAATTATTATCCACTTGTCAATTATGTAGTCTAAGAAAAAGAAATAAAAATTATTTTACAAGTGGCATCTAGGTGGCAAAAATGATATTAGTTTAGAAAATAAAGTTGAGATAATATTATTTTAGGAATTAAAATTTGTAGAATTATTATTTTAAAAATGCACTCGTCAATGTAAAATCATTCACAAATGTACGCGTAGCTAGAATATTTGAGTGGCACGTAAGATCATTTGAATTGAAGCATAAATTCCAGAGCCCACAAATCCAAGAATAGGCAGTCACTATATGAAGTTATAAACACAAATTACAATTAAGAATACCAAAAAAATAAATAATAATAAATAAATTAAACCAAATTTCAATCACACTCAATTCAACACACCAACAAATTACTACCTTAATTAATCCATATCTGCATCACACAGAACCCTCTCAAAACCCTTGCGCGAATCAAACGGCACCGTGAGCGACTCGCAGTCAACCTTAAGCGTCCGATGAATCTTAAAAATCCCAACCTTCAACCGGATCTTGGCCCGAATCTTGACGTTCAACGTCACCTGGCCCGCGGCCCGCTCCATCCTCAGATCCCGGGCCATGGCCCCATAAACCGTCGCATTCTCCGCCACCAAATCCAAATCAACGAATGTAACGTTTCTCTTGGGCTGATAGAACGGGTGAACATTGTTCAACGACAGCGTCTTATCCTCGTACAGCACGCTCACGTCGATCCGATCGTAGTACAGAGAAACTCTCCGGTTGGGATTGTTGGCCCGAAGCACGAAACCGAAGTTGGAGTTCAGCTTGTCGTTGGTTAGGTTGAAGGCCGTGATGGAGCCGTGCTCGATGGAGTATTTGAGTTTCCTTGGCTGCACGGCCGCCCAGATGATGAGGACCACCAGACCGGTTAGGGCGATAAGGGCGAGTATGACGAGGACGATGCATCGGAGGGCGGGCCGGCGACGTGGTTGGGGCGCCGCCGCTTGCCCCGGAGCTGCTGCTGCTCGGGCCATGCAGGGCGGGATGGGTTTTCTCTGTGTTCTTGGGATTTTGATAACTTGTAATTCGGGGAGTTGTTTGTGTAACGGACATTTTAGTGGGTTTATATAGGTGGAGATTTGGAGAATGTTTGTATAGGGAGGAGAGAGTTAAATAAATTAATATGGATTTGTTATTGCATTTTTTGTTTCTTGCATAGAACTCAAGAAATATACGAGAAAGAGATTGAAGTAGTAATGATTAACGAAGGAAATAAATTAAAGGTGGTATATGGAGATGAATATTCTTATCTTGGATTAGTTGGAATTGCTTGAGATTCAAGGTATTCTAAAACCACCTTTAAAGTTGTTCCATTTTGTTCTTGAATCTTTGGACTGGTAGTTCTAGATGTGTTAAAACACAGGAAATTAAGAAAGATTATTGTAAGAAAAAATGAAAGAAAAAAGATAGACATAAGATGAGTGTTTATAACATAAAGTATTAACTCACGTCAGTATAACATGGATCCAAACAAAAATATGTATTGTGCGACAGGAATGTAATACTACCATTTTTCCTCAATCTATAATCATAATAAGATAGTCTACTAACTTTTGCATTACTTCAGTATATAGTGGCACAAATTAATTTCAATTATTAACTCAAGAAATCATTACTCTAGATGTGGTGTTTGCCAAAATAAAATAAAAATATAAAAATATAATATATTATAAGATTAGGGCGTTTGGTTGGGGTGAATAAAAAAGGATAGTGAAATTAATGGAAAGGGAATTGAAGATCATAACTTAATTTGTTGGTGTTTGGTTTGATTTTTCAGTAACTCATTTTTATTTCTTCCGAAAGTTTGATTACTCTTTTTCCCACTTTTTGTTCCCCTGTCCAAACTTGGGAGTTGGGAACTCTCCCTTGTTCTCTCATCTACATTCTTTTACTAATATACCTTGTAGAAAACAAAAGCAACTAACTTTCACTAGATCAAGAGATTTTGTTATATTCTTTATATAAAAATATACTTCGTATGTTCCATTAGAATTGATACGTTTCTTTTAGGGGAGTGAATCAAGAAAGTTCTTTTTATGTGGTGTAAAATTGTTTGACTTTTTGTAGTTAAATGTAGTTCATACAATTTTTACCATTTTTGGAAACATATCATTTCTAATGGGACGAAGAGAGTATATACTGAAAATTAATTGGGCTCATTTAAGATAAACTTCTGGTTACACCATTGTTTTTTCTGTAAACGTTAAAACTTAAATACCTTATAGCATAAATATAAACTACATTAGAACAATCGATCATCTTCACCAACTTTCAAATATCTAGAAGAAGAAAAAAAAACCACCCGTCCTAGTTCTTACACAAAAAATAATAAAGAAAAACTTGACCTAACTTTAGAAACTGTCAATTTGGTTAAACCAATCGATCTTATGCTACTTTAATTACTCCCTCCGTCCCAATTGACTTGTATTGTTTTGTTTCGACACAGATATTTTGGTGAGTGGGTGGTTGTGTGTAGAGGAGTTGGTGATTGTGTGTAGAAAGTGAGAGTTTGTGTAGTAATTATTTTCCTTTTTAGGAAACAAGACAAGTCGGGTAGGACGACCCGAAAAGGAATACAAGACAAGTCGAGCGGGACGGAGAGATTTTTTTTTTGACAAATTGGCCTAAATGTCCCCAAATATGAGATTTTGGCAAAATTGGTGCTCAATTCGAATTTTTTGGCCAATTGGTGCCCAGAATTTTAGGTTTTGGCCAAATTAGTCGTTCCATTAATTTGTCCGTCAGTCAACGATTAGTCAATGCAATTTTAAAAAATTATTAAAATATGATGAGGGTACTTTCGGCACAAAAATTTGAAGGACTAATTCGGCCAAAATATTTTTACACAATATCTAACTGTGGATCAATTCGGCCAGTATTTTTACATTAAAAGTTATTGAGGAATTCAGCCAAGTTTTTTACTAGGGACCAATTTGACAAATGTTTTTATAATTTTCTTTTAACCTCAAATTTGGGAATATCTTAAAAAAATGATAAGAACATTGGCCAAAATTGGTCCGTAAAAAAATTGGTTGTTTTGGTCTTTAGTAAAATTTTGTGTAAAAATATTTTGGCCTAATTGATATTCCGAGATTTTATTCCAAAAGTTCCCTCAAATTTCCATATATTTTTTAGAATTACATGGACTAACTGTTGACTACAAAAAATTAAACATCAATCTGACGAAAATGTAAAATTTTGAAACCAATTTGACAAAGAAATTCGAAATTATTTTTTTAATGAGTTGGGTTACAATAGGCCCATTTAAGAGGCTGCCTAGATGGGCCGGGTCAGACAGTTTGGAATAACGAGCAACGGGGCGGCTCGACCAGTCGACCCTGAGTCCATGTGTTCAATAAAAAAATATTTTGTTTTTATAAAGAATTTATTGAATTTCAAAAATAAATAAAAATAAAAAATCAAATGCAAATTGAGAAAGCAGAATGCAAAACGCAGCAGGAAAGGAAGAAACCCTCCCCCCCCTTCGGCCATCACGGCTTTACCGCTTCAATCCCCACCACGGCGCCGCGTTCGCCGCCTGTTACCCTTTCCATTGGTAGTCCGTCGCAGACTTCATTCCTCCTCCACTAATTTCTTCTAGTAATTTTCAATTTGCAGGTATATATCTATTATGTTTCAATTTCGATCTGAATGCAAATTGTATGAAAGAATACGAATGCAAATAATTTAAATCCTAAATCACATAAAATCAACAGATACAGTTTGGTTAATTAAAACTTGTTGAAGCATGAATCCGAGTTGTCAATAATTGTAACTATGGCACTGCTTTTCCATTTGAATTGATGGTCATCATATAGTAATCCTGTTCTGGAATTTTCTTTTCAATGTTGTGATCTGTTACTTGTTTCATCAATTGTTTAGTACTTGATTGTCAATGATTAAAGACTTTATAAAGACAAGCATATGTGCATAGCACTGATTGGACAATGCTGAAGGACATGGATACCAGCGAGATAGTGGTCTCATCCATTCGTGTTGGGATGAAGAGGGAGTTTGCCTTCATGATGAAGGCTCAATCCGAATTGAGGGGGATTCCAGCAGGCAGGAGAGTGACCAGGTCGCAGAGGGTCGGTGATACCAGCAGAAACTATGCAGTAAGTAATAGTAAGACTCGTAAGAAAATGAAGGGGTCTGCTTCTAAGAAATTGAAAAATAATGAAGAAGAGAAACCAGAAGTGGAGGCTGTAGGGGATTTGGAGCCCATTAATGTTTCAGATGGCAACAATGGGGTAGAGAGGAGTGTAGTTGCCGTTATACCTACTATGGATAACTGCATAAAGAATTTAGAGGCTGACTTAGTTTCCGTGGAGGGCAATGACGCAGAGAAAGTTGGTGCTAATTCTAGGGAGTTTGCCTTCATGATGAAGGTTCAGTCTGAATTGAGGGGGATTCCAGCTGGCAGGAGAGTGACCAGGTCACAAACTGCCGGTAATTCCAGCATAAATTATGCAGTAAGTAATAGTAAGATTCGAAAGAAAATGAAGGGGTCTGCTTCTAAGAAATTGAAAAATAATGAAGAAGAGAAACCAGAAGAGGAGGTTGTAGGGAAATTGGATCCCATTAATGTTTCAGATGGTGACAATGGGGCAGAGAGGAGTGTAGTTGACGTTATATCTACAATGGATAACTGTATAAGGAATTTAGAGGCTGACTTAGTTTCCGTAGAGGGCAATGACGCAGAGAAAGTTGATGCTGATTCTAGGGAGTTTGCCTTCATGATGAAGGTTCAGTCTGAATTGAGGGCGATTCCAGCTGGCAGGAGAGTGACCAGGTCACAGAGTGTCGGTAATTCCAGCATAAACTATGCAGTAAGTAATAGTAAGATTCGTAAGAAAATGAAGGGGTCTGCTTCTAAGAAATTGAAAAATAATGAAGAAGAGAAACCAGAAGAGGAGGTTGTAGGGAAATTGGATCCCATTAATGTTTCAGATGGTGACAATGGGGCAGAGAGGAGTGTAGTTGACGTTATATCTACAGTGGATAGCTGTGTAAGGAATTTAGAGGCTGACTTAGTTTCCGTAGAGAGCAATGACGCAGAGAAAGTTGGTGCTGATTCTAGGGAAGACATTGTCCAGTCTTTGAATACAGATTCACCTGTGGCTCAGGTTGGAGATAGTGCTGTAGTTGAAGCTGATTCTAGGGCAGGCATTGTCCAGTCTTTGTACAAAGATTCACCTGTGGCTCAGGTAGGAGATAGTGCTAGAGTTGAGGCTGATTCTAGGGAAGGCATTGTCCAGTCTCTGCACACAGATTTACCTGTGGCTAAGGTTGGAGATAGTGCTCGAGTTTCTACTCATGAAGATGGTATATTGCTCAGGACATCCTGTCATATAGGATGTGAGAGTACTGGAGATGGTACACTCTTGATGTTACAGAATCCGCTAAGGAGGTTTACCCGTTCTGCTTTGAAGCTGCCGGATGCGGAGATAGAGTTAAGATCTCCAATGGGAGATGTAGAAACATCGACTGTCAGTCCTTCAAAGCTTGAAATGAAAATGTCGAAAAGATTGGGTTGGAAAGGATTCCTAGAAGGTTAAAGGACCTTCTTATGACGGGATTGCTTGAGGGTCTTCATGTTCGTTATGTCAATGGGACCAAGGTGAATACGTCTGACAATTAGTTTTTTGCGATTTTAGCTCTCCAGACATGGCTGATTAACATCTTTCTTTTGCCATGTGCAGGGTAAGAAGCGATCAGAATCTGAACTTCAGGGCATTATTAAGGGAACTGGGATACTATGTACATGTAATGAATGTGAAGGGAAAAAGGTGAACTTTGAAGACTGTTGACACATAAAGGTGTTGATTTGAATAATTCTTTCTAATAACTGCTGGTTGTTGGTGTAGGTTGTCACTCCTAATCAATTTGAAGTGCACGCACATAGTGGCAATAAGCGTCCACCAGAATATATATATTTGGAGAATGGAAAATGTCTAAGAGATGTGCTTAATGCATGCAAGGCAAATCTTTCAGATTCACTGGAAGCTGTCATCAAGAATGCGATTGGCCACTCAAATTGTAAAACTGCTTTCTGTCTCAATTGTAGAGGTGATATTCATGTTCAATTATCTATATGTCATAAGATGCTTTTCTGTTTGAGTAAATGTTGTGAATTACTCCTCTTTTCTTACTTCTTTTTTTGTTTTTCACTTTTTATGCTTTCAGGGTTGATTCCTGAATCTGGTTCTGACCGAGCAATGCTTCTTTGTGATTCCTGTGCTACGCTCAAGGTGTCCAGTCCCAGTCAAACACAGAATAGTGATTCCTGTGGTCCTCCCAAGGCCTCCAGTCACAGTCAAACACACAATAGTGATTCATCTCTTCTGCCCAAGGAGTCCAGTCCTAGTCAGACACAGGATATTGATTCCTGTATTCGGCCCAAGGAGTTCAGTCCCAGTCAGACACATAATATTCTCCACAGGTAAAGCCGTACTATATCTAGGTTTGAGGACTTTAATGGAACCACATTGGTTTTGAGCATTGTTTTATATATAGACTAACCCATCTATCAGAGTAACCTTATAGCTAACTAAACAAATTTAAGAACACCACATCCAAGTAGATGAGCCTTTTTCTCTCCAACTTGGGTTTAGATTAGTTTGGCCATGGCATTGATAAAGCCTAGATTGAGATTATTAAGATAAGTTATTTCGTTTTCTTTATAGAAACTTGATATTGAACTCAAAATTCGAAGGCGTGAAACAAAATAAAAGATGATTTGAGGAATAAGGCAAAATATGAATTATGATTATCTATATCCATGTATGGTAAACATCAAGTTTTGCATAGCAAGCAGTGTTATGCTCATAAATTGCTGTATATGATAAAAGCATGCCCGCACACTAATTTTTTGGATTTAAAGCAAATGGGCAGATCAGGATACTCGTAACATTTCTGCTTCAGTTTCTAGCCACAACATAATGCACTTAGGTTTTCTATTATCTATTCCAGTGATGCCCACATAAATAGACTTGTATGATGACTTAGACTTCTAAGAAGAGCAGAAAATTGGTTCAGTGGTAACATATCTGTTCGCTATTGGCGTATCCTATTAACCAGTTATTCGACCTTGTTGTTTGTGGTTAGTGATATGGTCTTTTATGATGTGAGCACTTTAGGTCTCCTTTGGTTGGTTCATCTGCGCCTGTCTCTGCTAGTTGTCTGCCTGATGTTCTAGGTAGTGCTCAACTTTCTTCGAATTGTCAACCTCAAGTGAAGTGTCAAGGGAAGCTAACACGGAAGTAAGTACCATTTACTTCTTGGCTAAGCATTCTGTGGATTCAAAATTGCTTCGGATCTTCAATGTGTTTGGTAAAGCTGTTTCTATCATAGAGCTGATTATGTGTTTCCATTTGGCAGGGATTTGAGATTGCATAAATCTGTTTTGGCGGAAGATCTGCTCCCTGATGGCACTGCTTTATCATATGTTCTACATGGAGAGGTGAATGGTTACTACTGTTAGCTCTCTTTTTTGTTGACTTTGTTTAAATATCGTTCACCAGATTGCTTATGTGGGCGCCCTACAAAGGCGATACTGGTTCTCCAGAAACGTTCTCATAGTTTTCTGTGTTTATGACTTTTCATTTTTATTCTATTGTTGCTCCGAATCTCAGATTAAGCTTGAGGGTTACAAGAAAGATGGTGCTATCTTCTGCTTTTGCTGCAAAAAAGTGGTATGTTCCTCTACCGTTTTATGTGAATCTAAATTCTTTTCCCGAATGCACATACAATTCCCTTATTTGATGTTGCTACCTTGCTCTTCATGAACAGGTGAGCCCCTCACAGTTTGAGGCTCATGCTGGCTTTGCTTCCCGCAGAAAGCCGTGAGTGTATTGATTCTCTTTTCGTATTTAAATGGGTTACATATTAGTACTTAAAAATAGATTATCTGTAGTTTTCTACACCATAAGTGTTCGCTAACCTCCTGATCTTAAAGCTTAAGCTGTTCTAGTCTAAAACCAAGTAGCTTTAACTGAGACAACATAAAGTTAAACAAACTAATTTCTAGTTAATTTCTGTTAACTTGTTTCTGTTTGCTTGCAGGTACATGAGTATATACACTTCCAATGGAGTTTCTTTGCATCAGCTATCTCTTGAAGTATCCAGAAGTCGTAAATCTTCTACTGAAGAAAATGATGACCTCTGTTCTATTTGTAAGGATGGAGGAGAATTGTTATGCTGTGAAAATTGTCCACGATCTTTTCACACTGGTGAGGATGTTTCGACGCTGTAGCAATTGTTATGAGATATTTTGCTTCGGTTATGTAATTATATGTCATGGAAACTGCAGTTCTTAGACGTTCATACTGTTTACTATACTGTTGACTGCTTCTATTACAAGAGAGAGCTTATAATTTAGTCATGTAAACACTATGAGTCATTCTATTAGTTCATATTTCCTTCGACTGTCTCAATTCCACCTGGTTTCTAGACGTTTGGTTTTCTGTTGATGTTGATACCTGTATGATATCTCCATAACTTATATTTTGGCACATTTTTTGAATATCCATTTTATTGTGTTATATTCACATAGTTTTAATTCCTTTTCCTCTTCTTACATAGCTATTTTTGTCCCTTGGTTACTTGTGCAGAATGTGTTGGCCTTTCAAGTATTCCGCAGGAAACATGGTACTGCAAGTACTGCCAGAACATGTTTGAAAAGGAAAAGTTTGCTGAGCAAAATGCAAATGCGATTGCAGCCGGTAGAGTCCCTGGTGTAAATCCACTAGAGGACATCACCAGGCGGTGCATCCGCATTATTGCAAATGTTGAAAAATATGTTGGGGGTGGATGTATTATTTGCAGGTTGGCTATCTACTTTCCCTTTTCTTTATCTTGAGTACTTTTTAAATTTGTCTTTTAATTCAAACCTCCTACTATTATCTCAATGAGACAATTGTGCCTATGAATCCCTTAAGTACTCAAATGCTTTTATAAAGTAGAAGAAAACAAACTTAAAAGATAGATTAATATTCTATATTATGACATGTATTCATTGTTAGGACTGGGATGCTACCAAATTTCTCTCCCAAAGGTGTCTATTATTTATTTCCTGCACTTTTTTTCTTTTTCATTTTTGTATTGATGTGGTTCTTGCAGGGTAGATCAGTTCAGCAAGTCAGGGTTTAATGACCACACAGTTATGATCTGCGATCAGGTAGTAACCTATCCTCTTATATGTTGAGAAAGGTTTAGAAGTCAAGTCAAGATTCTCGCTGTGTGTGATCTTAGGAGCATACTGAACCATATTTCTGTTTTTTGGTAGTGTGAGAGAGAATACCATGTCAAATGTCTGAGGGAGCAACAGATTGATGATCTGAAGGTTTGCACCGTATTTATCTCTGATTCTCAGTTTCCGGAGTTGATAAATGCACTGAGGGGCTTACTTAATAACAATTGGTGCAATTAAAACTGCAGGCACTGCCGGAAACCGAATGGTTCTGCCGCAAAGAGTGTAACAGTATTCATTCTATCCTTCAGAAGCTGGTTGGTGATGGTGAGCAGAGGCTTCCGGAAGCTGTTCTAAACATTCTGGAGAAGAAAGGTGATAGAGAAGGTTCAGAGCAGAACCGTAAGCCTGATATCAGATGGAGGCTACTCAGAGGAAAAGTGGCTTCAGAAGACACCAGGATGTGGCTTTCTGGGGCTGTCACTATTTTTCACGTGAGTACCTTGTCATTTATTATGGCTTTATTCTTTGTATGGTTTGCTGTACTATGGTACCTCATTATTCCATCAGTCATTCTCTGTTAATTTGACCTTCATCTCTTGTGATTTGTTGACTTACTTGATGAGAAACATTGATGAGTTGAAGTTTCTTACCCACCTAAAGACATTTGATGATTCTGTAAATGTATATGTTTTTACAAAATAATTGCTTTCACTATTTATTTTAGTTTTTCTTCCTCTAGTGTTTGTTAAAATGGTGCAGAGGCAAATTCAAAGCCTTTGAACTTCTTATGTTTTGGTGTTGGCATTCTCCTCCTTCACTTTTGGTTCATTTTCAAGGCCCATTTTCACCTCATGGAATATGTGTTAATAAGTTAGTATTAAGGAATATGATAGTTTTACTTCTCAGAGCAACTCCTCACTGAATTAAGCTCTTTCCTCTTATTTAAATTTTACCCTATCGTATCATCAACTGAAAATGCTATGTTTATCGTTATTTTTATGAGAATAAATGATACGGATGCATACTGCTTACTGTATTTAATCAAAATAATCATTAACTCAATGCACTGACAGTAGAGATCAATTTGCAAATGGTTCATCTCTTACTTTTTAGATCGCATCATTTTTTTTCCAACAAAGCAGAAATTTTCAATCCACCAGACACACCAATCTCCTAATTACATTTCTGGAAAAGCTTGCTCAGAAAGGGTCAAAAGATACCACGAGATTTGGGCTATACTTGCGTCTATTGCAGCTTTGACCATGTTGTTTCTTTTAATGATAATGTATTGTCTGATCATTTTCTACTACATATGGCATCAAAGGTCCACATTATAGTAGGTGCTATTGTATGTGTTTCTGTTTAGACTTGTTATTCCATGAACACCATTCAAAATCTCCTTGGGGTCATTTGAATGATCGTGGATAACTGTGGTTTTATCTGGGTAGTACCTCGAACAAGTTTTTCAAATGCAGTAAATTTGCATAGTTCATTATGATTTAGAAGCTGCCTCATTATGTTTGTACTGTTTTTAGCCTAAGTAAATTATCTTAAAGATATTCTTCTTGACCAAATCTCTTCAGGATCGATTTGATCCTATTGCTGATGCCAGCACCAGTCGTCTGGACCTTATTCCAACAATGGTTTATGGGTAATAGGTTCTCTTTTACTTCTCTTATTTCCTGATTGTGGATCCCTTTTTATTAATTGGATGTACCATCAACTACTGCTGATTGTTTGCAGGAGGAAATTCAAAGATCAGGAATTTTATGGCATGTATTGTGCCATATTGACAGTCGAGTAAGAAATATTATGACTTTGTGTAAGATTTATATTTCCTATTTTTCCTTGTTTTCCTTTCAAATGAACCACCCTTTCTACAGCTCTGTGGTTGTATCCGCCGCCATAGTGCGTGTGTTTGGGGAGGAAGTTGCAGAGCTTCCTCTAGCTGCAACAAGGAGTGATTGCCAAGGAAAGGTGGGTGTACTACTGGAGTTTTACAACTCCGTGCCATTGCTTCCTCAATCAGAAAATGATTTTGAAAACCTTACTTTTGCAGGGATACTTTCAGGCGCTCTTTGTCTGTATTGAGGATCTCTTATCGTCCCTTAACGTCAAGAATCTGGTGCTTCCTGC
Organism: Lavandula angustifolia; assembly: GCA_028984105.1. Lineage (NCBI taxonomy): Eukaryota > Viridiplantae > Streptophyta > Magnoliopsida > Lamiales > Lamiaceae > Lavandula > Lavandula angustifolia. Next base: position 3,467,659 of record CM054808.1, on the reverse strand, counting down.
AGCGGACGAAGCAGAATCATTGTGGAAAAACAGATTTGGTTTTGAAAAACTTGGCAAGGAACAGGTGAGTAAAATCTCTTGATTTTATACTTCGGTGTTCAAGTAGATTTGTTTGTACCTATGGGTTTCTCTTGGTTGCATTGCAGTTAGATGAATACAAGAAGAGTTACCAGCTGATGATTTTCGAGGGAACTTCAGCTCTCCACAAGTCTCTAATATCAAAGTCCTGACTATCAATTTTTTTTTTTTTGGACTATTTTTGAAACACTCTCCCCAAACAAAACAGCAATTATTTTTGGATGGATATATTCATCTTATAGAAGATGAAAATGTCCCTAGTACATAAAGAGGTATATTAAAATAGGCTGCTGATCAAATTGTTAATTGTAGGATTGAGTGAGTGGTAGTTAAATTCTGCACAAGGTTCTTTCTCCAGTCTATATATTTATCCAAGCTTGGAGAAACTCCTTTTCTCTTTCTCAACTACTACAATTGAAGGTGCTTCGTTATGGTTTTCTTAATTGCATCGCTCTTCATATCATGTTGTCTTAATCCCATCACTCATACTGAGGTTCACTATTTGGTGTTTGTAGTGATAATAGATTTGAGTTGTGAAAATAATCTCTAGCGCAATAACAAATGTTAGTGGTTGTTCAGCGCAACTCCACAGGTTTACTATACATTTTATACTATACTAGTGTAAAATGTAGGAAAAATTAATTGTCTCCAGCAAGTTATTTGAAAATTTATACTAGAATGTAATATTTCATTTTGATGCTTTTATTATTTAAATTAATTTTATTATATATTTCTATATTAATAATATTTAAAAATAGTAATTTATACTATTATTTATGTTATTTTAACAAATTACGATTGAAATAGAATTAATATGAAGTACATATTATATATTTAAGCACTTCACATATAGTAATAATTTTACTATACAATAATTATGATTATATATTTATACATAATATAGTTATATTATATATTTGAAATTAATAAAATAAAGTGAAAAAGCAATTACAATAGTAGTGTAGCGTGAATAGAATTACATTGCATCGGGTGGGATACTATTTACAAATATTATTGTAGTGTAGAATGTAGTGTACTGTTGAAAAAAAATACTATACTACAATCATGTTTAACACCATATGAAGTTGCATCGTTGGAGATGCTCCTAGTACGTAAAGATGATATTCACTATTCAATTCACAGTGCTTGTAGGCTGAGCTAATCTGATTTCTGTGATATCTCATCATTGCATAAAATGAAATTTGACACTACTTTTATTAAAGAGGCATTTGCTCCAATAGCAAAATCCCTAAAACAAAACACAAAAATGTCCAACTATTTATCTTATCTTCACAAACTAATCAAGATGATCAAAATACTCTTACTTTTATTTCTATTTTTTTTATTATTGATGTAATTTCAGGTGTTTTCTTGGTATTTGTTTACAAATGATTGATTTGTGTGTAATAAACTAATTATTTTTTAAAAATCCAGTTTCTAAGGGTGTCATAGAGAGCCTAGGGATGTGCTAGGCACTTGGATTTGGAAAATACACCCAATGCCTAGGATGTGCTTTGGAGTGCCTAAACGTGGCTTCTCTTGTGCCTCTAAATTCAGCTCCAGTGTCTAAGGAATGTTGTGGCAATCTTACGGCTGCATTAGGCACTAGATTAATATTAGAAAAAGAAACTAATAAATTCAATCAAGATCCCTTTTAGGCCACGAAGGCCCTCGGCTTTGACCGCTCTTGTGCCTCTAAATTCAGGCACTCGTACGACCCCTTAGACACTAGATTATGATTATGATTTTTTTTAAATAGAAACGAGTGCTTAAGGTGAGCATTCCCTATTCAGCCTTTTCACCACTTATTATTGACAACGTGTAGATGGACAAAAACAGAAATGAGTGACTAAGGAGTGCCTAAGAGTGCTAAGGGAGCGCCTTAGGTGAGCATTCCCTATTCAGCTTTGTCAGTGAAAATGACTTTTCTGAAAAAGTTACGAGATGATTACTCAGCTTTCAAGTGCCTCTAATAGTCCTCAATAACGAGGAGTGTTGCAGGGTGCCTAGGGAGTGCCTTTGGTTGAGAAGACATCTTTGTGAAGCCTATATGCTAGCTAACAGCCTTGTGCATGCTATCACATTAATTTTTTTCGAGTGCCTAAGGTATCCTTAGAGTGCCAATGGAGTGCCTAAACTGATATTTCATGCAAAATTGATTTTTGTTGCTTATAAAACTCGAGGAAATCCATACACAACCTTACTACATCCCAACAAAAAATTTATATTGTTCTTATCCTCGTTGCCTTCTCAATTCTGTAATCCCATTTCTAAAAATTGGCGGATTCTTGACCAGTTATTGTCAAACTAAACGGTGAATTCGATTATCAATCGAATTATGTCGGCGGGCATGAATTCATGGTTTACATTCCTTCGAACAATATTTCTCTTGCGTATCTCCGACAGAGCATTGATTGGATGCTCGTTGCTCCTTGTCTTCCATCCAACTACTTTATCTACTATACTGCTGCTTCGCGAAAAACCAGAAGGATAACGAAGGCTATCCTCGGCCACGATATTGATCTAATGCGTCTGTGTGTTATCGACGTAGAACCGATTGTATTTCTTGTTTATCTTGAAGTGCAAAATCCTCAATTTGTTGTACCGAACCTAAATTAGTTACCGAAGATATTTTGATTTTCAAAGTATCTAATTGGTTTAGGAAGCAAGACAGCAGAAGCAATTCCTCCGGAAGTGCTCCTGAAAGGGAAGTTCATGACGAAACTGATGAAGATCGTGAGGCACATCCGGACTCATCATCCGATGATGATGATGATGAAGATATCCCAGATGCCTTGATCTATTGTTCGTTATAGAATTTTGCTACATGGATTCGACAAGAGGGTGGCGCGAGCCAACTTATGTCTCGTTCCAGTCAACCATCCCAACACCAACGATGAGATTATATATGGTAACATGGAATTAGTAATAAAGTCAACATGACCAATAAATCTGTCTACCTTTAACAACAAATCTTCAATAAGCCCCATTGGTGGCTTCACCGAGTTATCAACAAATTGAAGCCTCATAAGTGTAGGCTTCAAATTGTTAACTCTCAACATTTTGTAGACAACATAGGGCATGTGGTTGATACCAACTCCAAGATCTAGCATAGCTCGTGTAACTCTATCCTTGCCCATAGAGATAGTGATGTCGAATCTTCCAGGATCTCGCTAACTTGAGCAGTAGAGCCGATATATCAACTACAACACCCCCTGATTCAAGTGTAGCAAGATTTGTACTCTGCTCGTAATCCTTATTATTGGTGATGAGCTCCTTGAAGAATTTGGAATGCCTTGGAATACTCTTGACGAGGGATAAGAGTGGTAGATTGATGTTCACTTTAGAGAGTATATTGAAAAAGGATCCAAACTGTTCTTCTTGTTTGTTAACTTTGAGGCGTCCTGGAAAAGGAGGTGGGGGCTTGTATGGATCATAGCTTTATGCAAAGGAGTCCGAACAATAGGCTCCTTCTCCTCATCTCTGGTCCTTCCATCAACAGTAGCTATAACAACTTCATCAATTTTCTCTTTAGGCTTCCCCGAATCATCACCAACCAAAATAGTAATGGATCTCGCCTCTTCAGTTTGTCCGGGTAGTTTCCCTCGTTGTATTTTAAGCAAAGTGACTTCCCGTGCTAGCTGGCCAAGTTGAGTCATCAAATTTTTGTTTGTAGATTCCATATTCTTAACAGAAGTGGTGAGTGTCTCCATTGACTCCCTAGAACTCTGAATAAAGCAGTTTAAGGTATCTTGCAAGATGACAATAGTATTCTGTTCAGCTTCCTCAATCTTTTGCTGAGGGCGAGAAGATGATGTGCCTCCAAAGTTCTGCTGCTGATTGGTATTCCTTCCCCCATAATTCTGGTAACTCTTATAGTTGGGAATGTACCCTTGCTGCAAATGGACAAAAAATTGTTGAGGTCTTTGATATTGCTTTCTCTCCTCCCATTCCTGGTGTCCTATGCCTTGTCCCCAATTAGCTTGTTATTCTTCAAATTGGCTATGTATGATGTTATACTGGCATTGGGCAGTTGAGTGTTGTGGTTCATCACAAAATGGTACAAACCTCACCAATCTTTGGGGCTTGCACTTGTGTGCCGCTTGAGCTCCTTGATTTATTGTCTAAGCGATTGAAGCTCCTTAATAGTATCATCCGCGTGCGCGGCTTCGCACATCCCGCATTCCACGTTGTCTCACACTCAGACTTCTTTGTACAGAACGAGCCTTCAACGTCTCAAAAAGTTCATACAATGCACTTGGGGTCAGTGCAAGAATGCTGTCGGGAGCCATGTTGTCAACCATAATCTGACATGGCAAGAGCAATCCATTGTAAAAGAACTCATTCAACATTACGACCTGGTAATTATGATGTGGGCATTGGATGAGGAGTCCCTTGAATTTGTCCCAAGCTTCATGATATGTCTCATTGTCAAACTGAGAGAAAGTAGCAATGAAATAATAAATGAACAGATTTTATAGTGGTTAGGACTCACAAGATCCTACATCCGCTGTTCTGCTTTCTCAGCAGGAATCCACTACTGGATAACTCGTAGACTGACGAGCACAGATCAATACAATCAAACAAACAATCTATCAAACTATAAAACTATCTAACTTTTCAAAATCTTTCTAACAAGGTATCAGGTTGGGATTGGGGTTGTTCAACAACAAGAGTATGATACACTCTTGACTCAAAACTTATGATGAGTAAGTTAGAATACTTGGACTATGAACAACTGGGAATTTCTGGGCAAAAGAATTTTGAATCAAGAGAATAAGGCTTTTTATTTGCTTTGAGTATGCTTGATCATCTTTGAAATTCCGTAACCTCTTAAAGAGAGGTCTTCTGCTATGTATAAACGAGCTAGGAGAAAGATCCGTTGAACAAGGTCGATCTCCCATTGACTCTGTGTTGACAACGATCTAATGCATTAAATGCATGGACACGTGTCTCGCTCCGCTTGGTTCTGCAGATTCTATAGGAGGTACGTAGGGCTGACATGACGGCTTGAGATTGGTCAATGTTGATTCTAATAATGTTATTTTCCTCTGTTGACCAATCTACTTTGAATATCGCGCCTTTTACCTTATACTATCTTCACATTTAAATACTTCGATACGGTCTGGTGAAGATTCTGATCCAAGATTAGTTTAGCCTGGAGACGTTAGCTCAAAAGCTAGACTCTGTTGGTTCTACTAGCTGAACTATCATAAACTGAACAACTTAGTCTGAAAAATATTTAGCCTGACTATACAGACACGGGCTGAAGATATTCTAGTAAAATACATCAGACTGGTTCATCAATAAAATAGAGAGTTGAAATCATTCAAAACTTATATTATTTCCCATCATGCTCCCTTAGACCTTCGGTCGTGGCTTCTTTATAAATAAAATTATAATTTTCCAGTTCCTAAGGGAGCTTCAGCACTCCTTAGGCTCCCTTAGGCATTGGTTTATAAATAACTTGCAAAATAATTAAGAAAATCTCCCTTCGTCTCCTTTAGGCCTTCAGTCGTGGCTTATCGATGAGTTTCGAGATAATATTCCAGTGCCTAAGGGAGCCTAAGCATATAGGCACTGGAATATTTTCATTTGTTTTTTTAAAATAAGTTAAAAAAAATCTCCATTAGACCCTTACGGCCTTCGGCCGTGGCTTTTGGACGAGTTTTGAAATTAATATTCCAATACCTAAGAGAGCCTAAAGGTGTGTTTAGGCTCCCTTAGACACTGGAATATTTTCAATTGTGTTTTGAATAAGTTACAAAAAATAGAAAGAATCTCCCTTAGGCTGTTATGGCCTTCGGCCGTGGCTTTTCGATAAATTTTGAAATAATATTTCAGTGCCTAAGGGAGCCTAATGAATATTTACATTTGTTTTTTAAATAACGTTAAAAAAACTCCCTTAGGTTCTAATGGCCTTCGGCCATGGCCTCTCGACGAGTTTCGAAATAATTTTCCAATGCTTAAGGGAGCCTAAGACAAGTTTTTTTTTTTTAAATACATTTCTCTGAGTCCAAGGGAGTGCCTTAGGAGTTCTTAGGGCCCTCGACACTGCAATAATATAAAGAATTTGTTGTTCACAAACATATGATGTATTTGTCTTTTTCTGTGGCACGTTTTAGGCAATTTCTATAGATCGAATTTCCTTGTCTTTAATATTGCGCAAATGATTAAAACCAGATGATTTCAGACAAAACTGACACAAAAGTGAGAGTAGTATTGTCAAATTGGTAATATTGTGAACAAATTTATAATGGAAGATTATTTTTTTTTAAGGATTTGGCTAGAATCATATATTACCAATTTAACATTTTTAGTATCAATAAATGAAAATTCTCCCAGCAATAAGCAATTTCTTACGTTACGAAACATATACTCCGTATTTGCCTGGAGTAAATGGTTTCAGCTTTGAATGCAATTTACAAAGCGGGAATCTTTGAGATTTGAAATTCAAATTTAAAGTGAACTTTCTATAATTAAATTTCCCGTTATCTGCCTAGAGAGGTTCCTTTTCCTATTTATTTTCTACAAGGTCCTCTCTCTCTCTCTCTCTCCCCGCACACACGCTCACTTGCAATTAGTCATTCATCCGTTGCTTTATATTGTCTTATGTTTTAGTGAAATTGTTGATTAAATCGCAGATCGCACCTGCCATTCTTTCGAAACTGTTTTCACTTTTGTTGGAGGTAATAAAGAGAGCATGGCTCAGAAGATTCAGTACTCGGATAAGTATACTGATGACACCTACGAATACAGGTACTTTTGTTTATTTCTCTTCATTCCTTTTTATTAGAAATCCCATTCTATGGTAGATTTTCGATAAATTTTTGTGATGAATTTTGGCTATTATTCAGGCATGTTGTTCTTCCAGCGGAGATCGCCAAATTGCTCCCCAAGAATCGCCTCCTTTCAGAAGTAAGTGTGTGCGTTAAATACGATTACCAGGGCAAACGGGAATTAGGGTTTGGACAATATTCAAACTAATATGTATGTGCTTCTGGGGTACTTTATTCTTTTTAAAAAAAGTTCTGTTCTGCTCTTCTGATTGAGATTCGATATATATTATTCTTTATTACAATTAGGCTTTTTTTTATCAGTATTATCATTATTTTGGTTGGAGACGGTTGTAAAATCCAGTCATTAGCCCAAAGCAAAAACTTTTTTTGTTTTTTTCGATGTCTATCTAAACTACAGGAGTACATCAGCAGCTAGTATGGATGAGTTTAACTGAATCAATGTATTTGATGCATCTCTATATAAGATGCAGTAGTACTATATGAGCAGCACTTGTATTTTAGTTTTTTGAAACTAATCCTATACATTTGATGCATGTCTGTCTGTATAAGATATAGTATGAGCAGTGCTTGTAGTTAGTTTGGAACTGATTCTTTAACTTTGATGCCGCGTTAGAATGAGTGGCGAGCTATGGGAGTTCAGCAAAGTCGAGGGTGGGTGCACTACGCCATTCATCGCCCAGAGCCACACATTATGCTCTTCAGAAGGCCACTCAACTACCAGCAGCCACTCGACTGCCTGCCTTGATACCCTTGATTGCAGAAATGATTCGTTTCATCTACCTATTACTTATTCAGAAGTTTTAGTTTCTCTAAGTGAATTGGAAGTGTTCTTGAAGCTTGTTATTTTTCAACTACTTTGGATGCTATCATAATGCTATTTCGTCTGTTACATCTGCTGGTTAATACGTAGATTGTTATCTTCTTTTAGCACTTGAAACTTAGCATTTCAACCGAGCAATTTCAGCTTTTAAATTCTTGTGATTGGACACGTTTAGTTTTTGAACTAGTTATTTGTGTATATCTCCCTATAATTATATAAATGAAGAACATATTATGACAACTTTACAATAAAAACTATTAGAAGAATTATGACAAAAACTTATGTGATAAGCAAGGGAGTTTATGGTCGGTAAGCATAACGTAAGCTATTGAATTTCGAAAAACAATTAAAAATAAAATAAAATCATGAGTTATTATTATTATTATTATTATTATTATTTTTATATAGGTAAATCTCTTTAAAGTAATATATTTGAGACCGAAAAAACCTATCCATTTAGTGAAGTTATTAAATTACCGAATGAATAAATTATTTATTTATTGATAAATAAATGTTTATTACTTTAGAGAGAAATTTACGATATTAAAGAAGTTAAATGTGTCTATTAAACTAATTTTTTAATAACTTAATTGTGTAAACATAAAAAATAAAGAAAAGTTAGTGTATTTGTTTTAGTAAAATCATTTTAAAAATGTACATTGAATATGCACTAATTATAAAACAAGTCAAATCATTCAATTTTAGAAAATCTCAATAGTTTTATGAAAAAACTGCTCATATACATTATAAAAAATTGAAAAGTTTACTTTTGCTTATATTAAAGATACAGTATGTTTTCGGCATTGCAAGTTCGTTCAACAGAAAATTATCTATCGAAACCGAAGTCATTGAATTAGATGAAAATTTCAAACATTTGGTAATGTCATCTCTAATTTACATTAAAAAAATGCTATATATGAATGTCCACGATCTTTTGTTGGTCCGGAGACGATAAGTCAGGTGTAGAGGGGGGGGGGGTGAATACACCTGAGCTCAATTTCTTTTTCTCAATGAAGGTCAGCTGAGCTGATGATTGCAACTGACGAACAGAACCAAATAAGCCTTCGATCGTGGGACAGAGTGAGTCAGCTACTGAGCTCTCTCCTACTGACTGTTGTCAGTACTTTGAGAATCAGTCGGAGACTGTTGTGCGGAAAGTGTGGGGCATGGAATTCGTCTCTTTTGAAAACACGTTTTAGCAAATTAAATCTTTTGGCTGTGCGCTTTATAAAATACGTTTTATGCAAGCTTATGATTTTCAAGTCAGTTGAATGCTATGCAATAAAACAGTAAAAGAACACAAGCGATATAACGTGGTTCGGATACGCAAGATCCTACGTCCACGGTCCTGAACAAGGCAGGAGAACTTGTTGATTATTCTGAGCAAGCCTCGAGCGGGGATACTTGTGCGACTGGACGGTTCCTCTAAGTTATAGTCCTTAGCGACTTTACAATCCAAACCTAAGTCTGAAAGGGAAGGGAATTTTCTCCAACTGAGAAGGAGTTCTTACAATAAGAACAATTCACTAAATGTGAACTCATTCGAATCTAAGCTATAAATATGACAATGAGCTTAGTCTAGAGAAGAAAGGGATCTAAGAACTCTAGAGAGAAAAACTGAGAAATCTTCTAAATATGCAAGTTTTCCTCTCGGATGATCTTTGAGTGTTCTAGAGCGTTTGTGAACTTGAGCTTGTCCCTTCGAAATTCCGTCACTCGGAGCTTCAAAAACTTCTCTATTTATAGTTGTGAGTTATGGCATATGTCCGTTGGAGACGACGATACCACGTGTCACAAGCTTCCAAGGAAAACGGCCATAATTCGAACTTGTTGCGGCGGGCGCTTAATACACTGTTCATGAGAGCAGCTTTACTGTGTAGAGTAGGTAAGCGTTGTCGGCTTCTCATTGGTCGAGGTTTGTAGTTGGTGAGAATGTCGAGTTGACCGTTCAACATCCTCGTATGTCTTTTGCTTGAACTTTTCGAAAAGACTTGAATATACGGGTCGCTTTCCGTAGGATACGGTGGGCGAAAAGTCTTTGTCTTCTTCATTGAGTCGGTCGACGGGGCATCTACTGAGTAGGTCGGTGGCGGCTAACGCGAAGGTGCTGTGCTTGTTTACGTTCTTCTCGCCGATGACTATCAGTGGGAGTAGTCTTCTGCGATGATTTGTCGGTGATGCGCCGTCTTCGGCCGAGTGGAAGATCAGGCCGTCCGAAGAACACAAGCGATTACACGATGACGTGGGGTTCTGAAAAGTATCTTCGACAGAAGATCAGTTCAACAATTACCCCGTACAGGACTTAGACAAAAATAATAATCAATACAACAAGTCTAACCTATACATCAGCTAATCCTAACGACACACTAATCTACTGATATCAGCTAGGTTTTGGGATCTTCAATTCCATAGTACTACTGTGATTTCTCCCAATTTTCTTTTAACCGAACAACAGTGAGTATCATCTACTGACTCATATCCAACAATTTCCCCCTAATTGATGATGCCAAAACCTCTACCTCTACCTCTTAAACTTCTTAAGTCTATAAAAGATGCTATCCTACTGACAACAATTTCCCCCTTACAACATTCTGAGGGAAAGAAAAAATAAAGGAATTTCAATACTTCAGTAGGTGGGAGATAGGCAAAATCGAGAAACCGATCGTGAGTGTGTGTCGAGATCACTTAGTGATCGGTCGTGAAAACACAATGCAAAGAGCCGAAAGACAATGAGTAATTGTCGACAAGCAATAGGAACCGATATATATAATCAATGAAGTACGGGTTCCTATCACTATTACAAAAGATAGAAAAGAGAAAGACTACGAGGCGCTGAATGCTTGAGTGCGTTCCCCCGAATCCTGCCAGATTTGTCCATGGGAGGTTCCGGACGATAGTATAAATAGATTCTCTTCCTCGAGTCCGGATATCCTCGTCGTCTTCAAAGAAGGTGGATACTCGGGTTGAAGCGGAATCTTTGCAGCACTAACCTCATCTTCTATGTCCTTCGTACACATAGAACTCCGCGCAGCTTCTAGGAGGTGGGATGCGCTTGAAAGCCGGAGCTCAACGGAATATTCTGTCTCTTCATGATCTCCTTGAGCTGTTCCCTCAGCTCTGGATTGTACAGAAACATGAACTCATCAAAGGCTTGATCGATAGGTTGCTCTCGAGGATAGAATCCCCAAACATAGTAGCCTTTGATAAATTGCTCTTTAAGTTCTTCCCATTGATCATTAACCTCAGCCGGAACCCATCGATCGACATGAACAACTGAGTCCTTCTTGGCGAGAGGTGTTCTCCTCCTTGATCCTCTTGGGATTTATCTTCTGGGATCAGCTGCTGGCTTCTTGGATAGGCTTATCATTTTAGCCATATCAGCCATTCTTTTCTTTTCTCGGAGAGCCGCCCCCCTACGGTCTCCTCGTCGATATTTAGGCCTTGCGGCGTCGCCTACCAGGTCGCTTGATCTTCCGCTATCTGCTCAGGTGTTAGAGTAGGAGTGGGAATGCTCTGAGTAGTAGCTGGGATCTCAGTCGGAAGAGCCTTAGCAAAATCTGCTTGAGCTTTCTCCATCTGCTCTTTGACTGAGTCGACCTTTTTCTTGCCTTTGCCCCTAACAGCTTTGCCCTTGGGCTTCTTTGCTGCTTCTGCTGCTTCTTCAAGCTGACGCTCTCGGTCCAGCTTATCTTGCAGCTGTTGGGCAATATTGAGGTCATAAGCCTCTTGCTTCGCTTTAGATTTAAATTTTCGGACCGAGGAGGAAGGAGGAGTAATAGCAGTAGCAATCTCCTTCCCCAGCCTCTGCGGTGGCAATTATTCAGGCTCAGGCTCTTCTTCTTCTGTCCCCTGCTCAACAAATCTGGTTACTTCTTCAATGTGAGCAGCAGAAGAGGAGATGGGGGTCGGCTGTAGTGGAAATTCTAGGAGAAGGACCTCAGAAGAGTTCTTATCCTGAGTAGTAGAGGGTCCTTCCTCCTGAGCCCTTTCCCCCTGAGTCTGTGCGGGTTCTTCAGCTGTGGAGGGTCTCTTGTCCTGAACCCTTTCCCTGATTATCTATACATCAGCTGTATCCGTTTCAGATTTATCTTTTATTATACCTTCCCCCTTTTTGGCATCAACAGCCTTATCGAGGTTGGTACGGATAGCTGTGACTTCGTTTTCCGGCTTGTGGACTGAATCCTTAATCCGAGTTCTTTGTGGATTCGAAGTCTTTGACGAGATCGCAATATAATTCCCAGTCTTTTTCTTGATCGGCTCTAGATGTTTTAAGTCATGCGGTGACTCCGGACGGAGTTTCGGCAGAGCCCGATCATGCGATTCTCGTCATTTCTTTCTAAATAAGTTTCAGAGCCTCTGCCTGTTGGGTAATAGATTTCTGAAGGCTAGAGGTGGCAATCTTATTCCGTTCATCGATTTCGAGCTTAACAGTTGTGAGAGCTTGAGTCAGCTGCTCCGAAAATATCTTCTCGCGATTCCGGAGCAACCGCCGACTCGAGCTTCTAGATCGACTTTACGAGCCGCTAAGGCCGCCTCAATAATCTCCCCGAAAATTGGGTTGAGGAGTAGGTACTGGAGTCTTTGAGATGTCAGCAGCTAGTCTGTCTAAGCTCTGTGTCTGAGCCTTGGTATACTTTGTCCACTTCAGATGGACGTTCTTAGCCAAAAGTCTATTTTTCTCTCCTTGGCGTCGAATGGCTTTATTTACGGACTTTGAGGACACGGAACCGATAGGTTGTATCTGGTATGAGCTGGTTCCGAGCCTCTGCTCAGAAAATGTGAGGAGCTGCTCCCTACTGTACTTCGGAGCACCTTGAGCATCACCTGATGTATCAGGGTGTGGTGAATTGCTCTTCTCACGGGGAGTTGAACCCTCAGCAGAGCCTCCCAACTCTGTATCCTTGGGTGTCTGATCCTTCCTCTGATTGTTATCATCATCATCTTTCTTATCATTAGCAGGAGGAGATAGGGGTGGAGGAGTGTTACCAGGGACTGACTCTCGCAAGCTTAGAAGGTAAAGCATTGCGGCTCTAAGATCTTCAAGAGTAGCTAAGTCAGCTGGTTCTCCGTACCCTATGACTTCTTGTAGCTTCTGCTCCTCATCGTGCAGGTAGAGAACTGAGTGGGTTTTGATTATGTCTTCTAGAATATCCCAACTCAGAAATCTTAGAAGCATTTGAACCCTAGCCCTGATGGCTATGTCGACTAAGTCTGAGTGCCCAGCGATCTCAGGAATATGATCGTGCACTTCAGCTGCGGCACGGAGACGAGTGGTGTAAATAGTTGTCCACTCAGTCGCATTCTCCTCAGTTGGTTCTCTGACTTCCGACTGTGTCTCCTCTGAGCTAATCACCTAGACTTTATCTTTGAGGGTCGCACCCTCAATGCCAGTATCAGAATCTAAAAACTGCTCTTCTTGAGTAGGAGGAGGAGTGGGTTCAATAATAGAGAGGGGCTGAGCAGCTGAGACCTCAGCTGGTCTGGTCTTAGTCAGCCGCCTCTTCTTAGGCACTTCGGTATGAGGGGGCAGAGCGGATGCTGCTCTCTTTGGCTCAGGCGGCCCCTTACTGATAGACTTCTCCGTCGATTCTTTAGTCTGAAACTTTATCAGCTTAGTGTTGTACAACTTTGAGTCTTCAAAAGCTGAGTTCCTCTGTACAACACTCTCTATTAGGACTGACATCTTGGTCCCGAATAGAAGCTTACCCACACTGGCCAACTTCCTCTCACCAGTGGGTAGCGTAGTGAACTTCTGGGCTTGGGCTTTCATCTGAGTTGTATAATAGTCAGCCCAGTTCACTTCTACTCCATCATCTATAGCCATCATCATCGAATCCTTGGCTTGGACGAGTTGATCGTACGATCTAACCGAGCTTGTCGGTATGTGCGAGACCACATACGCTAAACCTCATACTTGAGGTAGCAAGAGATTCCTCGGGAGAGCCGTCTTGAACGTCGGATCATCTGCGTCCACGTGAACTTTTGCACATAAGCGTTGATCTCCCTCTCCTTATATCCGATAGGGGAGATTCCAAAAGTAGGAAGCTGAAACGCGAGGACTAGAGCCTCTCGGATGTTGAAGGTCTTCTGAGACGCCTTCCACTTGTTCGGATTAGTCTCCTCCATGTAAGAAAACGAGGCTTCTTCTCTTCCAGCGGCCCATCGAATTCCGGTTGAAATATGCCTCCGCCACTTGCCTCTGCAGACGGGCACGGGGATGCTTGGTCACGAGGGTCTCCAACCCAGACTTCTCCAGAGCATCGAACATGGGTTCCAAATATGGGATATCCACCTGGCGGAAAGCCATTGTGGGTTCGAACTGAATTCGGATGGTCATGATCTCCACTATAGGTTCGGGGAGTCCGTACGATCGCCATAGAAATCCGCAAAACAACTTGTTAGCACTTGAAAATAGAGTAAGTTAGTAGTTATCGCAGATTTTAATACATTACCGAGTATTAGAGCTTGAAAGATGCACGAGCAAGGCAGTTGTAAGAAGTAGAAACTGATTGCGAGTAAAGCTCGTAAGGTATGAAAATGGCGAAAAGTGAGGAATGATAGAAGATGAAAGATTTTATATTTATTGGCTTGATTGCACGTTTTAATCTAATGGTTGAGTTTTAATCTTTCATAACTATGGACGGCTAAGATTTAATGTAAAAAAAGGATGATTACCAAAGCTGCCTAAAACATAGATCTACGTAATAAAGGTAAGTGAGAAGACATGCATTAAATGCGCGACAGACAGCATTAATTACTCAGGTTAAGGTTTCCTACTGATCTTTCCTTAAACTATTAATGGCGGGAAATGAATGCACATTAATTACTGAGTGTGAGCGACTGATGCAATAAATGCGAGCATGCTTCAAAAAAAATAAGTACACAAAATTACGCAAACCTCTCAGCTGAACTTATCAGCTGGTTACCGTTATGTATAAGGAGAATGGTTGTCATGCTGATGACTATGTTCCCCCCTTGCCGTGTGCAGGTGTGACTTTCCCAACCGAGTCATCGTACTTAGTTATCCGACTCGTCGTACGATTCCTTATGCCGATACCAATTGTTGGGCAATGATGTTCTCGGTAGTCGGCATCTACCGACGCATCTCGGTAGAATCCAAGAGACCTAGCTCAGCGATAGTTCTCCCGAACCTTTGTTCTCGGCTAGTGGTTTGGTCAGTATATACGCCCTTTGCTTGTCAGTATGGATCTTCTCCATCCTGATATCCTTCTTCTCGACATGGTCTCTGATGAAGTGGTGTCGGATATCCACGTGCTTGCATCCGGTATGTAGAACCGGGTTCCGAGTTATGGCAATTGCACTTGTGGAGTCGCGGTAGATGGGCACTTCATCCCGAGTTATACCATAATCTCTAAGTTGTTGTCGAAGCCAAATGATTTGGGCACAACAACTTCCTCGCAGCCCATGTACTCGGCCCCGGTAGTGGACGTTGCTACCGAATCTTTGCTTCTTTGAAAACCAAGAAATCGGCTTCTTTGCGCCTAGGACCCGACAAGTTTCGAAAGTTGACTTTCGATCTATCCCGCATCTCGCATAATCGGCATCGAATAACTTGTCGGTATTAAGTTGTCATCGGCAGGATACCATAACCCAAAGACGTGTTCCTCTTAAATAGCGCAGAATCTTCTTTGCTTGAGTCTAAATGACTTCGCTTGGGTTCCGCTTGGAATCTTGCGCATACACCTACGAAGCATAAGTTATGTCGGGACGGCTAGTCGTTAAATAAAGTAAAGAGCCTATAATAGCTCTATAGTCGGTAGAGTTAACATAAGCTCCCTCTTTGTCTAGATCGATTTTAAAGTTCGTGTTCATGGG
This sequence comes from Lavandula angustifolia, assembly GCA_028984105.1. NCBI lineage: Eukaryota > Viridiplantae > Streptophyta > Magnoliopsida > Lamiales > Lamiaceae > Lavandula > Lavandula angustifolia. Next base: position 3,452,125 of record CM054808.1, on the reverse strand, counting down.
GATTTTGGCGGCTTGCTTTGGAGTCACGGCCGAATCTTTTGAGAAGGTCTCGAGTGTATTTGGCTTGATTGATGAAGATTCCTTCGGGTGATTGCTTCGCTTGAAATCCAAGGAAATAATTCATCTCTCCCATCATGGACATCTCGAATTTCTCTTTCATCATATTCTCGAACTGGCTGGCATATGGTCTCATTTCTCGCAACCCAAAAATGATGTCGTCCACGTAGATTTGCACCGGTAGGATGTCATCTCCTGACTTTATGTTGAATAGGGTGTGATCAACTGTCCCCTTCGAAAACCTTTACGAAGTAGAAAGTCCGATAGGGTATCATACCAAGCCACCGGGTGCTTGTTTTAACCCATACGAGCTTTCCTAAGTGCGTACACTCGATGTCCCCGCCGAAAGCCGGGCGGTTGTTCCACGTAGACTTCTTCCTTCGCACCCCGTTCGAAAAAGCTGACTTTACATCCATCCGATAGACTTTGAAGCCTTGATGTGTTGCATAAGCTAGGAATAGACGAATGGCTTCCAATCTAGCGGCCCGGAGCGAACGTTTCATCAAAGTCAATTCCTTACTTTGCCCGATCGCATCCCTTTGCAACTAGTCTTGATTTATTTCCGACAATGACATTGTTTTCATCTCGCTTGTTTTTTGAAGACCCACTTAGTACCAATCACGTGCCGATGTCAGGTGCGTCAACAAGCTCCCATACTTCATTTCGACGAACCGGTTCTCGCTCTTCTTGCATAGCAATGACCCGGGCAAAGCATCTTTAAGTGCGTCCTCTATCGATCGAGGTTCTTCGTAGACGTAAAACAAGAGTAAAGTGAGCTTTCTCCTTGACTTAATCTTGATCTCGTCCTTATAGTTGCTGATGGATCTCCAATGATAAGATCCGAAGAATGAGCATCGAGCCACGAACGCCCGAGTCGGGCTTCTTCTTCTAATACTACTTCGCACGGTCGGTAGGAGTGTTAGGCATTTCGAGTAATCTTGTTCGCGTACCGTAGCAATTCGGTAAGAAGGTTAGGATCTACCGAGTTACCGGGGTTCGAGGGCATTTAGCTCGGGAACATTAATCGTTCCCCCCGAGTTTATATTCTCGGTTGAGGTCTCGGTTACCACTCGGGGCTTCGTCATCGACCGATGTTACCTCGTTGTTGATTACGTTCGATAGAATCAACTAGGTCGGCTACATCGATCGTTGGTTGAGTCCGAGTTTGTTCATCGTCCGACTCATCATCCCAACAATGCTTTGGATCTTTTCGGCTTTATCGGTAAGTCCGAGATCCCGTAGCTTGCTCGCCGACATCATCGATATTTGACTCTGTTTCTTTCCTCGTTCTCGGTAACAAATTCATCAAAAACAACATGCGGGCTTTCCTCCACACAAAGAGTCCGATAGTTAAAGACTCCGAAGGCTTTACTTGACTCGAGAGTATCCTAAGAAAACTCCTTGATCGATTTGCTATCAAAGACCTTCACTGATCTTTCCCATTATTGTGGATAAAGCAAGGACGATAAAAATATGAAAATGAGAAATAGAAGGAATTCTCCCTTTCCATAATTCATATGGTGTCTTCATGTGTTCTTGAGTGAGTAGTGAGCGATTCCGAGTATAGCGGGCGGTGTCGGTAGCATCGGCCCGAACTTCGAGGGTAGTCCGGAATCTGCAGGAGCGTTCTTGCCGCTTCTTTGAGTGTTCTCGTTCTTTCGTTCGAGCAAGTCCGTTCTGCCGAGGGGTGCGTGCGGTGATGTCTCATGCTTAATTCCCTCTTTATCGCAAAGTATGTCTTAACTACTCGAGTTTAGAAACTCTGTTCCTCTGTCCGAGCGAATTCTTTGAATCTTGATGTCCTTTTCCACACTGAGTTTCTTCAGCAGATTGGGCAACTCAGTTTGAACATCAGATTTATTGGCGATGAAGATGACCCAAGTATATCTCGAGTAGTCGTCAATAACGACGAGGGCATACTTCTTACCTCTTATAGTCATCGGAGAGACTGCCCGAATAGGTCCATGTGCGGCGGTGAAAGGATTCCATCGGTGGAAGATGACGGAATAGGTGGATTGCTACTCTTTGTTTGCTTTCTCTTCAGACATGCTTCACAATTTCTGTCTTTAACGAACGATTCGTTGGGCAGTCCTCTGACTTTGGAGTTCTTGGCTAGCTTGTTCATGGTCTTGAAGTTCAGGTGGCTGAGTCTCTTGTGCCATAGCCATCCTGACTTGTCACCAGATTTTGTCTGTGCTAGTAAGCAAGCCTCAGGTTCTGCGGTTTTCCAGTCTGCAACATAGATGTTTTTCCTCCGCGAACCTGATAACACTGTTTTCCCTGTAGATTTGTCAACAATATCACAGAAACCAGCGTCAAAGATTACTCTATTAAGATTATCACAGAATTGACTGACTGAAAGGAGATTATGTTGAAGTCCTTCAACATATGTTACTCTTGGAACTGTGGCAGTCCCAATTGTCAGCGTTCCGTATCCCCTTGTATAGCCTTTGGAGTTGTCACCGAATTCAATCCTGGGACCATCTTCTTGTACGTAGTTGGTCGTGAGCTCTTACGGTAAGTCATGTGTCTCGAGCGCCGCCGTCCACTATCCAAGGGTCCTTATGCACCTCGCAAAACGGAGGCATTTTTAGGTACCCTTTGGTTCGATTGGGTCCTTACTTGGTTAGTGGGTGATTTCGGAACCCAGATCTGTCTAGGAACCTTAGAAGTCTGAGACTTCTTCTTCTGAACCTTGTCGGCCTTTCTTCTCCACGAGGACTTGGAGATACTGACTTTCTGGCGATGATTTTGGGGTTCAGGCGCTTTCTTCTTCTGAGTCTTAGCGCTTCTTCTGACCCTGGGCTCATAGTAGTACGAGCCGTACTGAGCCGGATGCTCATATAATGGCTCTCTATACTGTTCTGCCCATCTGACCTTCTTGGTTCCCCCTGAATTTGATCGCGGTGTCCTGGGGCAGGAACCATTTGTCAGCTGTTTCTTATGATTGCTCGGCTGAGGTGCAATTATTTTCTATTTGTTCTTCGCCTGAGGTGTAGTGTCAGCAGTTTGCACTTCCCCCCTGACGAACCTATCAGCCAGCGATTCTGAGCTTTTAGAAGTGGAAGCTTCGTGAATATAACCAAGGCCTTCTTTTACAGTAGTTGGCCGTTGTGCTCTGAGCATGCTTTCTAGCTTCTCCTTAGCTCCCAGGTACTGTTCAGTCATCAGTCCTCTCCAGACCTCATCACTTCTCCTAAGTGAGTCATAATCTTTCTGTACGTCTGAGAGTTTCTGACTGAGTTGGGCTATTTCAGTCTCTTTCTCAGAATTGTCCTTAGTCAGGACTGAGATCTGAGTCTCTTGAAGCTGAGACTTAGTCATAAGAGATTCAATCTCTTTCTTGAGTCTCGCAACTAGATTCTCTGACTCAGTAGAGACCTGACAATCGAAGACAGCCTCTCGATTCTCGGCCTTTACTGTTCTAGTTCCCTGGATGGTTCTGCTTTGAACTCTCTGCTCACCGAATCTGTTCCTCTAGTAGATCGTCGTAGGCTTGTACCACATCTAGAGAATCATCTCGAGACCGAGCACGTGTCGTGTGTCTGTGTGAAGAAGAGGTAATATTAAGTTTAGAATTTACCTCAGCCTCTTCTCCGGCCATCGACACTTGTTCACCTGATTCCTCAGGAACCTTCTCTCCGACTTCAACAGCTACGAATGCAGCTTCATCTTCAGAAGAATACATGAATGTATCCTCTTCAATTAAGTTGTCGGATATCTCTCCGGCTATGTAGGCCTGCCTTCGCTTGGTAAATTTTTCTCTTCGGCTCGCCGTTCTCGCTCTTTGAGCAGGTGAGAGTTCGGGACAATCATACCGATAGTGTCCCTCCTTCTTGCAGGTTGTAGCAGGTGGATGTTCTGCTTGCTCTTACCCGCTGAGTCTTTAGATGGACTGGCAGCAGACTCCGATTTCCTGCATTCAGTAGAAGGATTAGATTCTTCTTTCTTATGATAGTCTTTCTTACCTGAAGAAGAATCTTGGTTGTATTTCCTCAACTTTCTGACTTTCTCCTTTTCCCTCTGATATTTGAGAGCCATCGGTGCTAGGCGATCGGGGCCGGGAGTCTCGGAAGACTTTGCTACTGATGTGGCCACAACTTTGCTTGAGGAAATAGGCTTGGCTCCTGTGTTGCTGACTGTTGCCTTGAAGGCATGGTCGAACTGTGTGTCAGCTGGAGAGCTTAAGCACTGGAGAGCTTAAGCACTTTTGGGGTAGGCTATGCTCGAATTCCTCCGATTTTAATTCTGAAAATATAACATCAGGAGTTAGAGCATTTAGATCAGAGCGACGTAAATAAGTAGCAAAAGGAAGCCACTTCGTCGGGGCAACGCTCTCAAGATCTTGGTGTTCATCTCCTTGTTGGTGAACGACCTCCCGGCCCATTGATAACATTGACTTGATTGGTGAATCGACACTCGGCTCGTCAATGGTTTCGGTGAGGCTCCATTGCAAAGGTGTCGAACTTCCGAAGCTCTAGCTCGAGCTTGTTTTCTTTGATCTGAGGGGTTCCATGGCTCGGTACAGCCAAGGCGTCCCATAGCTCTTTCGCCGTTTTGCAATCCCGTACCCTTCCGAGGTGTGAGTCACCGAGCGTAGTCGGTATGGCATTACGTGCAACTCGGTCCAAGGTTGTGCAACTTCTTTTCTTCGGGCGTGAAGCGAGATTTATCTTTGGGAACCTTAGCACCGGTTTGTGCTCCCACGCCTCCTCCGGCGAAGCAACTACTACGCGCCGATCATGGGAATGATCGGTCCCGACTCTAGGACATCCGACATGCTTTGTCGTGGAGTGACGTTAGGTGTGCCTCCATACGTACGCGCCATACCGTGTAGTTCTCTATTGAGAACATCGGTATCATCCTAATACCGACATATCGAGACATCGTAAGAGTAAGAGTATAAGGATGCTTTGAAAAGATGCTTATGCGGTGAAAACGGTTTTCGGGATCGGTTCGAGAGGACCAGTATTTCAGAACCGGCGATCAGTTGAACACCGTGCGGTCTGATACCAATTGTTGGTCCGGAGACGATAAGTCAGGTGTAGAGGGGGGGGTGGATACACCGAGCTCGGTTTCTTTTCTCAATGAAGGTCACCGAGCCGATGATTGCAACCGATGAACAAAGCGCCAAATAAGCCTTCGATCGCGGAACAGAGTGAGTCGCCCATCGAGCTCTCTCCTACGGACCGTTTGTCGCATTTCTTTAAGAATCGGTCGGAGACTTTGTAGCGGAAAGTGTGGGGCCCGTAATTCGTCTCTTTTGAAAACACGTTTTAGCAAATTAAATCTTTTGGCTGTGCGCTTTATAAAATACGTTTTATGCAAGCTTATGATTTTCAAATCAGTTGAATGCTATGCAATAAAACAGTAAAAGAACACAAGCGATATAACGTGGTTCGGATACGCAAAATCCTACGTCCACGGTCCTGAACAAGGCAGGAGAACTTGTTGATTATTCTGAGCAAGCCTCAGCATGGATACTGTGCACTGGACAGTTCCCTCTAAGTTATAGTCCTTAGCGACTTTACAATCCAAACCTAAGTCTGAAAGGGAAGGGAATTTTCTCTAACTGAAAAGGAGTTCTTACAATAAGAACAATTCACTAAATGTGAACTCCTTCGAATCTAAGCTATAAATATGACAATGAGCTTAGTCTAGAGAAGAAAGGGATCTAAGAACTCTAGAGAGAAAAACTGAGAAATCTTCTAAGTATGCAAGTTTTCCTCTGGATGATCTTTGAGTGTTCTAGAGCGTTTGTGAACTTGAGCTTGTCCCTTCGAAATTCCGTCACTCGGAGCTTCAAAAACTTCTCTATTTATAGTTGTGAGTTATGGCATATGTCCGTTGGAGACGACGATGCCACGTGTCACAAGCTTCCAAGGAAAACGGCCATAATTCGAACTTGTTGCGACGAGGCGGTTAATGCGAGTGTTCATGAGAGCGGCTTTCTTGTGTAGAGTAGGTAAGCGTTGTCGGCTTTTCATTGGTCGAGGTTTGTAGTTGGTGAGAATGTCGAGTTGACCGTTCAACATCCTCGTATGTCTTTTCTTTGAACTTTTCGAAAAGACTTGAATAGCCGGGTCGCTTTCCGTAGGATACGATGGCGAAAAGTCTCTGTCTTCTTCAACCGAGTCGGTCGACAGGGCATCTACTGAGTAGGTCAGTGGCGATCGCTAAGGTAGTCGTGCTTGTTTACGTTCTTCTGGCGATGACTATCACCGGGAGTAGTCTTCTACGATGATTTGTCGGCGATGCGTCGTCTTCGGCCGAGTGGAAGATCGTTGGCCGATCAAGAACACAAGCGATTACACCGATGACGTGGGGTTCCGAAAAGTATCTTCGACAGAAGATCAATTCAACAATTACCCCGTACAGGACTTAGACAAAAATAATAATCAATATAACAAGTCTAACCTATACATCAGCTAATCCTAACGACACACTAATCTACTGATATCAGCTAGGTTTTGGGATCTTCAATTCCATAGTACTACTATGATTTCCCCCAATTTTCTTTTAACCGAACAACAGCTGAGTATCATCTACTGACTCATATCCAACATCTTTTAACTATCGAGAATGATGCAACTATGAAATTTTCAATGAATGAAGAGATTATTGGAACACTTATGAACGGTAAGGATGATGAAGAGGTCAATTCTAAACGAGATGATAGTACATTTATTCCAATTGTGTCATTAAAAAGGTTTATTTCAAGCAATAACCACTTTAAAATTATTTGCTACAACACGAGCAAAATATTTAGAAGTTGTCTATACTTTACAAAAAGTTAAGGATGGTAATTTTAGTTTAGGTGAGAAGAAAAAATAATAACTTTGGAATCCTATATTCATAAAAAATGATTATTGTACTATTGTAGTATTATAATTATCTATATATATTTTCTGAAATCAGTAATTACTACCTTATATTTTCATTGGGATATTAAGGATTTAAAAAAAAAATGTATTTAGCGAAATTATTCCTTTAGTACAGGGACCCAAGTCGGAACCGGAAGAAATTATTATTTTAGCGAGGTTATTACTTCATCGAGGTTTAATTGTATTTTGTTGATACTCCCTCCGTCCCAATAAACATGACATGTTTTTTTGGCACGAAGATTAAGAAAGTGAGTGGAGATGTATAGAAGTGGTGGGTCCACTTATTTAAGTGATTGTAGTCCACAAACTCTTTCATTTTTTAGGAAACAAGACAACAATAATGAGACAGTTCGAAAATTAATACAAGCCGGTTCCTAGGGAGTATAATATGTTGGTTTTTAATCCCATCCGTAGTTATGGACGATTGGATAGCCTCATCCGCTAGGAAAGAAATATAAAGAGCATATAGTCACATTGCTTCTTCACATTTTTGGAAACATCTACTTTGGTTCTACACTTTTTCATAAACTCAAATAAATTTAACATTCAAAATCTGTTAGTCATCCATCGCCTCATCCTCTCTGCTGACATGGGTCCTTCGTGGCATTAAGTAATTAACTCCGTTCCAACATCTCTATGTTGTGGGGTTTGATGAAGTCGGAAGAGCTGGAGGGAGAAGAAAAAGCGTTTGATGAAATGCTGGAGAGATATAAAATTGCTTGAACTATACTCTTGTGTAGTATTTACCTTCTAGTATTCAACGTGAAATGAAATTATCTACTATCATGATTAAATTTCTTGATATAATTGTCAACACTACTACTAGTAAAACAAACGACCAAATTGAATTTTAATATATCGTTACACTAGCCCTATTGAGAATAAAAACAACTCGATGTCTTGTATCACCAGTAAAACTAAATTTGTATTTAGCCTTATTTTTTAGGTTGAATATAATGAGATGAAAAACATAAGTGGACACCTTTTCTTTCTAATGATATTTTTCATAAAACCTTACGACAATAATTGTGAGAATGATAAATCTCTCTTCATTATTATAAGTTTTACATGTTATAAATAATTGATTTATTTAGGCTCGCTTACAACTATATTAGGTAGTCTACATTATTAGCTCCATAACTTTAATTTATATAAGTTTGAATTTGAGAACGTAAAACCTTGGTGCAATCGGTTGCAGGTGCAACTGGCCGCACCAAGCTAAATAGTATTAATGTAAAGCAAGAGAGTAGCGCATTTGGATAATTGTTGGGTTCTCACTTGGGATATCTAAAAAAGTATCAATTAGTATGAATATATCAGTTGTTTTGAAAAAAAGTATTACTTGTTATTAATTAAAGTATCACTTGCTATGATTAAAAGTATAACTTTTTTCTTAACAAAAGTATCACTTTATATGAAAAAGTATCAATTATTATGAGTATATCACTTATTTTGAATAAGAGTATCACTTGTTATTAATCGATGTATGACTTGTTATGAATAAAAGTATCACTTATTATAAATAAAAATATTGTTGGTTTTAAAAGAAATATCATTTGACATGAAACAGTACCACTTGATCTGAAAAATATCAATTTATGGTAATAAAAATATCGTTTGGCATAAACAAATGTATAACTTGTTTTGAACAATTGTATCACTTTTTAAAATGAATATATCAATTAAACTGAATACATTATTAAAAAAAATACATTATGAAAAAAAACTTTGATTTAAAAAAAAAATAAATTGATTGGAATAAAAATATCACTTATTTGTATCACTTTCTTAAAATGAGTATATCAATTAAACTAAATACATTATTAGAAAAATATATTAATGAAAAAAACCTTGATCTAAAAAAAATATAAATTAGTTGAAATAAAAATACCACTTATTATAAATAATTGTATAATTTTCTTTTTAAAATGAGTAAATTAATTAAACTGAATATATTATTAAAAAAGAAGAAGTGAAACCTTTGCTGCTGGGACTCGAACTCGAGCAAAATAGGTGAGAGCCCCATAGCTCTACCAATTTCACTACGTTATTTTACAAAAATGCGCTTTATTAATAATAGGTGTTTGATTGCAGGTGCAACCGAATGCACAAGAGACCAGCTATTTGTTAATATATTAAAAGGTTTACAGAAAAAATAAATATATAGAAAATCATACTCCCTCCGTCCCGCCCGACATGACTTCTTTCCTCTTTTTCATTGTCCCACTTGACTTGGCCACTAATTAAAATAAGTGGTAATACCCTCTGTTGACCAAAACCGAAAAAAAAATACAAATATGGCCTGCAACTTAAATAAAACACAAAAGTAGTCATTTTGTCTTTATTAGGCGGGGCCGATGGGAGGGTCGATGAGGGCCGATCGGTCCATCAAACATTCATTTTTTTTTCTGAGGGCCGATGGCCCTCTATTTTTTTTTTTTTTTTTTCTTCTCTGAGGGCCGATGGCCGATGGCCGATGAGAGGGCCGATGGCCGATGCCCCTCTATTACTGAGGGCCGATGCCTCTATTACTGAGGGCCGATGGCCGATGCCTCTATTGCGGGGGCCGATGGCCGATGCCCCTCCATTTAAAAAAAAAATGTTTGTACCATCGGCCCTTCTCTAACGCATCGGCCCTTCTCTAAAATATTTTTTCTCACTTTTATCATTATATTTTTTCTCACTTAGGCCCTTCTCTAACGCATCGGCCCTCCCTTCTTCATAAAAAAAAATGTTTTTTTCTTCTCACTTAGGCCCTTCACAATGAAGAGGGCCATCGGCCGATGCCTTTTAAATTTTTTTTTTTTTTTAAAAAATGGAGGGGCCGATGATGTACCCATCGGCCCTCCCATCGGCCCCGCCGGATAAAGACAAAATGACTATATTTGTGTTTTGTTTTAACAGTTGGCTATAAATGTATATATATATCTACTGTTTGGCTACAGTAAAAAATCTCTCTTAAAATAATACTCTAATAAATTCTAATGGATCCTACCACTTTATACTACTTTACACACAACTACCCACTATTCTTAATAACCGTGCCCCAAACCTATTAAGCCATGTCGGACGGGACGGAGGGAGTATTTTTTTACTATATATATATATTTTTTGATATAGTTTTCTGCTTCAAGCCGTCTTTGGTAAAATGTTAGTCCTTCACAGTTGAGACTGAGAGTTGACAGACCTAATCCCCAATTCAGGGCTTCTGTCTTCTTGATTTTCCGTAATTGCTGTTAGTTCAGTTATCAGATGGTTTGTTGTGCCGCGCGCAGGTCCGCCTTCTTTTCTCCCCTCCTTTTTTGTTCGTCATCATATGTTATGTTTTGTAGAAATTCGGGTTGTTTCGTTGTGATTCGGAGTTTGATATTTTACGCTTGATGTATACGCGGATTGATTTTGAGCATGTTAATTATGATTCTGTTACTGCATCTTGCGATTTCTGTGGATGTTGTGAAGTATCTTATTAGTTATTTCTTTGATTGAGACCAAATAATTGAAATTTTGATCTGATCTGCTTCAGCGAACGAATTTGGTCGCGTTTTCTTACAAAAAGTTAACGCTCGGGTGTGATCTCACAATTTAGATCTCCTTAAAAGATAATTAGCGGAAAGCGGAAAATGAAGCGGAAGAAGTGGTCAGAGTTGGAGGAACAAACATTGCTATCAAAATACTCGGAGCTCCTGAACTTGGGGGCGTTAGCAAAGTTGAAGACGCGGGAGAAAAAGTTCAAGCCCATTGCAGACCACGTTAACTCTCTGCACCATCACCAGGACCCAATCAGTTTCCCCTTCAAGTGGTCGTGGCGCGACGTCTCCATCAAGGTGCAGAACATGCGGCACCAATACCTGGGTGTCAAGCAGAAGATCAGAATCTCCAACAATGAGTTTAATTGGGATGATGGGGAAATTCACTGGGAGAATTTCTTGAAGTACAGGGAGGTTTTTGGGGATATTGAGTTGGTAGATGGCGTTAAAGATGGTGTTAGTAATGGGAGGAAGTTTGGGGAGGAGGGTATATCTTGCATTTTGGGGGATAGTGGTGTGATGGATTTGGGGTACGGAATGGACAGTGAGGATATGGAGGACGAGGAGGAAATGGATGAGGAGGGAGGAGAAGGAGAAGGGGGTGATTTGGGGGTGAGTGATGCAGGTGATGAAGGCGAAAGGGAGGGGGGCAAGGTATTAGGTTTCGATGAGGGAAAGAAGAGTAAGAAGGGATCAAGAGGAAAGAGATTGAGAGTGGCCGGTGCTAAAATCTTGGAGTTGAGAGATGTGGTTATGAGGAGAGAAGAAAAGAGGAGGGAGAGAGACTGGAGTAGAGAGGTGGGATCAATAGAGAAAGAGACAGAAAGAAAAGAGAGGGATTTGCGGATAAAGCAGCAGTTGATGGAGAGGGAAGAAGGTTTTCACGAGAAAGAAATGGGACTTTTAGAAATGCAGATGGCAAGGGAGAAAAGGGAATCCGAGAAAAGGGTTAGACTGGAGAGAGAGCTTGAGCTGGAGAGGAGGCAGAGGATGAAGCTGGAAGAGAAGTGGGAGGAAGAAGAGTTGGAGTGGAGGGAGAGACTAGTTGAAGTGCAGACTGAGCATGAGAAGCAGATGATGCAAATGCATGCTGATGCTTGCCAGAACCAGCTACAGATTCTTGGCGTGCTTGCTCGGCTCGTATGTCAGTTTTTCGGTTCGACTACTGATGGATTGAGCAGCAGCATGGGGAGTCTTCCTCCACAGATCCTGCAGCACCCAGGAGGCTTGGGTGATAGTGGCAAGCCTGATGCCAACTTGCCCTCTGAATTTTTGTAGAGTATATATATACTTCACTCCCTTGTCAAGATTCTTGAACTAGATCCAATATTGAAATGCAAGGCTATATTATTCTGTTTCAAGATCTATATTTAACTTTGGCATCTGATTCTTCAATTCAGTGAGAAATTTCTTTTTTGTTTGCATAGTTCGTCCTATAACTTGAAAACCCAGCCGGCTAATCAGTGTAATTCACGTTAACATTTTTCAGACCACTGACACGTATTAAAACAAAAGTTAATCCGTGCTAAAATCAAATTACTAACCAAAAATAGATGTGATAGCGAATACAGACCCATTATATTTTATAGACGCGTGATATTTTTAGTAAAGGGTTGCATAGACTATATTTTATATAGGTGGACAAAACAATTCTCAATTGACTACATGAAAAAACGCACACATTACACATACAGTAGTATAGGACTGAAAATGAGAATTTTCTCTGAGGTTATATGTCACTTTGCAGCAGAAGATAAGAAAATTAAAATGAAGAAAGCCAGTCTTAAAGGATGAGCGGGGTGTGGCCGACGAACAAGGCGACGTGTCCCATGAGCTTGTCCTTGCGCGAGAAGGTGGTCCCGCAGGAGCACTGCAACTTGAGGTCGCCGCAGTGCTTCTCGTGCGTCCTCAAATCCGACAGCACCGAGAACTGCTTCCTGCTGCATCTCTTGCACACGTACATCTTCGGACAGTGGCTCCTCTTGTAGTGATTCTTCACGCATATCATCGACTTCAGCTGCTGGAACCGCGCGTGCTTCTTGTTCCACCGGCACCCTTCCTGCGGGCACGAGTACTTACGGCTACGGGGCGGCACCGCCCCGCTCTTCATTGGCTTGCTCAGGGCGGCGCTCGACTTGTACTCCTCGCCGTGCGCCCGCATGTGCATCCGCAGATTGGCGTCGCGCTTGAACCCTTTCCCGCACACTTGGCAGTAGTTTATGTACTTTGCTAGTAAGTCCGCCGCCTCCACCTCGACCACGTCGTACTCGTTAACCGGAGCTGCCTCTCCGCCGCCGACGTCTCTTGGGGATTCCTTTTTGGTATCCATCTTCATTATCGTTGTACCAGTGATCGGCGGTGCCTTGATGATGATGCTGAGTGGCGAAGAACGCAGTTGACGGCCCTCTTTCCTCCGCTAAGGCGGCGTTGTTATTCGGTGGGGCAAGAGACATTTGCTGACAAGCAAACATCATGGATGATGCTGTGACGATGATTTCTTGAATTAATGCTTCCATTGTTGGTACGGCTATCGCCATCTGATCATGAGGATGATGAGGTGGCATGAAAATAGAGGCTGTAAGTGACTCTACCTGGTCCAGTTTTTCTTTGAGAATTGAGAAATTGTAGAGCAAAGAGCTCCGGTGGGTACTGGATGAATTTGAATCAATTACTTCTCCGGAAACTCCATAATTTTGTGGCCCATTAGGGTAACAATGATGGGTTCCCTTAATCACCATGGATAACCAAGTAAAAACAGTAAGCCTTCTTGTTCGATCTCCCTCCAATTTACCTAGCTCCCTTTTTTGGCTAGATTTGATTTTCACATCTCTTCCCTATATATAGCGACGAAGAAGCAGCAGCAGAACAATTATCCTCCTTTAGTTGACATAACAAAGGGGTTTGTTAGGCAGCTAATTAGTCAACTGGATTAAGTTCATCACCACTTAAGACCTCCCTCAAATGCCACCGCTCTCACATTTTGACAAAAAAAAAAAAAAAATCGTGACGAAAGCCTATATTTTTAACTTGGTCTAGTTTTCTGATGCATTATTTGCTCTATCAAGTTATAACTTCAATTTAAATCTCATTTTCTAAGTTTTGTTGTTGTGGCGTCGACTATCACGCACAACGGCACAAGTCGAGATTTTCAAAATATTATTTTGACAGTGATTCACTTGTATCAAAGATATAAATCTAGGAAAAGTAGGAAAAGTCCAAAAAGTGTCTTTTCCATAATAATATATGTGGCCTAAACAGGTGGCGTCGACTAACCAACAAATTATGCGAGCAAATTCTACGATTATGAAAGGAGGTGAAACAAGCAAGGTAATAAAATGCATTAAATTTTAAACATATTTATTCATTTAAATTTATATTTTTGAAATACGAAGGTACACATACATACATGCGTTTTTCTATATTTTCCTAGATACATAATGAATAGATGTTCTAAATTTAGACCTCAATTAGAAAAGCTTAAAAATAAATTATTCTTTAAAATAAGTTGACATAAGTCATTTTTAAGCTATTCTAAACGAACCTAAATATTTATAACTTATTGATAACTTATAAGGAGTTTATATGGAGATCCACCATCGAATCCTGACAACTATAGTTTTTTACATTAGGATATTTATTTTTTATATGTATAAGTTATTATTAGTTTGTGCATCCAAAACCGCAAATAATTATTAAATTTAAGAACTTTTCCCATGATTCTTTATACGATAAGTCATAAAAACTTATTTAAGTTGTTTTTCCAAACGAAACCTTAATATATGATCAATATATATGATAATGTAGTAAATTTTGTAATTCATAATTATCATACTATATATTTCAAATTTATAGTTTTAAAATATTAATGGATACATTTTCAAGTACCAAATAATGTACACAAAGATTTGTGTGCAGTTGGATGCACTTGCATATGGGTTTCCCAAGATGCTCCAACACTGACTCAGATCCGCGATCCAATGCAATTAAAAAAAAAATCTCTGACTGTTGACGTCACTAATGGAAGTGACATTTGTTTTGAAGAAAAATGTCATTTTCTTTTTAACGTCTGCTACCATCATTGACGGAAATGTCATTTGTTTTGACCAAAAATGTCATTTGTTGAGTATCTTTTATTTTTAACAAAAATGTCATTTATTGAATATCAGTTGTTTTGAAAAAAATGTCAATCATTTTGAAAAAAAATGTTATTTGTTTAGGAAAAAAGTGTTATTTTTTTAAGAGCCCTTTGGTGTTATACCCAAAGAGATAAAATCAAACACAAATCTACCCATCTCTTATATATAACTACACTATATACCCAACATTACTAAAATACCCCTACTTTTTCAATAAATTCAAGAGTCTCAATCTCTTTTCAATGATTGTGAACTGTTTTCATAATTTTCCGTGCAATAAATGATTGATTTTTGTTAAAAAAATAACTATCTCGAAAATATCGTTGTCCGAGCAAAGGGTCCGATCTAGGTCCGACCGGAGGGTCCGAACATGGTCCGACCGATCGGACACTGACCAATCATGAAAGGACACATCCCTATCAAGTGTCCGATCACATCTCCATTGCAACGGTCCGACCGGTCGAACACATCTGAGAAACGGTCCGACCGGTCGGCACAATGCCGATAGGGCAGTTGCCCAATAATGTCATCAGATTTGTCCGACCGGTCGGACATATCCCGAGAACGGTCCGATCGATCGGACACACTTTATTGAGAATATAAATGTGTCAGTACCCTATCACCTTTTTCAGTGTGCCCTATTACGTGTCCGACCGATAGGGCACACTGTGTCATGAATAAATACATACAAGTGCCCTATCACCTTTTTGCATATGCCCTATCACCTTTTTGCAGGTGCCCTATCACCTTTTGCAGTGTGCCCTATCATGTGTCCGACCGATAGGGCACTATCACCTTTTGCAGTGTGCCCTATCACCTTTTTACATTGTGCCCTATCATGTGTCCGACCGATAGGGCACTCGTGAATAAATTCATCAGTGTGCCCTATCACCTTTTGATAGTGTGCCCTATCACATGTCCGACCGATAGGGCACACTTTCACGTGAATAAATTCCGCAGTTTGACCGATAGGGCACAATATCTCGTCAATAAATTCATTAGAATTCGTCGCATCACTTCTTCATTTTTCTCATCACTTCTTCATTTTTCTCATCACTTCTCTATTGCTACCATCGTCCTTTATTTCCACCACCAAAGCAAGAAAAAAATATGGAGAATGATTGGAAATAATTTGTCGTCAATTTTAACGGAGTTTTCGATAGTGAATCGAAATATGTTGGCGGCCAAGAGACAATGGTTTGGATTCCGGCAAACAATATTTGTCTTGCAGTACTACGACAATATATTCAATACGCTCTCGATGCATATTCACTTCCGCCCGATTACCACATCTATTATACTGCAGAGTCTCGTAAAAGTCATAGAACGATCAAGGCCGTTATCGGGATGTAGACGGGTCGCACAACGAGCTCCAAAACTAGGAATGGCCTCACATGCCCACACCTATATTACAACATAAATATATCGAGTTATTTAAACTAATAAAAATTAATAAATTGGTAATAATTAAGTTGTGAACAAATACTATACCTGTAGTGCCCAAATCGGCCCGTATAGATTATACTTTGATCCTACGAGGTCCAGAGAATTTGGTACGTAACTGAGGTAGTGCTACATGGCCTCGTAGGTAAAAGCACCCCATGGGAACGCATTCCATTGGTTGATATCATCAGACAATACCCATATCCATGTATCAATCTTCTTAGACTCTGCAGGAGCATAGAACCAGAAGAAAAGAGCCAAAATATTCGACAACATAATCAAGTCATCATCTGAAATGCCACCGGGCTGATATGTACAAACCAACTTAACAATTCCTTTGCTTCAATCGGTCTCCCACCATTAAACCTGCCGTAGATCCCAGACTGAGTAGGCTGATAAGATGCTGCCATGTCGAAACTACACTCGCCGAACATCAGCCCAGTGACCAATGCGAACTCCGGATGAGAGAAATGGATGTTCTGACCAACATAATTAAACCAAACCTCCGAAGGTCGTACCGAGACCTCATAGCATAATAGCTGGTGAAGAGCCCGCAAAGCATTCTTACCATCTGGCCAACCCACTATGCTCCCGAACTGACCACAAGTAAACCGACGGACTAGATCCATACCACCCTGACTAGATAATTTCTCTCTAATCAATGTCCTTAAAGCATGCTTATAATATGTTGCGATCCTCGGGGAAACGTCTCGTAGTGCTAACCGTTTAAAATGGACCTATATATTACAATTAATATTTAATAAATTATAATTATTACAATATTTGTTATAATATTTAATAAATAACATGATATATAAAAAAAGAACGCTGAATAAAAAAAAAATTAAAAAAAAAATAAAATGAAACGTGCCGACCGGTCGGGCACCGGTTCAGACCGGCCCGACCGGTCGGCACTGAAAGGTCAGTGCCGACAACCATGGCGCGCCGGCGATTTCTACCTCATTTTGACCAATTTTCACCCAATCCAACCAGATCTATGTTATACTCACTAAACCCAACATATATATTCCATAAAAACCACTTTAAACATGCTAACCTCTTCCATTGTGTCTTTCATTGAAGATCTAAAAACTACATTAATTTGAAGATCTAAAAATTAATTTACAAACTAAGATTTCAAGATAAATACTAACCTCTTCCATTGTGTCTGACCGGTTGGACGAAGATATGCTATCCGATGGGCGTGCCGATGAGCGTGCCGACCTTCCGTGCCGATCGAGAAATTTTCGGTCCGATCGTAGGCGTAGGAATGGGGACCGATGGTGGTGGGGAAGATGATGTATATGTGATTTCGGCCCTATCGGTCGGACCATATAGTGTGCCGACCGATAGGGCACAAATATTTAACTTTTTTTTTTACATCGGGCCGATCGAACGGCACATACACAATGTGTGCCGATCGATAGGGCACAAATTTTTTTTTTCCAGTCCGATCAATCGGCACTTTCACAATTTGTGCCGACCGATCGGCACTATGTGTTAAAGTCAGTGCATTTATCCGACCTGACAAGTTTCAAGTGAAAAATTTGAAAAAGTGAGGGTATTTTAGACAAATTGGGTATTTGCTAGATAGTTTTTAAGGAAATGAGTAGTTTTGTACTTGTAATAGTCAAATTGGGTAGACTTGTACAATTCCACTTTTTTTAATAAAAATATCATTTATGTGAACAAATGTATCATTTATTTTTACCAAACCATTCATTTATTGAGTATCAATTGTGAAAAAAGTGTTATCAAAACTCAAACACATAAGCAATCTTAGAAATCTCAACCATACACAATGATTTAGTTATTTTACACGTGATTGCAAAATATTATTAGCACAAACTACATGAATTGAAATTTGAAAATATACAGAAAATACGCAATATTTCTCCTTTCATTACCAACAAATCGAAGGAGATCACATGAATTTTACCTAATTGGCCATTTAGGTAAAACCAGGAGAAGTGAAAGCACACACCAATTGCGATACCATTTTTTTATCGCAAATTAACATTTTGCATCTGGAGCAGTGAAAGAGAAGAACGATTGCTATGAGGAAATTAGATCCGTGGTTGGTATTTTTCAAGATAGTATGGAACCACAATTGGCCATTCCTCGTAGGATTTCACAATTATTGACATAATTGTAACTAAGTTGTGGGATTCATATTTTTTCTTAACAATCTATTCAATTCTTCATAGAGGAGGGAGGAGGCTAACAAGTCCAAATTCGCGCAGAGGCACAACAAATTAGAGCATGTCCGCCTCTTTGGATCTAGCTGCGAACCCTAAAAAGTGTTGTTGAGTCAAGATATGTTTTCATTTATTGAGTATATATATATATATATATATATATATATATATATATATATAGATCTTGGAGGGTGACCTGAATACATGTCCATCCGGATGGACACAATGCCACTTCAATAATGCATATAAGTTATTTTTAAAAAAATCACTCCCTTCGTCCCACTGATCTTGCAACATTTCCTTTTCGGGCCATCCCACTTATCTTGGAACGTTGACTTAAGTAGAAATAAATGAGTGGACCACAATCATCTAAACAAGTGGACCCCACTGTTTTATACTCTTACTCCATGGTGGTCCATTGTTGTACCATACAAATAAATTTATAAACACTTGCATAGACAGTTGGAACTAGGATTAGCACATAAGCAAGCAGGGGTCGATTCAAGGGAATGAGAAGACTGATTCTTACTCTTTCTAAAGACCGAAAGGGGCTTGGTTAGCAATCATAATTAGTTTTGAGTTTGTATTAAAACTAGGCAGAACAATAAAATGAATACGAATTTGACAAGTACTGAAAAACATATAATAAAGGGATCCGGCACACACAAATCCACACTAATTCCTCTCCTATCCTTGACAAAAGATTAATTAGTTATCTAGAGTTACTTGGCTAGAATGTTGTATTGAGCACAAACACATCCACTCCTTCTGCTTATTATGGCGATGGCATGTTGAGCATGTACCAATCTTGTCACACCCCGATTTTCGGAGGACACGATCATCAGGGTGAGAATGGGGGTTGGAGAAAAGAAGTGGGGAAAGAAATATGGTTTGTATTATCTCGAATAAATCAAGTGGAAAGCCCGATAAATTGTGTAACAAATCTTTCAATAGTGAATCATGCTAAACAAAGATGATAATAGACTCAAGAATTTTATATTCAAAGACTCGAATCAAATTGAGTCTTTAAGCAATTAATCATCAAAGCAAGTATCACATGGCCCAAAAACAATACACAAGATAAGCCCATCAGAGTTCTTAATAAAAGTATTTGAACTTAATATAGATATACAACAGAAACCCTCGCTTCAGCTTTGCTCGTCACCACCATCCGCCCAACCTGAAAATATTTTGAAAATAATTTGGACTGAACACTAGTGTATTAAGTGGGTGAAGCAATTCATAAACATTTTTATAAATAGTTTATCCATGCATAAATCGTATGACTTGGAAGGTTTTGAAACAAAACCGCTCCCAATCATACCAACATTTATCTCCTTGTGTGCGCACTGTCACGTTCTACTGTTACTCTTACTCTATACCTCCTTACTCTTGGACTTTGGGCTACAACTTAGTGAATCCCATAAACATCTGACCTCGGGTCTTGACTCAGAGATCCCAACCGTTAGACTTAAAGCCGAAGCTCATTGGTCCTCTACAACTGGTTAGCACACACTGGTGATCAACCATTGCAGTATTAACAATGGTGTACACAATTCTCATTAGCGTGTTAGGCCAGTCAAGAATCTCAATCGATTAAATTCAGAGCATTAAACAAGTAAAACACACAAAAACATCTTTCATGGATAAACAATCATTTCACAGAGCTTAATAACTCAAAAATAGTTTTAGATAATAAAACCCACCTTGCACCTTTATGTGTGACCATGTATGTTAATTAACTTGCTTTCATGTCAATGCTACCTTACTTTGTCAATAGCGCCTACACGAAAATCTATTCTTAATTGTGATTCATAATTAAGCTAAAGAATTTTAAGATTTAAATTTGGAATTAAAAAACCAATGCGACTACTTCCGACTTCAATTTTGGCTAATCCCATCACTGGTTTAAGGAAACGAGATCATGGTTGTGCTATACTCTACTTAGGCTATACAATACACAAACTGACTTCTTGATCTGGCATCAATTTGATGCTCGAATCTTAACCTGAACCTGCGCCGAACACTGTGTGCACAATTCTGCCACAGGGGTTTCAAAGGCTCATAACTTTCAGGTTTGAGCTCCAATTTATAATTTTAGGATAGCATTGTAAAGCCAACAACAAGAGCTTTCCAACAATATATAATATAATACGGCTTGGACAAATGAATAGCTCAGAAATTGAGCTGATACATTCAAAGGAAAATTGAGTTTCATCGACAAACCACAACTTGTAGGTCTTATATCTTTCACCTCTGAACTCAGTTTTACAAGCCGAAGGTGTTTCTAGAAAGCTAATAATGAGAGGTTTCCATCGATATATCATACAACGAAATTTGATTAACAAAAACGAGTAGAAATAGGGCTGAAAGCCGCTGACCTGTTTCAGCGAAAACAGAAAACACAACCCGCCACCCGAACTTTTAGGACCCTTAACATTCGGGTACGTTCTCTGATTTACAAACCGAAAGTGGCGTTAGAAAGACAATGGAAAGAGCTTTCCGATAATATATAATATGTCAGATTTTGGATAACGGAAATGAGCAGAATTTTGATTCAAATATGCTGATGTACTCATGGGAAAACAAAACCCGCAATCGTCTACTACTACCTCAAGTTTCGGGATCCATAACTTTCAAGTCTGAACTCAGAATAACTTATATGAGGTGGCGCTGGAAAGCTAGAAATGAGATATTTCCAATGGTATCTAACATGATGAATTTTGAATAATCAATTCGTTCATTAAATGAACTCAAAACTATAGATCCATACAAACTACAAACAGGGCAACAAACGAAAAACACAACTCGATCGTGGCGGCAAGCAACGAGCTGTTGCAGCCTCTTGCCTTGTATCTCCAGAAGTTATTTTTCCCATATAATACAACCATGAAGCAACTCAACTACCAGCCAACACAAAACTATAACCGACATTCGAAAAGATATTACGAGAATCATCACAGTTTGTCTCTACAACTTAGAAACTGAATTACAAGGAAGGGAAACAAAGAAAAGAGAGAAAACATTTGATTACCTGCACTTCTTCTTGCATTGATTAAGGCTACGGAAAGAGAGAAAGTTTATGGAGAGAGTTTATGAAAGAGAAGGCGACGAAAGAATGAGAATTGAAGACTAGAGTGTGGAATGACGGTGGGAGCATATACGTTATCATAATATCTTCTCTCTTGATCTATTTGCTATTTTTAATGTACACCTTTTCTTTTTCTCTTACCTAAGAATCTTAATGCTGAAGACATCTTAATATATATTATAGAAGTTCACTAATTTATGGTGTGAATGAATACTCTCTCTTCCTAAGGTATTAAAAAGATAAGTTCCTTTGCCATTAATATACTCTTGTAGGCTTGGTTAATCACGTTCTCATGCTTTTAAATATCGTGTAAAGGTAATACTAGTTTAAATATTTATATAAGTTTACATATTTGTTATTTTAGATAATAAAAATACTCCAGTTTGTACAAATACATATGCATATCCTAAATTTGGAATTACTAATTCCTCTCTTCCTTTCAAACCTTAATAACAGAAGGGTCAAAGTTTCTTAAATTTTATAATGGCTTCATCTCAATTAATTTTATTTACTGCAGAAACAGGGGATATTACAAATCTCCCTATCATAGCAATTAACCTACCTTGTTGAGCAATGACTAGGTCAATTATTAAGAAGCATTAAGATTTAAGGAACCAGATTAATTAAGCTATCCATGTTGAGCATGCTAGTAACCTTATTACCGATTTTATTTCGTTTGATTAAACAGTCAACTAAACTAGGGTGATCAATCCTAACCAGTTAATCAGTTTAATTTACCCAGATAAAGTCGAAACCCTAGAAACCAATATGAGCATAGTTCAGATCTCACGGAGTTTGAATTGGTGTTTCATCATCTTGGCCAGATCTAAAAGTTTAGCAACTCATTGTACTGGGAATAAACGAAATCGATGTGCAAATAGTAAACATAATAAACAGAAAGCGAGAAACAACTAATTAAGCAAGGGTAAACAAATCCAGAAATGCAGCAGATCCAAAAGAAATACGAAAATTGTAAATAAAATACCAATTGGGTCTGCAGGCAGTAAACATGAAAAGTTCTTCTTGGAACTTGCACATACGAAAATTGAAACTAAAGTAATGAAGTACTGGATAGGTAAAACCTAAAGTGATAAGAGCTCCCTTTTGTTCTCACTCCATCCCCTATTTATAATAAGTTAACACAAAATCCTAGACAAGCCATGAGCCTTATACATCTCGTCCAATTGGGCTCAGAATAATCCAATTTAGCAGGCAAACCCATATCAATCCTTTCCCAGATCTACTTCCAGCAATCTTGTTCAGTTGGGCCCAGGGCAGCATTTCTTCAGCAAGTAAACCCATATTAAATCCCTTTGATTTGTCTCCAACGGCTAGACCCAGATTGCATGAAATATGCCCAAATTCCTATCTTTCACTCTACACTTGTCTTCATTAGGCTTTCGCGATTTTCCACTTGAATATCCTCCTTCCAGTAGTATCTTGCACAGAATGAAACCAAAAACCGCGCATAAAACCGGCAAAAAAGGAGTAGCAAATTACACTCATCACACCACTACTTTACACCTTTACATCCATTATTTTAAAATCCATGTTGAAAATTAATGTTGCAAGATTAATGGAATGGAGGAAGTATAATTTTTCTATGTAAATTCCTATTTAATGATATCCTCATACAGTAATATCTTTTTTCTTGTAAACAAACGCGACTGGGCTTTTGGGATGATTGTAATGTAATTGAAGCCTGTGGGCTATTATGTAGGATTCACAGGCCTACTAAAACTGTGTAGCATCATAATTAAAGGTTTGCTCTTAAAAATCTATCTTATTGCCTTTGCTAAAGTAAACATATTGTTATTGATTAATTTACGTTTAAATTTAGGATTAAATAGACCTCAAACATTTTGAGCATATCATAAATTACAACCAGTCATATCCTCTCCCATGTGTTGTTGGGCCACCATTAAATATAAGAAGCAAATTTCCGTCATATATTATATTATTGCAGACATATATATAAAAAAAATATACATAAATAGAATAGTATGCCAGTTGTTACTAAGTCTTCCAAAATGTCTACTTTTTGTTAGTGTACTATTAAATAAAAAAGTGTTATATATTTGTAGTTATCCCTGTCACTGCTAACTTCGAAGTGGATTGTAAATAGTCACTTAAAAATGAGAATAAATGACAACAAATCGATCTCATTAAGAAATAATATCATTAATGGATATTATATCTCATCCCGAAGATTCAATTTGATTTAATTTAAAACACAAAAACTCGTGTGAGCCAGATGTATGGTACATTTTGCCTAATTTTAGATCTAATTTACGACTCATTTATCCACTTGACTCGGATCCCGCTTGCTGGCATAAGCATGATGTCAATATTCCATTATTTTTTAAAATTTTATGTTTCATTTTTTATTTTTTAATTTTAATTTTAATTTTTTTATATTTTAATCAATTATTGTAAGGATGAGCATGTCAATGTTGTGAATAAGAGTATTATTAATTGAATATTATTTGTTTCAAAATAAAAGTGTTATTTTTGTTTGAACATTTTCTACCATCATTTACGTAAGTACCATTTGTAGAGTATGATTTGTTTCGAACAAAATTGTCGCTGTGTTGAATAAAAGTGCAATATGTAAAGTATCATTTATTTTCTTATAAAAGTGTCATTTGTTTTTGAAGAAAAATATCACTAGTAGAGTATCATTTACTTCAAACAACAGTGACATTTGCGTTGAACAAAAATATCATTTGTATTGGAGGAGAGTGTCAAACTCTCATAGAGTGTCATTTGTAATGAATAAATGTGTCAATTGCAACGAACAAATGTGTTATTTATCTAAGAGTGTCAATTGTTGTGAATAAAAATGTCATTTCTTGGACGCATGGATACAAAACGGAGTAATTAAGAGAAACTACAATCTACCTAGACGAAATTCGTTAAAATTATGTGAAAGAATCTTGTAAACTAATAAGGAATCTTTTTGGTGAACCACTTCATAACAGACAAACACAATTCCACTAAAGAATCTTGTAAACTAATAACAAATCTGGTAATTCTACCACCACCGTCACGCACAAGCAATGTTCACCCAAATTTCAGCTACGATTTTGATTTTATTGACCAAATTAACTTAAATTCAATACACACACTCTGTGAAGATCATTATATGTGGTGCCTGAGAGAGAAAGAAAGAGAAACACACCGATTTGATGAAACAATACCCCTATAGCGACGTGTCGCGGTTGAATATTGGAAAAATTTGGAGAGCGGAGGCGGACAATAGAGGTGGGGAGAGCAGAGGCAGATAGCGGAGGCGAACATCGAAGGAAACGAGAGCGGAGGCGAACAACGAAGGTGGAAACAACGAGGTGAGACAGAGAGAGCTGAGGTAGGGAGGGCAGAAAATGAGTGGAGGCAGAGAATGAGAGAGAGAGAGAGAGAGAGAGAGAGAGAGAGAGAGTTGGGTTTTATTATTATTATTATTTTTTTTAATATAAGTCAACTCGGGTCTAATTGGGTCAAAATCAGATCCTCTTTGACCTGATGTACCATACCTTCGTTGCACACAAGTGTTCCTCGTACACAAGTAATCACAAAAAAATGAGTGAGCCGGATGTGTACACATTCGACATAATTTGAAATTCAATTTGCAGCTCATTTACCCTCCCTATCCAGATCCTGTTCGCTGATGCCAGTATGACATCATGTTGACATCATTATTCAATTACTTTTTAATTTTTTTAATTTTTAATTTTTATTTTCCTTTTTTTTTTAAAAATTCAATTGCTGTAAGGATGGGCATGTCATTGTTGTGAATACGAGTGTCATTTATTGAGTATCGTTTATTTCAATATAAAAGTTATTTTCGGTTTGAACACTTTCTACCATCACTTACGAAAGTATCATTTGTAGAGTATCATTTGCTTCAAACAAAAGTGTCATTTGCACTGAATAAAAGTGTTATTTGCAAAGTAGCATTTGTTTTCGTACAAAAGTGTCATTTATATTTAAAGAAAAATGTCATTTGTGGAGTATCATTTGCTTCAAACAAAAGTGTGATTTGCGTTAAACAAAAGTGTCATTTGTATCGGAGAAGAGGGTTAGATTCTTATAGAGTGTATCATTTGTAATGAATAAATGTGTCAATTGTAACGAACAAACGTGTTATTTATCTAAAAGTGTCAATTGTAATAAACAAAAAGTGTCAATTTTCTCGGAGGAGAGTGTTATATTCTAATAAAGTGTCATTTGCAATGAATAAATGTGTCAGTTGTAACGAACAAATGTGTCATTTATCTCAGAGTGTTAATTATTAATAAAAGTATAATTTCTTGGACGTATGGGTACAAAAACATACAAATTACAAGAAGCTACAATCTACCTGTACGAAATTCATTGAAAATGATGTGAAAGAATCTTGTATACTAACAAGGAATCTGCTTGGCGAACCACTTCATAATGGACAAGCACAATTTCTACCAAGAAATCTTGTATATGGGTGTAAGTGGTCCCGTACTGAACCACGAAACCGATGGGACCGAACCAAATTGAACCAAAAAATATGGTTCGGTTTGGTTTCGTGGTCTGGTTCGGTTTATTTTTTTGAAACCGTTACAAACGGTTTGATTTGTGGTTTTGAATATTTATAAGAGGTTCAAACCGAACCGAACCGATTCTCTCTTTAGTTTATTTTTTATTTTTTATTTTCTTTCCTAATGTGAAGAATCGTGAATTTAGATAATTAGATCGAGAAAGAAATAACTTATGATATGATTCGAGTCAAGATTAACTTTAATATATACTAAAGGGAAGAAAAGCAAGTAGTAACCCTATAACTATAAGTTCGAAACGAGTAGTATGTCTATAATTATGAGTTCTCATTCATGAATTTAAAGAACATCTCATACACTAGTTTTTAATTTTCATGCAAGAACATCAATTCTTTTAGATTTAGTTTAATCTTCAGTAAGTTCTTCAATTGTTTTGGGATTTAAAAAATAAAAAATATAAATATGTGAACCGATGGACTGAACCATTTATAAGCGATTCGGTTTGGTTCGGTTTCGAATCTCAAATACACTTTGAACCGAATCAAACCAAACAACTTGTTGGGAGATGATTCAGTAGCTCCACAAATTGTTGGGAGATATAGAGAAGTATAGAGGAGTCAGCTTCAGATCCACCTTGAAGTCTGTTTTGTCTCACCTACTTTCTTCAGCCTCGACCAATGACAAGCGGCCAGCTGTCTACTTTCTGATTAAAGCTGCAAGTCAACAACTTTCCGAAAATGGAGGGAAAGGACTCTGCCACCATACTTTGAAAGAGCCGTTAGCTACCCAAAAGAGAGAGACATATGGATCGTCGTCTCCAACTGATCTATCCATGTCTCTGCTCTATAAACAGAGGGAAGATTTCAAATTGAAGCTCACCTACGAAACCGAACAAAGAACACAAGAGCATTCACGAGCAACGCAGAAACGACTTAAGCTTTCCGCAAGAATTTCATAGAGTAATCTCCAGCGAAAGGTGACATACTTGCTCATAGGGAACCAAGCTGAATCAGAACATAAAGCCTCTAGTATCCAAGCGACTGAATACGAACCCAAGTCTATACTTAACCGTTCGTCGCTCTAGAAGCCACTTTCTCGTTCCCTATCCCTCTAACCTAAGCTCAACAACCTATATCCATAGCTTAGAACGAAGGAGTTCATCTTTAAACTGATCCTTATTGTAAAGGACTCCTTCATAGTTGGAGAGTTTGTCATACACTTTAGTTTGATATCTTGTAAACTGAGACTTGCTCAGTATAAATCTCAAGACCAGTGTTTGTCCAGTGCACAAACCGACTGAGACTAACTCAGTATAATAAAATAGCCTCCTGATCTTTTCGGGACAATGGACGTAGGATTGTTGGATCCGAATCACTTTAAAATTGCATGTGTTCTGTGTTTTTACTGTTGCATTGATTACTGTTCTTTCTGAAAATATATTTCTAAATCATTCAACTGAGTTTCAGCAAAGCTTAACTGATTGCACTAATATACTGAAACTGTTTTCTTAAAAACGTTTTCTAACTCAACTAAATTTGGCCTACACAATTCCGCACTTACTAAACTTCAGTTGAACGGTACTGAATTCTGGCTAAAGTCAGCTAGCAGGCCTTAGTGAAGTCAGTCACTCTGCCACGCAATTCAGAATAGCTTATTTGGTCTACTAAACTTGTTCATTACGATATTCTCCTGAAAAAGACTGTTCGCGTTTTAAGTTGAGAAATTGTTTTCAGGTGTATTCACCCCCCCTCTACACCTGAACGTTTAATCTCGGGACCAACAATTGGTATTAGAGTAGGAGTTCTCTAAGACTCTTGTTTTCTAAAACTGGTCTACTTGAACGGATCCAGAAAACGTTTTCACTGCATATCATTCTTCATTCATATCACTATTTTCAATGTCTGATATGTCAGGAATCAGGATGGTACCTATGTTCTCAGTAGAGAACTACGGGGTATGGCGAGTCAGAATGGAGGCACATCTGACTTCCCTCCACGATAGCATGACAGAGGTATTGGAGGACGGACCTATCGTTCCCATGATTGATAGTGTCGAAACTCAGGACCCAACACAAGGAGGAGGCATGGTGACCGGGAAGAAGATCCCTAAAGATAGAAGTCTCTTCACCCCTGAGGAGAAGAAGCTTCACAACTTAGTTCGGGTTGCCCGAAACGCCAAACTGACCACCCTGAGGGATTCTTATCTCGAGAGAGTTCAGGACTGCAAGTCCGCGAAGGAACTCTGGGATGCTCTAGCGCTACTGAGTCGGGGGACTCAGAAGATCAAAGCAAACAAACTGGCGCTGGAAATTCAGAAGCTAGAGAGACTGTCTCTCATGCCTGGTGACACCATTGAAGATCTTAACGTCAGATTCACAGATCTGACGAACACCATCAACGGGCTGGGAAAGACGTTCTCCAACCGATAAATGAATCTCAAGATTTTGAGAGCACTGCCAGACGGACATTGGATTCCATTCGCTACTTTACTGAGACATTCTGACTTAAATATTGTTTCTCCTGACCATATCTTTTCAGAACTAAAAGCTGAGGAGTTCGAGTTCGGTCTACCTCAAAGGAAGCAGCGAGCTGAAGCTGACACCCAAATCGACCATGCTTTCAAAGCATCAGTCAGCACAGCGGCTCCACCGTCTAGAAAGGCTGAACCTTCACTCAGTGAGATACAAGAAGGAAACCTGGCTAAGAAATACGCACTGCTTGCCGTGAAGTATCAGACGGAGAAGGAGAGGCTCAGAAAACTCTCAAGAGTCTTCAGAGACTCCAAGGGTAAGTCTGAATATACACCCAAGCGCACTCCTTACTCGCATACTTCTGATTGTAGGAAACAGGAAGACTCAGCTCAGTCGAAAGACAGCGAGAGAAAAGAAGAGAGAGTCACCACCTGCTACAACTACAAGAAGCCAGGACATTATCAGTATGATTGTCCTGAGCTCAGTTCTGCTGAGAGAGCAGCACGCAAAGCTCGAAGGGAGAAGTTCATCAAGAAGCGTCAAGCATACATAGCTGGTGAACTCTCAGACGACTCAGATGAAGTCGATTCCTTCATGGATTCATTAGATGATGATGCGGCATTCATGGCCGTAGAGCTTGAAGAAGATGCTGAAAAGTGTCTCATGGCAGGAGAAGAGGATGAGGTAAACTCTCACGCTCCATTTAACTCCTCTTCACACTGCACACACGACACTATTTCAGGTGCAGATGAGAATCTGGACGTCTCAATCGCTTACAAAGAACTTTTAGATGAGCAGATTCAGATGAGCCTGCAGCTCAGTAAGACTCTTCAGGAGTTGGATACCCTAAAAGTGGAGAATCAGAGACTTTCTTATGAGAGTCAGGTTGCTACTGAGTCAGAAGGACTTGTGTTGAGACTCAGGGAGGAGATAAACTCTCTGATGGCCAAGTCTCAGCATCAAGAAGATCAGATCTCAGTACTGACCAATGAGTTGACTCAGAAAGATACTGAACTGAGTCTACTGAAGCAAGAGTTGTCAGGACTTCTGACCGAACATGAAATGCTTAAGAAAAGTGATGACGTCTCGAGGAATCTGATGACAGAGCGATACATGGGTGCTGAAAAGAAGCTTGAGGCCATGCTAGCCAACAACAAGCCTAAGCAATGCAAGGAGGGACTTGGATTCAGTCATGGAGCCTCCTCATCTGCCCCCGTGCGCTCAGAGAACCGGCTAGCTGATAGATTTGTTCAAGGGGAGACCATCAATGCAGAGATTCTGAACCCCCTAGCTAAGAACAAACAGAAGATGAAGGCACCTCATCCCAGCTATCAGCATTCTGACAAGTAGATTAACTCAAAATCACCCCAGTTCAGTCAAGGGGGAACCAACAGAGTTAAATGGGCTGATCAGTATGGAACTCCATAACTGACACATCCAGCTCAGTATGGGTCATATTATTATGATCCTATAGTCAGGAGAGGACCTAAAAGTCAGAAGAAGAAGAAGAAAGCCGTGCAGAAGGCAAAGTTCAGCACTCCACAAATTCAGAAGATCAGGACTCCTGAACCTGTGAAGCCTCTGAAGTCAGAATCGACCAGTCCAGTGGTCAAGTATGTTGATAAAAGTGGGAAGAAACTGTCTGAGAGCACCAGGGTCGTGAGACAGATCTGGGTTTCCAAAACTAACATCAAAGGACCCAAAATAAAAAATAAAGGGTACCTGAATATAATTCTGTTTTGCATGTGCACAAGGACCCTTGGTATGTGGACAACGGATGCTCAAGACACATGACATACCAAAAGGATCTACTGAAGAATTATACTACTGAAGAAGAACCCCGAATCGAGTTTGGAGATAACGCAAAAGGCTATACCAGAGGCTATGGAACACTCAGCATTAGAACTGCCACAGATCCAAGAGTATCATATGTTGAAGGACTTCAGCATAATCTTCTCTCTGTCAGTCAATTTTGTGATAACTCGAATAGAATGATTTTTGACGCTGGTTTCTGTGATGTCATTGATAAATCTACAGGGAAAACAGTGTTATAAATCTACAGGGAAAACAGTGTTATCAGGTTCGCGCAAAAAGAATATCTACGTAGCTGACTGGAACTCAGCTGAACCTGAAGCTTGTTTGTTGGCGAAGAACGACAATAGAACGGGGTGGCTCTGGCACAGAAGACTCAACCATCTCAACTTCAAGACGCTCAACAAGCTAGCTAGAAACGCTCTAGCAAGAGGACTGCCGAATGAAGTATTCAGCAAAGACACTCAGTGTGAAGCATGTCTGAAGGGAAAGCAAACAAAGAATCAAAATCCACATGTTCCATCACCTTCCACTGATGGAATCCTTTAGCTGCTACATATGGATTTATTCGGTCCAGTCTCTCCGGTGATGATCAGAGGCAAAAAGTATGCTTTAGTGGTCATTGATGACTACTCGCGCTACACATGGGTCATATTTATTGCCAACAAGTCTGACCTCAAAACAGAGTTACCTACGCTTCTGAAAAAGCTCAGTGTCGAGAAGAACACCATGATTATAAAGATACGTTTAGACAGAGGAACCGAGTTCCTGAATTCGATGGTGGAGGAGTTCTGCAAAGCTGAAGGCATAGAGCATGAGACGTCTGCCGCGCGCACCCCTCAACAAAATGGGGTTGCTGAAAGGAAGAATAGAACACTCAAAGAAGCAGCAAGAACCCTACTCGCAGACTCAGGACTCCCAACCAAATTCTGGGCAGAAGCAACTGACAATGCATGTTACACTCAGAACAGATCTCTACTGACTGAGCAGCATAAGAAGACACCATATGAACTATGGAACAAAAGGAAACCTTTCATATCTTATTTCCATATTTTTGGGTGTTCGTGCTTTATCCGCAATAATGGGAAGGATCAGTTAAAGACTTTTGATAGCAAGTCAGACCAGGGAGTCTTCTTAGAATACTCCCGGGTCAGCAAAGCCTTTAGAGTTTTTAACTACCGGACCCTTTACGTGGAGGAAAGCCCTCTTAATGTTTTTAATGAGTTTGCTACTGAAGACAGGAGCAGGAAGTCTAAATCAGAGTCTGAGGACATCAGTAAGCAGCTACATGATCTGAGCTTGAAAGATAAAGTTGAAAAGATCCAGCTGTGTTGGGATGATGATTCAGAAGAGGAAACTGAAGATAAGACAACTGAATCTCAGCCAAGCAACGAATAGGCCGAAGCAGTTGACTCTACGAACGAGTCAATCTCAGGTTACTCAGGTCGATGAAGAAACCCAAGTGGTAACTGAGACCTCTACTGATAATTCAGGGGGAACAAATGAAGTTCCTAAGCTAAATGCCCCTGAACCTGGTGACTCAGTAGACCCAACTCTCGTAACTGAATTACTTCAATCTCAGAATAGTACTACTGAAATGCCTAACTCACCTACTATCTGTGTTGAACAAATTTCAGATGAAGAGTTGAAAATCGTCGATCGTGGCTGGATGCTCACACTTCTGACCTGATTATTGGAGATCCTTCCGCAAATATAAAGACAAGATCCAGATTCTGTCAAGGAGAAAGCCCATTATATTCATGCTTCTTGTCTACTGAAGAACCTCAGTCAGTTGAGGACGCACTCAAGGATGCTGATTGGATCATAACTATCAAGGAGGAGCTGAATCAGTTCATGAGAAACGAAGTATGGGAGCTTGTTGACAGACCCCGGCATCAACATGTGATTGGAACTAAGTGGGTCTTCAAGAACAAGCGAGATGAAAACAACGTTATAGTAAGGAACAAAGCAAGACTCGTGGCAAAAGACTACTGTCAAGCCGAAGGGATAGATTTCGATGAAACTTTCGCTCCAGTTGCATGATTGGAGGCAATCAGACTATTCCTAGCCTACGCAAGACATCAACGATTCAGAGTTTATCAAATGGATGTGAAGTCTACGTTCCTGAACGGTGTGCTGAAAGAAGAAGTCTATGTAGAACAGCCTCCCGGGTTTCAGCAGGGACATTAGGTCTACAGACTCAGAAAGGCTCTGTACGGGTTAAAACAAGCACCCAGGGCTTGGTACGATACCCTGTCTGAGTTTATTCTTCAGAAAGGTTTTCAGAAGAGCACAGTAGACCGCACATTATTGAGCATTCGACTGGAAGACGACATTTTACTTGTGCAGATCTACGTAGATGATATAATTTTTGGATCGAAGAACGTCATCATGTGTCAACAATTTGAGAGAATGATGAAGGATAAGTTTGAGATGTAAATGATGGGAGAGATGAATTATTTCCTCGGCTTTCAAGTCAAACAATCTAAGAAGGGAACATTCATCAATCAAGGTATATACACTCGAGACCTCATCAAGAAGTTTAGTTGCACATCCGGCAAACCAATCAAGATCCCGATGAACACGAACATGAAGATTGATCTTGATAAAGAGGGAGTATCAGTAGACCACACTGAATTTAGTGCTATTATTGGTTCATTATTATATCTAAGTGCTACCCGACCTGACATAACTTATGCTGTTGGTGTCTGCGCTCGATTTCAGGCGAATCCCAAGCAAAGTCTCATGGACTCAGCAAAGAAGATTCTCCGCTATCTCAGAGGAACACCTGACATGGGTTTATGGTATCCAACAGATGATAATATTGAACTAACTGGTTATTCTGATGCTGACTATGCAGGATGTAGAATCGACCGAAAGTCAACTTCTGGAACTTGTCAGTTCCTTGGCAGTAAGTTGATTTCGTGGTTTTCAAAGAAATAACATTCAGTAGCGACGTCAACTACTGAAGCTGAATATATGGCTGCCGGAAGTTGCTGCGCCCAAATCCTTTGGTTGAGACAGCAGCTCCGCGACTATGATGTCTTTCAGAATAAAGTGCCGATCTTCTGCGACAGCTCCAGTGCAATTGCAATCACTCAGAACCCTGTACTTCATACTAGATGCAAGCACGTGGACATCAGACACCATTTCATTCGTGATCATGTCGAAAAGAAGGATATCAGAATGGAGAAGATCCATACTGACCGTAAAAAAGCAGATATTCTGATCAAGCCTCTAGCTGAAGCCAGATTTAGAGAACTTTCAATAGAGCTAGGTCTGCTGGACCCTACTGACTCCAGTCAGTAAGTGGATTCAGGAGAGGAGCATTCAACAAGGGGGAATGTTCACTCTCAGTACTGAATAAATTCAGTACGTAGAGACTCAGCAACCATCTACACGAGGTATCAGCTGACTACAATGTTCAGCTGACAGGTTTGCGTATCTCTACTCAGCAGCCAATGAAATATTCTGTGCATTAATGATTCAAATTCAGCTTCGTATTCAATGCATTAGGAAAATGTCATTTAATATAACGGTTTACATTTAATACACGACATTCTATGTAAAGTATGCTGAACTCTGCGGCGTATTAAATGCATGTCATTTCAAGTTACTTTTTTGGCTATTTACAACTGTATTTTGACTTAGGCGGCTAAATTGATCATTGCCTATTTTATAACATTAAATCATAGCCGTCCATCTCATAAAGCAGATTTAAACTGAACCATAGATTATTAACTGTTCATCTTCTTTAACATATAAAAACACGTTCAAAGTTTAGAAACCGTCATTTTACTCTGCAAATTTCACAACCCTAGATTTTCTGAGAAAAGCCTTCGTCTATTTGCAATCTTCTATTTCAATCTCTCAGAAAAACTTTGGTAAATCTTAATGATTATTCAGTATCGTATATGATCTTTATATTTTTCGTTTGATACTAATATCTTTTCTTTGCAGATTATAAAATATGGGAGGAAGGGATGTTATTGGTCCTGTGAACATGACATAAATTCTAGAGAAGGACCGCGTGTGGTTTGAGCCGATGATGGAGTTCGACTCATGCGACCTTGATTTCATGGAGGAGATCTTCGACACACTGAGGGCGGCTGGACTGTAGGGTTTTCTCTCTAGGAAGCCATCATACTTCCTCCCTCGACAAATCGCTGAGTTATATTTGAACTCAGAGTTAGTAGAAGGGGATATCCGATGTCGGTTCATCACTCATCATATTGGAGACCCCGCCCGCGCTATACCGGAGATCAAGCTGATGTCCATCAAGGAAGCACTTCAGCGATTGAGGATCTATGTGGAGCTGACAATGTCGTTTACGCTGATAAGCTGTACTTTAATCCCAAGAAAGTGAGGTTCCAGAGCAGGGTAGCGGCCCTTCAGCAAATTGGTTCAGGGCCTACTGAGCCTAGGTCTAGCTCTCAGAAGACCTCAACACCATCAAAGAAGAGGTCACCTCCGAAGACAACTCCAAAGACACTGACCAAGAGACTGAAGAAAGTCAGTGAGGTCGTAGTTGTACCACCTTTACAACTTAAGGGACGAGGCTGAGTCCTCTGAGAAAACTGTGTCAGTGGAGAAAGCCGTCTCCACTGAACAAGGAGAAGCTGTGGACTAAGGGGTAGAAGCTGATCCAATCCCCTTGGATATCCCACCACTCAGCAACATCCCATCT
Source organism: Lavandula angustifolia (assembly GCA_028984105.1). Lineage (NCBI taxonomy): Eukaryota > Viridiplantae > Streptophyta > Magnoliopsida > Lamiales > Lamiaceae > Lavandula > Lavandula angustifolia. The sequence continues at coordinate 3,417,291 of CM054808.1, read as the reverse complement.
GCTGAAAAACAACAGTCTCCAATAGAGGTTGAAGACTCGGAGACTGCTTTAGAGTCAGAGTCAATCGGGATGGAGGCTTCAGCATTACAATCAAGGGCCTCCCGAGAGATTTCAAAAAACATCCCGGAGATAGCCAGCCATACAGACTTGATAATATTGGCAAGGTAAGCTAAGCTCCACACTCTGATTCGATTCCAGGAGTGGTCAACACTGAACAAGTTGATCCAACACCACTCCTGCGAACAACTCCATGAGGAGGAGTTGATGATCCGGGAGAAGATAGGCTACTCCGAGCCTGATGACATATGCTCCTTGGAGGATCTGAGGGAAACTATGATCGCTTTGCTGAACGACCGTCAACCTACTTCAGCGGCGGCTCCCTCAGATGGGTCTGATCCTGACGATCAGGACCCACCCCGTGATTCAGACCCTGAGAAGCTTGATGAGGGAACTCAATTGGTGAAGGATGCTCCTACTCAATCTGCTGAACCAACACTCATCATCCTTCTTCCAGGCCAGTCGACGACTGATACCTTTAAGTCGGCGGACCTAGAACAGCTGTTGCTGGGGTCTGCATTCGAGGTAGCACCCAACCCGAAGAGCCGACACTCGAAGTCAGTGGCTAGGACACTGAGGAGTCAAGGCACTCAGAACAGACTCCTTGCCCGCGCCGTCCACAAGACATGGAGGCAGTCCACACAAGCTCAGAGTGCAGAGATAAAGGGGCTCAAAACTTCCATTCAAAATATGCCTGCCCCTGACTTCTCAACAATACTGAGTGATGCACTTGCCACTCAGAGAGCTAACTTCGAGGAGCAACAGAAGCTGATGGAAGCTGCCCAAACTAAACTTCTTGAAGAATTCAAGGCAGCCCAGACAGCTCACACTGAATCCATATCTTCCCTAACTCAGGCCTCCGAGCTCAGACTCCAGACCATTCAGAAGGCCATAAAAGATAAAGTGGATCAGAAGTTGCTATATATTCAGACTGTGGTGGAGAACTCTCAGAAGAAATACAGCGAGGAACTCACTAATGAGAGGAACGAGCTCCACGAGAGGCTTGTCAAACTGCAAGATGCCTTAGACAAACTTGCCTTAGCCTACACCAGTCTAGATAAGAAGGTACAAATTCCTACCCATGGCTTATTTGCTGATGCCAAAAAGGGGGAAGGAAAGGAAAAGGTACCCAGAGCACCAAGAGGAGTAAGGACAGTGGCAGGAGCATCTCAGACTCAGCAATCAGCTCCCACTGCTCCCATTGCTCAGCAAGAACAGGGTGAGGTCTAGGGTGTCTCAGCAGCAGGGGCTGTAGTGCCTACTGAGACTGGCCCAAGTGGCTCAGGACCCAAAGAATCTGCTACTCAGGTAACTCAGACTCCGAGCGACATTATTAAGGAAATTGCCGAGTATGGAGAGGAGGACTCAGAAGAGGAAGAAGTCCCTCTACATCCTCCAGTTTAGGGAAAGGGAAAGAAGATTCTGAAGCTTCCCACTCCACCTAAAAAGAAAGGATCTAAAAGGTTCATATCTCCCGAGGAAGAGGCTCAGATTGCTGTTGATGAGAAGCTGATAAGGGAGATAGCCGAGGCAGAGGCTGCTAATAAGCCCAAGAAACAGCCTGCCAAAGGCAGAACTAAAGTTCAGAGGGGCAAGAAGCCTGGGACAAGGCTACCCCCAAGGAACCTGAAGCTCAGCGACGAAGCTGACAAAGAAAAATAAAGAGAGCAGCAGCAGCAGCAACAATCTGAACAACAGGGTATTTCTAAAGAGAAATCTTCAACACCTGCTGACTCAGAAGAAGACCAAGAGCATGTGCCATCCTATGTTCCCTCTAAAGCTCAAGAGCAAGAGATGCAAGAAATTTGGGATCAGATGGAAAGGTACTTAGACAGAGGAGCTCAAGCCAGACAGATTAGTGCAGCAAGAGAAAGGCTCAGACTCGCTGATCTAGAGGCTCTGAGGATCAAGGCTGAGAAGGAAGCTAGTCAGAGGATTCTTGAGAAAGCTGATATTCCATACAAGTATATAAGACTTAGGAAGCCCACAGACCTCAAAATCCATAGATGTCCCAGGGTTGATACTTGGTTGCCATGGGAACGGACTCAGAGGTGGGAGATGCTGAAGGCTGACTACATTAAGAGATTCTACTTCTGGAGATATTGGCCTGACATGCACAAGTCCATTGCCTTTGCTGAATGGCTTCTGAAGAGTGGTCTAGAAATTTATGCAAGAGTTCAGAAGGCCTTAGCAGAAAAGGGTGATGTCAGGGTCCCAGCTCCAAGACTTATGCCTCCCCCACTGAAGCTTGATGGCTCTCTATACATTGGGGTGATTGAAAGAGAAATCAAGGATGCTGCTCAAGCCAAGAATCTAGATAAGGCTGATCCTGCTGACATGGCTAAGATACTGAAGCTGAGAAGAGTTACTTACCGAATGTATGGACTGCCGCTTCCTGAGGAGAAATTAAAAGACTTCAAAGATCGAATTCAGCAGTTCAAGAGATGATAGATAGCTTCTTTGTATCTTTGTTCTTTCTTTCTTAGAATAGCAAGCTTGATGTACTGTACTGATATTTCTTCATATATATGACATCATTGCTGCTCGGCCCTGACAATTCCTTATTGTCTATATGGCCTTGTTTCTTTTATGCTTAACACTCAGAATCACTCAAGTGATCACTGACTCACACACTCACTGAATATTTATACTTATATCTGTCAATTCTTAGCTTGTTAGATTCTGGTTTGTTAGATGCTTTTGAGGGAAATTGTTGTTAAAAAGGGGAAAATTGTTGTTAGTTTTCTGTATAAGTTCTGATATTTCTTCCCTGACTCTCTCAGTAGTCTAGAACTTGAAGAACAACTACCTGATTCTACTTGTAATATTTGTGTGGAGCTCTATTTCTGACAGTTATAGTGTTAGGTTTTGGCATCATCAAATAGGGGGAAATTGTTGGGAGATAACTCAGTAGCTTAGTGCTCTGAAGATTTGAAGATCCCAAAACCCTACTTTGACTAATGAACCATTCCGTTGTAATTTGTTGTTCTGTCTCTGAGAGTTTCAAACTCAGTAAACACTCTTCATTATGGTTCAAGCGCTCAGTTCTGTCCGCTGGTTCTTCAACAGACTATCAGCCTCAGTACCAGAAGAAGAAGACTCAGTAGTACTTGTACTCGGCGGGAGCAAGATATGCGAAAGGAGTCGATGGAACCGAACTCGGCGGGAGTAGTTCACCGAACTCGAGTTCATCTTCGATGAGCCGACTCGGCGGGAGTATGCTGCGAACATAGATCGACTTCAGCAACGGCTAGACAGTCTTATGACTGTCAGGATGTCTTAAGTCAAATCAGCAGAGTCATACGAGGTATAGAGAAGTCAGCTTCAGATCCACCTTGAAGTCTGTTTTGTCTCACCTACTTTCTTCAGCCTCGACCAATGACGAGCGGCCAGCTGTCTACTTTCTGATTAAAGCTGCAAGTCAACAGCTTTTCAGAAATGGAGGGAAAAGACTCTGCCACCATACTTTGAAAGAGCTGTTAGCTACCCAAAAGAGAGAGACACATGGATCGTCGTCTCCAACGGATCTATCCATGTCTCTGCTCTATAAATAGAGGGAGGATTTCAAATTGAAACTCACCTACGAAACCGAACAAAGAACACAAGAGCATTCACGAGCAATGCAAAAATGACTTAAGCTTTCCGCAAGAATTTCATAGAGTAATCTCCAGCGAAAGGCGACATACTTGCTCATAGGGAACCAAGATGAATCAGAACATAGAGCCTATAGTATCCAAGCGACTGAATACGAACCTAAGTCTATACTTAACTGTTCGTTGCTCTAGAAGCCACTTTCTCGTTCCCTATCCCTCTAACCTAAGCTCAGCAGCCTATATCCATAGCTTAGAACGAAGGAGTTCATCTTTGAACCGATCCTTATTGTAAAGGACTCCTTCATAGTTGGAGAGTTTGTCATACACTTTAGTTTGATATCTTGTAAACTAAGACTTGCTCAGTATAAATCTCAAGACCAGTGTTTGTCCAGTGCACAAACCGACTGAGACTAACTCAGTATAATAAAATAGCCTCCTGATCTTTTCAGGACAGTAGACGTAGGATTGTTGGATCCGAACCACTTTAAAACCGCGCACGTGTTACGTGTTTTTCTTGTTGCATTGATTACTGTTCATACTGAAAATATATTTCTAAATCATTCAACTGAGTTTCAGCAAAGCTTAACTGATTGCACTAATATACTGAAACTGTTTTCTTAAAAACGTTTTCTAACTCAACTAAATTTGGGCCTACACATTTCTGCACTTACTGAACTTCAGTTGAACGGTACTGAATTCTGACTAAAGTCAGCTAGCAGGCCTTAGTGAAGTCAGTCACTCTGCCACGCGATTCAAAACATCTTATTTGGTCTACTGAACTTGTTCAGTTCGACATTCTTCTGAAAAGGACTGTTCGCGTTTTTAAGTTGAGAAATTGTTTTCAGGTGTATTCACCCCCCCTCTACACCTGAACGTTTAATGTCGGGATGAACACAAATTCTATGTGTTTGGTTCGGTGCCTAAAATGCACGAAAAACTGAACCGAACCGGACCATTACATCCCTAATCTTGTAAACTAATAACAAATTTGCAAATTCTGCTACCACCATCACACAAGCAATATTCACCAAAATTTCAGCAGGGAGAGAGAGAGAGAACGAAAGGCAAAAGCACCAATTTGGCGAATCACTACCCCTGCGGCGACATCTCGCAGTTACATAATGGAAAAATTCGGAGAGCGGAGAATGATAGAGCAAAGGTAGAGAGAGAAAGCTGAGAGAGCGGAGGCAGAGGGAGGAGGCGTGAGAGGCGAGAGAAAGAGAGAGGCTAAAAATGAGCGGAGCGGAGAATGAGAGAGAGTAGAGTTTTGTACTTTTTTTTTCAATGCAAGTCAACTCGAATCTAATTAGGTCAAAATTGAATTCCTTTTGATACCTACATCCCTTATATACAAGTGTGCCTCTAAAATAATAGAAATAATTATTCTATCGTAGTGAGCAATGTAACATGTGAGTCGTAACGCGTCCTTCAAATCCATGCTAATCTGTTGGCCGGCAAAATATATATTGGCAAAATATATAATTACAATATTGTCTCCAACATTGTAAAGACGCATGAATCTACACGAACTCGTCTCTCTCTCCTTTCTTTCTCAAAGATTTGATAAATTATGTTGGAAGGGAAAAAATGGAAAAATATTTGAGTGATGAAGAGATATTCATGGAGTCATCCGATGTCGAAGTAGCCTTCATGAGAATCAAAGCTGAAGATAATGAACAATGTCTTATGGCTGGAGAAGAGGCCGATGCAAATTCTAACTCTAATATATGTCATTTTCACCATGCACACATGACACAAGTTTTATTGCTGGTGAATCCCTAAATGTGGTTCTTGCATATGAAGATCTGCTTGAGGAACAGATCCATATGAGCCAGCAGTTCAGTAGAACACTTCAGGAGATGGAACTCCTAAGAGCTGAGAATCAGAGACTTTCGATGAGGAGTCAGGACTCTACTGAGTCTGAAGGACTTGTTCTGAGATAGAAGGAAGATAATAATTCTCTGATGAATAATTCTCAACAACAAGAATCACATATCTCAGTGTTGACCAAGAACAACTCAGAGAAAGAGACTGAAATTGACAGTTTAGAGGACAAACTTGCACAACCCAGAGTTGAGTATGAAGCTCTGAGTATAGGATGACAAGTTGAAGGTTGTTACGATGAGAAATGAGAACCAGACAACTGTCGGGTTGAGAAGGACCTGTCTGATGTGTATGCTGAGCTGTCCACATGACCTAATATTGCAACCACATGCCACGCGCCGCTCTCGCCTTTTTTATTAATCTACTTATAGATTCAAAGCTAGATTACACTTAGGGGGTGTTTGCATTAGCTTAAATTTTTCAACTTATAGCTTAATTTAAGGACAAATTGTTTTGAGGTGTTTTTAACAGCTTAAATTCGTAAAAATTCTCTACATTTAAGTCAAATAAGTTGAAGTTGGTTAAGTTGGTTTTTACCTACTTCTCCAACTTAATGGCATATTTGTAATTTCGGATAAACTATGATTTGACATTTTACTTATAAATCACAAAATAAGCTACTACAGTATAAATTTTGCAAACACTATTTTTTCAACTTTTCCTACTTTTAAGCAGTTTTTGCAAACACACCCCAAATTCTCTAATAAGCCACTTTTACCAACTTCTCCTTAATTTAAGCACTTAAAAAAAGCTTAAGCTGTTGCAAACACCCCTTACACATAACAGAAATCATACATACAAAAAATAGAACATTTTTTGAAAATTTTAAAATACGAAATATTGATTATAAAGATAAGTAAATAAATAAGATACCTAAAATAACATAAAATATAGTATGTAAAATAATGAATTACATACTTAAAATTAATATATAGTTCATGATGAATATTTTTAGAAAAACTTAAAAGTTGAAAATATTGAAAAACGTATATGGTGCCCACGGCATATTGGAGACAGTAATAGCAAAGTCGCATTGCGTTGAGGGATTCGATGCATACTTAACACGATACAGAGTTTTTGAAATATTCATATTTATAGATAAATAGCGATTTCTCTTATTGTATAACGCCAAAAACTCAATTACATAATCCTCTAAAGTCTAAATGAAGTACATATTAGTGTACATCAAAATTCTCATTCCACTAGAATTCGATGAATAATTATTATAATTAGAGTTAAAAACAATTAATTGTGATATCATCGTTGAACAAAATTAGCTCATAATTAATTATGTAGTATTAGTATATAATCATTATAACAGAGGAGACATTTCGAAATAGTGTATATTATATCATATCAACATCGGGGCATTACAAATTAAAATTAATAACTTTAATTCGGAGGAGTTGTTGACAATGATATTCTGAATTTCAGATCTCATGCATAGTATTAAGATTGACAACTTTGTTTCATTCGACTGGCTAATATAGAGGTGTATAATTTTGTAAAAGAAAATAAGGCTTAGCTTAATACAACCTACTAATTTTGTCTAATACTTTTGGGAGGAGATTCAATATGATAAGATTTGAAGATCCAAAATCTCTAGCTGAATGATGACCATTCGATAATGTAATCGCTTAGTTGAGTTTAGCATGTTAAGAACTCAGTAGGCTAGAGTTCAGTAGTTGGTGCATTCAGTAGAAGATCCGCCACTCAACCGAAGGAACTCAGTATCGAAGAAGTCAGTTGGGTAAACTATAACCAACTGAATCTGCAAAGGAATTCGAGCCACGAATCTCATAAGCATAAGTACGAGGCAGTTCAGCTGAATGTCCGAGGATTAAGAGGAAGTCAACTCACCATACACTTGGAGTTTGAACAAGCCTTACCTACTCTCATAACATTGACCAATGAGGAGCCAACAACACTCTACCTGCTCTTCCATAAAGCTGCTCCTAGACTTAAAAAGAGAAAATCTCTACAACGATATTCAAAATCGATATGACCATTTTTCTCGTCTTATTCGACACGTGTCTAGACTCCCTCCAACGGATCTACTACTGTTGGGATGAGATTCAGTATGATAAGATGTGAAGATCCAAAACCTCTAGCTGAATGATGAGCCTCCGATAATATAATCGCTTAGTTGAGTTTAACATGTTAAGAACTCAGTAAGCTAGAGTTCAGTAGTTGGTGCATTCAATAGAAGATCCGCCACTCAGCCAAAGGAACTCAATATTGAAGAAGTCAGTTGGGTAACTATAACCAATTGAATCTGCAAATGAATTCGAGCCACGAATCTCAGAAGCATAAGTACGAGACAATTCAGTTGAAGGTCCGAGAATTCAGAGGAAGTCAACTCATCGTACCCTTGGAGTTTAAACATGTCTCTCCTACTCTCATAACTTTGACCAATGAGGATCAGATAACACTCTACCTGTTATGCCATAAAGATGCTCCTAGACTGAAAAAGAGAAAATCTCTATAACGATATTCAAAATCGATATGGTCGTTTTTCTCGTCTTATTCGACACGTGTCTAGACTCCCTCCAACGGATCTATTCACAAATCGAAGACTATAAATAGATAAGAGTCTTCATGCAGAAAAACAACAACACAAGGGAACCAAGTACTCAAGCGATCAAATACTTTAGCGAACTCAAAGCCAAACACAGCGAAGAACTTGCTCATTTGAAGATTATTTTAGTTCTTCTCTCTAGAGATCCTTTAGTTCCCCTTCTCTAACCTAAGTGTGCTTATTGTAATATCACTAGCTTAGAAACATCGAAGGAGTTCTGTAACGCCCCAATTTTCATAACTTTACAAAGGGACGTCACCACACGCATAGACTTTGTCATTAGATTTAATTTTTAAAATAATTTTAATAAATCTTTTCATAAAAGGAAAGTTCAGTGCAAAATTTCATAACAGCGGAAGTCTTAAAAATAAAAACACATGCAACTACTAGTTTTCGGAAAATGCAATAGAACAAAAGAGCTTAGTTCATGATAAAACTAAATTAATAATGCAAAAAGTGTCGTAATTCCTTTTCCGTGTGACCATCACCATCAGCCACCTCAAGCATCTACCGGATCATAATCTGAAAATGTGAAAATATAGAGGGGGTGAGTACGACTACCTAGTGGGAAACACATTTATCCAAACTATAGATTATATAAAATATAAACATGAATAACTAGATCATGCAACATGAACTTGAATTGGCCTCACAGACCACATGAACTTATATTGGCCACACAGACCACATGAACTTGTATTGTCCACACAGACCACTTGAACTTGTACTGGCCACATAGACCACATGTACTTGTATTGGCCACACAGACCACATAAACTTGTATTGGCCACAGGCCACACAGACCACATAAACTTATATTGGCCACACAGACCACTTTCTTACATGCATGTCGTCAAACATGAAATATCGAATATAATATATAATAAAGATAAATGTTGAGTAAGAATGTTTCCCACCTTAACCTTGAAGAAAAATTAAGGATATCAAGTGGTTAAGTCCTGCGCGCCTGTCCTAAACATGAAAATTTATATTTAATGTGTTAAGCATGGAATGCCATTTTTTTCTTTTACACTCACACATCAACATACCGATATAATCTCTACCAATGAACACACATTATACATGTATAACCACATAGATCATATATATACAACAGAACAAACATGTCGTTGAATGAATAAAAGAAATCATGCTTTAAACCCTTAATCTATCAATATTACTTCTAATTGTGATATTAAAACCTATCACAATTCATATATTTTACTTTGACAACCTTGACTACTCATTTTCTCTTGGCAAGATTAAACAAACACAAGAAATAACACTTTGACTTAGTTAACCCATAGGCTCCTTAACTAGGTACAGTTGGTCTATTAGTTAAAGGAGACTCCCAACTAGTTATATAGCCACAATAACCACGTATGTAACATAAGAAAAATATAATTTATAAATTGTTAATCATAAGCCATGCATATCTTACGGCATCTACGACAGCGAATAGAGCATTTGTAAACTTAGTTCTACTAGCATAACTCCACCTAACTTTAATCATGAAAGACCATAAACTATGCTATCGATAAATAAGAATTATATCTTACGAAAGAAACTTAATCCTCTAATGACATCGCATTGGAAGTTACTCGCTTTAAAAAAAATATCTTTTGTTCTAATTCTTTAACATGTCAGAAAATAATATTTAAGAGATGATAAATTCAAGTTGCCTTAAAACAATTTCTACAATCCAACCTAGTCAAATTATTAGGTTCTAATTTTTAATTTAACATGCTTATTATTCAAACAAGTTAATAATAGACTTCGCCCAAACAGAACTATGAATATTGCATATTTAAAGATAAAAACATGAATAATATTGAGTAAAAAGTGAAAATGATACCCAAACTTTCACTTATTTTGAGTTTTGGTGCCTATTCTTTAAAAATTGTGATTTTGGTGTCTAAACTTTAGAATTCCTCTATGTTTTGGTGCCTCATAAATAGGGGTGAAAACGGATCGAATACGGACGGATAGTGTTATTCCCATATTTTGTCTCATATTTTTTTTCTCGAATTCGGAGTCGAATACGGGAAGGCTGAATATGAATACGGATTCGGAATATTCGGAATACGAATACAGGGCGGATATATGATGAATTCGGATCGAATTTGAATAATAATAATCGGATAATATGATTCATAAATAACCATCTATTTGTGATTGCAACACATGAAAAATCACGTATACAATATTTAATAGAAGTTTTAATACAAACTATAGTTAATATACTATCCATTATGAATAGCATAATTTTTAGGATCAAGAAAGTACAAAAAAATTCCAAAACTCTAATATATAATTTTTTAATATATTTTCTTAATCTTAATTTATTATTATATTAAAAAATTAATTATTAAATAATTCGAATATCTGAATTCATAATCCGGGAAATATCCGAATTCAGTATCCGGGAAGAATGGGCACCAAAATAGAAACAATTTGTGAAGTATAGGCACCAAAATCACAATTTTTAAAGAATGGGCACCAAAAATCTAAAAACGTGAAAGTATAGACACCAAATTCACAACTTTCTCAATAATATTAACTGTTGGGTGATGATTCTATCCACAACAGTATTAGATGTAGTGGGAAATGATTCTATCTTCTGTACTGACCGATACTCAGTAGCCTTGTGCTCTGAATTAGTCTGAAGATTTGAAGATCCCACAACCCTATCTTGATCGGTGAACCTTTATTGTGTAATCTACTTTTGTCTCTGAGGTTTCAAACTCAGCAGACCCTCTGCTCTGGTTCAGGCATTCAGTAGCTTATTTGCCTCAGCACCAGAAGTAGAAGACTCAACAATACTGGACTCAACATGAGCAGTATACTAAAAGAAGTCAGTGGAACTGAACTCAGCAGGAGTAGTTCACTGTACTCAGAGCTGATCCTCAGTAGAACCAACTCAGGAGTAGTTCACTACTGAATCAGAGATCAGACTCAACAACGACCAGACAATCTTCTGAGCTGTCAGATCTTTTGAAAGTCAATCAGTATAGTCAAATACGAGGAAGAGAGAAGTCAGCTTCAGATCTCCTTGAAGTCTGTTCTGTCTCAATCACTTTCTAAACCTCGACCAATGACAAGTAGACACCTGTCCTACACCTACTAAAGCTGCAAGTCAACAACTTTCCAGAAAAGGAGGGAAATGACACTGCCACCATACTTCAAAAGAGCCGTTAGCTACCCAAAAGAGAGAGACAAAGGATCATCGTCTCCAACGGATCTTTCCTAGTCTCTTCTCTATAAATAGAGGGATAAATCGAAATTTTGAAGCTCACGGGAAGAAAACGAGCCAACATACGAACACACAAGAACACACAGAGCATTCAAAACGAGCAAATCCGAAAAGCCCAAGTCTTCCGCAAGAAGTTTGAAGAATCTATCTCCGGCGAAAGACTACATTCTAGCTCTTAGGGAACCAAGCTTAACTGATTTATTCACCCTCTAGTATCCAAACGACGATACACGAACCTAAAGCAATACTCAGCTGTTCGTCGTTCTAGAAGCCACTTTCTTGTTCCCTATCCCTCTAACCTAAGCTCAATAGCATATATCCATAGCTTAGACGAAGGAGTTCATCCTTGAACTGATCCTTATTGTAAAGGACTCCTTCATAGTTGGAGAGTTTTTCAAACACTCAGTTTGATAACCTTGTAAACTGAGACTTGCTTAGTATAAATCTCAAGACCAGAGTTTGTCCAGCGTACAAACCAACTGAGACTACCTCAGTATAATAAATAGCTTCCTGATCATTCGGGACAGTGGACGTAGGATTTTTGTGTCCGAACCACTTTAAAAATCTCTGTGTCTCGTATTCTCTTTCACTGTTGCATTGATTTAACTGTTCATACTGAAAAGCCTTCTTAAATCATTCAACTGAGTTTCATCAAACTTAAGAGATTGCACTAATCAACTGAAACTATTTTAATAAAAAAACGTTTTTCCAACTCAACTGAATCGGGCCTACACTATTCCGCACCACTGAACTCTATCTGCAAGATACTGAATTCTGACTTTAAGTCAGCTAGCAGATCTCAGTAGAGTCAGTCACTCTGCCAACACGATTCAGAACAGCTTATCTGGTCTGCTGAATTCATTCAGTACGACATCATCTTGAAAAGGACTGTTCGTGTTTAAGTTGAGAAAATCGGTTTCCAGGTGTATTCACCCCCCCTCTACACCTGAACGTGCTCTCGGGACCAACGTTAACAATTAAGCAAATACGTAGAGTCTTAAGGTTTAGATTTACCTAGGAATAAAACCTTAATGTTCTTCAGAAAGTCTTTGGAAATTGACGATGGAGAGAAGAAGTAGCTAGACCCCAAAAATCTTAAGGCTTGAAGAATATTTCATGTGCATATGTAATCGTAGAGATTGTGTATAGATAAATTTATACATATATATAATTTTACAATATCACGTATTCCTAGATACAATAGATTTTTTTAATGGATAGATAAATATTAAACATATTAATAGGTATCCAAATGGATTTTACTAATGTTAATCCTAAAAAAAATGTGATCACCAAGATTTTAGAAGATTGCTTATCTTCAAAACAAGTACATGCTTATCCTAATGATATTAAATATTATAGTGTAACCAATTAACAAACATATATATTCTAATAAATAAAAGCAATATTTTATTACTATAAATCCAATTAAAATTTGTCATGCCTAATTAGTCAGACGCCACAAAAAATTGCACAAAATTCCTAAGAAGATATAATATTAATATAGACCATGGCTAAACAATAAATCTCATATTTCATTTGATTAGTCAAGCATATTTACCTATAAATAAATCAAATACTAATATATAGTATCGGATAAATATGCACAAATATGTATATTGATTTGGTCCAAATTGAATTATAGATTTCCTAAATAATGACGCATAATGGAAATAGACATATTTAAACATTTGATATTGCATTAGATACACGAACATATATGAAATTAATTATGATATGATCATGTTTTATAATAGTTCGTTTTAAATTTCTAAGGCGCGACTTACAGAACTAAAACACTTGATAACATGCATAAATTGATATGTAGTGCATTTTATATTGAAAATTTTGGGTCGTTACAAGTTCATCTTTGTGAACTGTTCTTATTGTTAGAACTCCTTCATAGTTGGAGAAACTCAAACCTTCACGGTTGAGAATTGTAAATTCACTACGACTATAAGTAGATATCTGTCCAGCGTACAGATTAATTGATACTTGCTCAGAATAAGCAAACAAGAACGCATCTGTCCAGTGAACAGATCGACTGAGACTGGCTCAGTATAAGCTAATCAAGAACTCCTGCTTTGTTCTGGACAGTGGACGTAGGATCATGTGTATCTGAACCACTTTAAAAATTTCTTGTGTTGATTTACTGTTGCATTGATTACTGTTCAAATCTGCATAAAACCGACTTTAAATTATACATCATAAAATGGGTTTTTCAAGTGAGACGAATATTTTGGGCCAACACTTCTGCACATAATTTATGATACTGAACTACAGTTCACTGACGCAAGTCAGTTGACTGTACTTAGTAGACGAACTCTCTGCCCACGCGATCCAAAAAGTTTAATTGGCCAACTGACTAGTTCAGTAGCAACATTCAGCTAACCTGACTTTTGCATTCTTAGTAAGAATTTGTCATCAGGTGTATTCAACCCCCCCCTCTACACCTGAGGCTCTTCTCTGGACCAACAATTGGTATCAGAGCAGTGTTATTCTGATAATCGTTTTCTAAAAAACCGGTCTACTCGAACATATCTTGAAAAACCGTTTTCTCTGCATATGTATCTCTTCATAGCATCATATACCAAATTCTTCAAAATGTTCGATTTTTCAAGTATAAGGACGGTACCCATGTTTTCAGCAGATAGCTATGTGGTATGGCATGTAAGGATGAAGGCACATCTAACGTCGCTGCATGACAGCATGACTGGCGTCCTATAGAAAGGACCCATTGTTCCCATGATCGACAGTGTCGAACTTGAAATTGAGGGAGCAGTAGGTGCCAGAACCGGTGCGAAAGTTCCCAAGGACATAAAACTCTTTACACCAAAAGAGAGAAAACTGCACAATCTTGACCAAGTCGCACGCAATGCGATACTGACTACGCTCAATGACTCATACCTCTTTGCACGACTGCAAGACTGCAAAAGAGCTATGGGATGCTCTTGCAGTGCTGAGCTAAGGAACTCCACAAATCAAAGAATATAAACTGGAGTTGGAGCTGCAGAAACTCGAGGCATTTACAATGTTTTCCGGAGAGTCTATTGATGATTTCAGCGTCAGATTCACTAATCAAATCAACATCATCAACGGGTTGGGGAGAACATTCAGCAACAAAGAGACCTACGCTAAGATTCTAAGGGTTCTTAAGAGGCCCAAGTGGTACTCTTTTGCTACATATTTAAGAAGAACTAACTTAAACTCTGTTACTCCTGATTACATATTTTTAGAATTAAAAGCAGAGGAGTTTGAGTTTAATCTTCCACATACCCTTAGTGTTGAGATTGAAGTGCCAATAGATCATGCTTACAAGGCAACAATCAGCACACTTGGAGCTAGTCCCTCAATTATAAGTCAATCAGGTGGAAGTTCCACGTCAATCCCTACTGATGACAACTTAGCTGAGAAATACACTCTCCTTTATGTCAAATACCGGAAGGAGAAGGACAAACTCAGAAAGATGAAAATGAAGAAAGCCTCAAAAATCTATCAAGGTAAGAGAGAGAACACTCACCAGAAAAGTGAATCTAAATCTCTACCTGAACGCATGAATGCTGAGACTGCCTCCGTTGGACACAACGAGATACCAAAAAGGGAAGGCACGAGCTCAATATGCTACAACTGCAAGAAGCTAGTACATTATCAATATGAATGTCCAGAGCTCACGATAGCTGAAAGAGCTGAAAGGCAAGCGTGACATGTTCGTTAGAAAGAGGTAAGCCTACATAGCCGGAGAGCTATCCGATTGCTTGAGTGATGAAGAGTTGTTCATGGAGTAATTCGATAACGAAGCAGCCTTCATGGCAATCGAAGCTGAAGATACTGAATTGTGTCATATGGCTGGAGAAGAGGCTGAGGTAAATTCTAACTCTAATATATGCCCCTCCTCACCATGCACACATGACACAAGCTCTATTGCAGGTGAACCCCTAGATGTGGTTCTCGCATACGAAGATCTGCTTGAGGAATAGATCCAGATGAGCCAACAGTTTAGTAGAACACTTCAGGAGCTGGAACTCCTAAGAGCTGAGACTCAGAGACTTTCGATGAGGAGTCAGGACTCTATTGTGTCTAAAGGACTTGTTCTGAGACAGAAGGAAGAGATTAACTCTCTGATGACAAAGTCTCAACAACAAGAATCACATATCTCAGTGTTGACCAAGGACAACTCAAAGAAAGAAACTGAAATTGCCAGTCTTAAGGACAAGCTTGCGCAGTAGTATGAAGCTCTGAGGAAGAGCGATGAAGTTTAGAGAACCTTAATGACTGAGCAATACATAGGAGCTAAAGAAAAGCTTGAGAAGTTGTTGAGGTCACAGAGACCATGCTCCACGAAGGAAGTACTTGGTTATACTTATGAAGCAACTACCTCAGGACAGAAAAGCTCAGATCAGCTGGCTGACAGATTTGTCCAAGGGGGAACTCAACATGCAGAATCATCAACCCCTCAGACAAAGAATAAGCAGAAAATTAAAGCACCTCAGCCCAGCTATCAGAAGATGACCCAAGGTTCAAGCCCCAGAACACCTAGATCCAACTCAGGGGCAACCAAGAAGGTCAGATGGGCCAAACAGTATGACCATCCACAATGGACTCATCTAACTCTGTATGGATCATAAATTTTTATCCTAGAGTCAAAAGCCCAAAGTTTCAGAAGAAGAAGTAACCTGAACCTCAGAAGAACAAGAAGTCAGTATCTCCCAACTCAGCAGAGAGATCAGCTGACAACAAGGGCAAGAAGAAATCTGAAACCATCAGGGTTATCACACAAGCTTGGGTCCCAAAATCAACTAACCTCTAAGGACCCAACCTGAACCCAAAGGGTACTTGAATATGTTTCTATTTTGCAGGTGCTAAAGGACCCTTAGATCGTGGACAATGAATGCTCAAGACATATGACGCATCAAAAGAATCTGCTGACCAACTACGTTCAACAAGAAGGAGCCATAATTGAGTTCGGTGACAGCTCCAAATGATATATAAGGGGATACATAATATTGAAGATAGGAACTGCAATAGTTCCCAAAGTATCATATGTTGAAGGACTTCAACATAATCTCCTTTCAATCAGTCAATTCTGTGATAACTTCAATAAAGTGACTTTTGATGCAGGTTTTTGTGATGTTGACAAATCTACATGAAAAATTATGTTATCAGGCTCGCAGAGGAGAAATATTTATTATGCAGATATAATACTGCTGAACCTGAAGCCTGCTTGCTAGCACATACAAAGTCAGATGACAAAACAACGTGGCTGTGGCATAATAGATAGCAAGAGATGCTAAAGTCCGAGGAATGCCAAACTAAGTGTTCAAGAAATAGAAGAATTGTGAAGCATGCCTGAAGGGAAAGCAAACCAAATCTAGCAATCCGCCGATTTCGTCACCTTTAGCAGATGGGATCTTTCAGCTGCTGTACATAGATTTATTTGGGCCAGTCTCTCCAGTGACGATCAGAGGAAAGAAATATGCTCTTGTTGTCATTGATGACTATTCAAGATACACATGGGTGATTTTCATCGCCAACAAATCTGACGTCAAATCTGAACTGCCAAAGCTACAAAAATGATTGAGTTGTTGGGATTTTATATACTGGAAGAAAATTTTATGCTTGTATACAATGTGTTTTGTCCCTACCACTATTTTATTCTCCTATCTGATAAATATATATATTTGCACATGTTATCCTTTATCTTGTATAAAAGTTAGATTTGTGTAGTGTGTCGGGTATCACAAAAGACAACACAAATTGGTTGAACTGACAAGATATAAACAGTTATCACAGCTGAGACAACTTAAGGATAAGTTGTCAGTTTAAGCTGCAGTTTAGATAAGAAGTGGCTTGTCTTAGCTGCTTGTCTTTAGTGGTACACTTAAGGTGGTGTATTGATGGATCACAGTGAGATGTGTTCTCTTAACTGACCTTAGTGGAGAACCAAGATCTCGGTGACTTAGCTGGTCTTAAGCTTGGTAAGACTTCAACTGAGTGCATTTGGCTATCTATCACTTTGACCTACTATGGTGAACGGCATCGCGACCGGATCTACGTATCTTGGGTGTTAGTAGTTATTTGTGGCTCAGGCTGGTTGTTTGTATCTTGCAACCGTATCTTAGTAAAATGGGTTGATAATATCCCCTGAGGAACTCGAAAGGATTAGCACACTAAACCCGACCGGTTGATTAAGTTCAGGTGTGTTAATAAGGTCGAGTGGTACTACTCAGGAATATATAAGATGTTAATTAATTTAAGCTGTCAGTGAGCTTAATTAATTAACGAATATTTCTATCTTAAATACGGAGATCGATTAAGTCTAAAATGCAAGCCCTTGCTCAATTTGGGATAAAAGGGTAAGTCAGCACAGATTCTCTAGTGGAATGAATCTGTGTTTATTAATTAATTTTGCTCTTGGGTGAACATAGATAATTAATTAATTTTAGGCCATGCTTTATTTCTTGTATTAGATCCCTGATCTGGCCCAATTAGTTGCCTAGTTATTTATTGTCTCTCAGAAATCATTATTAATAGATTAATATAATTTTTACATTATTTAATAATCTTATTTATCTGGAATTAATTGGCTGGGCTAATTAATTAATAAATATTAGTAGCCGAGTGGATTAATTAATTATATTATGGGCTAATTATGTGGATGCCCATTAGGAATATAATTAAATTAATGGACTACAAATATATTAATATTATATTGGCTTTTGAATCCTATATATATTAGTATTCTGTTCATAAACAGAAGACACAATTACACACAAAATATACACGGTGTGCGTGAGTTTTGTGGAGAGACAAAATCTTATTTTCTTCAGTTCTCTGACCACCCAGAGGAAGAAAAAGGCCGGGACACAGATCAGAAGATCTGACACACGAGCAATAATCAGAGCTGCAACAACATACGTAGTAGGAAGGTAATCGGTTCCTAACCTAATATTTCCTTCATGAGTGTCGAAAATGATATCAAAATTCAGCGAATACGCTCAGATAGTGGAATATAGTCTTTAAACTCAGTGAGGAAAAACTACTAGAAAGCTAAAGGAATTTAACATGAAACCTCAGCTGCACGTGCACCTCAACAGAATGGTCTTGCTGAAAGAAAGAACAGAACACTCAAAGAAGCAGCAAGAACACTACTCGCAGACTCAGGTCTACCATCAAAGTTTTGGGCAGAAGCTTACGACACTGCCTGTTACACTCATAATCGGTCTTTACTGACTTAGATGCACATGAAGACACCGTATGAACTATGGAAAGGGAGAACACCTTCTATTTCACATTTCCATATCTTTGGTTGCTCGTGCTTTATCCATAATAATAGAAAGGACCAGTTAGAGGTCTTTGATTGCAAGTCAGACTAAGGAGTGCTTTTAGGATACTTCAGGGTCTGCAAAGCTTTCAGGGTTTTTAACTACCGGACCCTTTGCATGGAGGAAAACCCTCTTGTTGTATTTAATGAATTTACCTTCTGAGAACAAGAAACAAAACTCTCAGCGTGATGCTGAAGAGGTCAGCAGCAAGCTACATGATCTAAGTTTGAATAATATTGAAGAAAAGATCCAGCATTGTGGGGATGATGATTCAGGCGATGAAATTCAGAATCAACCAACAAGCGATGTAGTTGAACAGATTGATTCTACTGAAAAGAATCAATCCTAGGTAACTCAGGTCGATGGAGAAACCCCAGTAGTAACTGAAACCTCTCTTGAGAATAACAACTTAGGGGGAACTACTAATGTTCTTGAGCTGAATGCCCCTGGGGACTCAGTAAATCCTGTTCTTGTTACTGAATTGCTTCAAGCACAAGATAGTACATCTGAAATTCCTCATAATCCTACTATTCGTGCAGAATCAACTTCAGAAGAACTAGCAAGACGTTGTCGTTCATGGTTAGACGCTCATTCTTCTGATCGTTCATTATTGGAGATCCGTCAGCTAGTGTCAAGATAAGATCCAGATTCTGTCAAGGAGAAAGCACACTGTACTCCTATTTCTTATCTACTGAAGAACCTCAGTCGATTGAGGATGCGCTGAATGATGTTGATTGGATCACTTCCGTGCAAGAGGAGCTCAACCAATTTACCAGAAACGATGTATGGGAGGATGTAGACAGACCCAGGCACCAACACGTGATAGGAACCAAGTGGGTCTTCCAAAACAAGCGAGATGAAAACAATGTCATAGTCAGGAATAAAGCACGACTAGTTGCCAAAGGATACTATCAATCAGAAGGAATAGACTTTGATGAAACGTTCGCTCCAATTGCAAGATTGGAAGCCATTCATCTATTTCTAGCATATGCAGCTCATCAACAGTTCACTGTCTATCAGATGGGCGTGATGTCAGCTTTCCTGAACGGCGTACTGAAGGAAGAAGTCTATGTAGAACAACCGCTCGACTTTCAGCAAGGACATCAAGTATATTTAGTTAAGAAAGCATTGTATGAGTTAAAACAAGCACCCAGGGCTTGGTATGATACCTAGCCAGACTTTCTACTTCAGAAAGGTTTTAAAAAAAGAATGGTAGATCGCACCCTATTCAGTATCAAGTCAGATGATGACATTCTACTGGTGCAGATCTATGTGGACGACATCATCTTTAGATCTAGAAACCTGACGGTGTGTCACAAATTTGAGAAGATGATGAAAGAAAAAATTGAGATGTCGATGATGGGAGAAATGAATAATTTTCTTGGACTTCAAGTAAAACAATTCAAGAAGGGAATATTCATCAATCAAGCTAAATATACTAGAGATCTCATCAACAGGTTCGGCTGCCAATCTTGCAAATCTGTAGAGATACCCATGAACACAAATCTCAAGATTGATCTTGATAAAGAGGGAGTATCTGTTAGCTCAACTGATTATCGTGTTATTATAGGTTCCTTATTATACCTAACAACCAGCAGACCTGACATAACTTATGTTCTAGGTGTATGCACAAGATTGCAGGCGAATCCTAAGCGAAAGCATGGAGACTCAGCAAAGAACATTCTCCGATACCTGAAAGGAACACCTAATGTTGGGTTATGGTATCCTGCTGATGATAATCTTGAACTAACTGATTATTCTAATGCTGATTACGCAGGATGTCGAATCGATAGAAAGTCAACCTCAGGAACATGTAAGCTCTTCGGCAGTAAGCTCATATCATGGTTCTCAAAGAAATAGAACTCGATAACTACGTCCACTACTGAAGCTGAATATATGGCTGCCGGAAGCTGTTGCGCCCAAATCCTGTGGCTTCGACAATAGCTGAAAGACTATGACATTCATCAAGATGAAGTGTCTATCTACCACGACAATACCAGTGCTATTGCAATTACTCAGAATCCAGTTCTACACACAAGATGCAAGCACGTGGACATACGACATCACATCATCTGATACCATGTCAAGAAGAATGATATTAGAATGGAGAAAATCCATACCGATAAGCAAAGAGCCGACATATTGACCAAGCCTCTAGTTGAGAGCAGATTTAACGAACTCTCAGTAGAACTAGGTCTACTAGATCCTACTAACTCAATTCAGTTAGACAATCCCGGAAGTACTGAGTAAGGGGGAACTTACTCTCACTAGGACTGAATGAGGTGAAAGGAAGTGCCGAGATACTCAAAATCTACACATTGGTATCAGCTGACTACTATGTTCAACTGATAGGTTACGAGTATTTATTTAGAATATCACATTCATCATGTCATTGCATTTATTTCCCGCCATTAATGCTCATTTGATGTGATTTAGTATATTGTTCACATATTAAAAGCACGGTATTCCATATACTAACTGCAGCGCATTAAATGCATATCTTTCACCTTACTTTTTTAGATGATAGATAAGTAGGTCGAGATTATAGGCGACACAATAATCATAACATTTAATCTGAGCCGTCCACCTCTTAAAATTAAATTAATCTCAACCGCATGCTAAATAAACCGTTCCAATTTAAATATGATATATATCTGCATGCATCTATGATCTAAATACCTTTCTGCCATTTTTGAACTGCTTAGTGCTCCGCACCTCTTTTGCTTAAGAAATCCACTACCTTCAAGCACTAAACTTTCAGCAAATATTTTAAACTCTATCTGCCTATTACTAACTTACTCTATTTTTAAGTGCTAACGCTTGTTTTGCAGATTCAGTTTATTTTGGCATCGTTCTCCAAAAATAAAGTTCTAATCCCGTCTGATATGAAGGAGATCATCAGCTCTCAAAGAGTCTGATTTGAACCAGCCTCGCCTTTCGTTCATGCAGAGTGGAGTGCATGGATCAGATCTTTGATGCCCTAGAGTCGTCAGGCTTTCACTCTCTGCTGTCTAGGGTTCCCATCCACTGCCTCCCGAGATAAGTCGTCGAGTTCTATATGAATCTTTGATAAAGCAAAGAACTACTGGATATTTCTTGCATAAACTACCAGCAAGAAATGAGTAACAACGTGTGGGAGACGAAGATTGCAGACCTTGATATTGCTGAGTGTCTCCGACTCAGTTTCAGTCTTCCCAACGTAGGGATTTCTCCTATTGGATACAAGGAATCTTCTATCAACCAATATCTCTGTCTTTTCAGTAGGCAGAAGAACATCGCGTTCAAAGCAGCCTTTCCGAAAAATCAGTTGCTCCCTGAATACAAACGATTGGCGTATATAGTCAACCACATCCTCACCATCTCAACAGATCCTATGATAAACTTTCTAGGATTTAGATTCAGATAATGATGGCCATCGTGGATGAGTGAACTGGACTGAGGTCTTTGTGAATGAGTTCAAGGCTCAGTTCCAGAATATCATGGTGAATGAGGATAAGACCTCGCTACGACTGATTCCAAAAGGCACACTCCTATATGGCAGCAATGTGTCTATATTAATTGAAGATTACTATCAAGGACGAGTCGCGTTTGCTGATGCGCACTTCTTCGATAAGAAGAACGTAAAAGTTCTAAGTGCGGTAGTAGCTGAGAAATACATAGGGTATTGACTGCACGACAAACGTCCTATTTAGTCCACTCAGGACCCACGCCCAACTCAGCAGAAGAAATGAAAAACACTGAACCTTCAGTCGTAATCCTTGAGACTGTATATATCCAAGATTCAGAGACCGGTATGGAGGACGTGACTCTGGTACACAAAGTTAAAACTATACACTCAGAGGAGACTCAGTCAGATATTCCCGCTGACATTCCTCATACTGAGGTCTTCACAGCTGTCCCGACTTTGGTATTGATAGCTTGCAGTAGAGCTGCTGAGCAGATCGTAGACGAAACCGAGATCTTAGATCATTCAGATCTCGTGGACATAGCAGTCAGGCGAGGGTTCAAATGCATCTCAGATTCCTGGAATGGGATCTACGGGCTGAGACTATTAACCTTAGGACCGTACCTGAACTAATCAAGGAGGAGCAATAGCTGAAGGAGTAGATATGCCACGGAGAGCCTACTAATATTGCGTCAATGGACGACCTTCGTTCAACTATGCTTATGCTCCTGAGTCAAAGGGGCATACTGAATCGACCACTCAGCCCTAGATTCCACTTGACTCTCACCATAACGAGTTACCCAAGGATGCAGACCAGGGAGGATCTGCTGAGGGAAAATCTCCCAGAGATGACTCACCACCTCCACCACCTTCATCAGGTGCAGTTATGTCTACGCCTTGTACATATCAGTGAAAGCCGAAACAGTCTCGATGTCAAGCTGCTGAGATAAAAGACGTTAATGTGGCGGCTATTAACAGGTGTCTTAAGCGATAGGGCCATAAGAACCATCTTCTTGCTCAAGACCTGAGAAACAAATGGAGCCAACTCTCCGAGGCTTAGACCCTGACGTTAGACAACTTGGCTTCAGAAGTGTAGATGATCAGACAATCTACTCTAGATACTGATGAGATCCTCTACAGAGCACTTGAAGCCCAGAGGACTGATCTGGAATCTCAGTATCAGAACATCCTGCATACTCAGGCCAATCAATTCTCTAAAACCATGGCCTCTGCACTGGATCAGGTCCTTAAGGCCATCGAAGAGCGAAACAGGCTAACCACTGAAAGTGTATCAAAAGCACTTGTGGAATCATACCTGGGACGGATGGAAGCTACAAAATCTGATATACTCAAAGATGTCAATGCTGAACTTGATAAGAGATGGAATGAGGATACTGACGCCATCGTGGATGTTGAAGCTAAGTTGGACTCTATCAGTCTCTCAGTCGCTGACCTATCATCTAATGTCACAACCTTGGCAAGCTTAATAGAGTCATCGTCCCTAGGACTGATGAATCGGTGTCTTATAAGATCAATAAAAAATGGGAACAGGATAAGGTCGACTTCATCAAGAGTTATTACAATTGAGAGACAGTTAGTGAGAAGGCTGATCATGACAAAACCTTCAAGGAATTCTTGATAAGTGCTGAACTTGAACTCTATGCTGAAATCCAAACAATTCAGCAACAGTCATGTAAAACTCTCAAGGCATCTGAGTGCAGACTTCTATCTCCTCCTCTTACGCAACAAGGTAATATCTGTAACAAGGAGATTGAGGAAGAAATCAAATATGCTATAAAAAGAAGATTTTCTGAACATCAAATGTTGGTCCGAAGATAAACATTCAGGTGTAGAGGGGGGGGTGAATACACCTGAAAATACTTTTTCTCAACTTAAAACGCGAGTAGTCCTTTTTAGGAAGATATCGTACTGAATAGGTTCAGTACACCAAATAAGTTGTTCTAAATCGTGTGGTAGAGTGACTGACTTCACTGAGGCCTGCTAGCTGACTTAGGTCAGAATTCAGTACCGTTCAATTGAAGTTCAGTATAGTGCGGAAATGTGTAGGCCCAAATTCAGTTGAGTTAGAAAATGTTTTTAAGAAAACTATTTCAGTATATTAGTGCAATCTGTTAAGTTTTGCTGAAACTCAGTTGGATGATTTTGAAAGATATTTTCAGTATGAACAGTAATCAATGCAACAGTAAAAACATAGAACATAAGCAATTTTAAAGTGGTTCGGAACCAACAATCCTACGTCCACTGTCCCGAAAAGATTATGAGGCTATTTTATTATATTGAGTTAGTCTCAGTCGGTTTGTGTACTGGACAAACACTGGTCTTGAGATTTATACTGATCAAGTCTCAATTTACAAAGTATTAAACTTAAGTGTTTGACAAACTCTCCAACTTTGAAGGAGTCCTTTACAATAAGGATCAGTTCAAAGATGAACTCCTTCGTTCTAAGCTATAGATATAGTCTGCTGAGCTTAGGTTAGAGGGAAGGGAACGAGAACGTGGCTTCTAGAGCGACGAACGGTTAGGTATAGACTTTGGGTTCGTATTCAGTCGCTTGGATACTAGAGGCTTATGATCTGATTCAGCTCGGTTCCCTTTGAGCAAGTATGTCGCCTTTTGCTGGAGATAACTCTATGAAGTTCTTGCGGAAAGCTTAAGTCGATTCTGAGTTGCTCGTGAATGCTCGTGTGTTCTTCGATTTTTTCTAGGTGAGCTTCAATTTGAAATCTTCCCACTATTGATAGAGCAGAGACATGGATAGATCCGTTGGAGACGACGATCCATGTGTCTCTCTCTTTTGGGTAGCTAATGGCTCTTTCAAAGTATGGTGATAGAGTCATTTCCCTCCATTTCTAGAAAGTTGTTGACTTGCAGCTTTAATCAGAAAGTAGACAGTTGGCCGCTTGTCATTGGTCGAGGCTGAAGAAGTAGGTGAGACAAACAAACTTCAAGGTAGATCTGAAGCTGACTTCTCTATTCCTCGTATGACTCTACTAATTTGACTTATGAGATCTCTTTAACAGTCAGAAGACTGTCTGGCCGTTGCTGAGTCTGATCTATGTTCAGTAGCATACTCCTGCTGAGTTCAGCTCTACTGAAGATCAACTCTGAGTTCAGTGAACTACTCCTACTGAGTTCAGTTCCACTAACTCCTATCAGTATACTGCTCCTGCTGAGTCCAGTACTACTGAGTCTTCTTCTTCTGGTACTAAGGCTAATAGTCTGCTGAAGAAACAGCGGACATAACTGAGTGCCTAAACCAAGTCGAAGAGTGTCTACAGAGTCTGAAACTCTCAGAGATAGAACAAACAATTACAAATGAATGGTTCATCAGTCAAAGTAGGGTTTTGGGATCTTCAAATCTACTGAGCACTAGGCTACTGAATTATCTCCCAACAATATGTGGAGTTACTGAATCACCTCCCAACATCAAAGATGCTGAAGACAAGGAAGAAGTCAAAATACTGAGGAACAAAGTCAACTCATCTTACGGTCTTGAGCTTCTTGAGAAGAAATCTGCTAACTTCAAGGCGCGACTGCAACCGTTCAAGAAGAAGCCCAACTGATTCCTTCCTAGTCTTAGTTGTTTTTGATATATTAGAATATCTTGTAACTGTAATATATGATCATATATGATATTCTATCTCTATTGGCCTTCGACAACTACTCATTGTTACATGGCTGTGTTCTTTATCTTTCAACACTTGTTGATCACCTCAGTGATCAGAACACACACTCACATGATTACTTATATCTCTGTGTTTCTCTTTGTACTTCAGTTCTTAGACATATTCTAAGGGGGAAATTGCTCTTAGACGTTTCAGGAGGAAATTGTTAAGATTTTGGTCTTATGTTATTAGAGAGTTAATTGACTTCTGATGTATAGGATTGTGTTGATTAGGTAGTCAGCCTTGTTAGAGATATAGTTTATAAAAGGTTTTGGCATCATCAAATAGGGGGAAATTGTTGGGATGAGATTCCATATGATAAGATTTGAAGATCCCAAAATCCCTAGATGAATGATGGGCCTTTGATAATGTAATAGATTAGTTGAGTTCAGCATGTTAAGAACTCAGTAGGCTAGAGTTCAATAGTTGGTGCATTCAACAGAAGATCCGCCACTCAGCCGAAGGAACTCAGTATCGAAGAAGTAAGTTGGGTAAACTATAACCAACTGAATCTGCAAAGGAATTCGAGCCACGAATCTCATAAGCATAAGTACGAGACAATTCAGTTGAAGGTCCGAGGATTCAAAGGAAGTCAACTCACCATACACTTAGAGTTTGAACAAGCCTTACCTACTCTCATAAGCTTGACTAATGAGGAGCCGACCACACTCTACCTGCTCTTCCATAAAGCTGCTCCTAGACTGAAAAAGAGAAAATCTCTACAGCGATATTCAAAATTGTTGGGTGATGATTCAGTCCTCAGCACGGTTTTACATAGTGGGAAATGATTCTATCTTCCGTACTGAAATGCACTCAGTAGGCTTATACCCTGAGTGATCCCATGAAGATTTGAAGATCCCAAAACCCTATCTGATTGGTGAACCATTCCTTTGTAATTGTTTTTGTCTCTGAGGATTCAGACTCAGTAGACACTCTGCACTGGTTCAGGCAGTCAGTAGATTATCAACCTCGAGCCTGGATGTAGAAGACTCGGTATGTCTTGGACTCGGCGGGAGCAAGATATGCGAAAGACTCGGTGGAACCGAACTCGGCGGGAGTAGTTCATCTGAACTAAGAGCCGACCTTCGATAGAGTAAATTCAAGTACTCTCTACGGGATCGGACTCGATAACGGCAGATGCTCTTCGAACCGTCGGATCTTTTGAACAACAATTAGCATAGTCAAATAAGAGGAAGAGAGAAGTCAGCTTCATTATGCCTCAAAGTTTGTTCTGTCTCAACTACTCTGCAAAACCTCAGCAAATGACAAGCCAACACCTGTCCTTACCTGCTAAAGCTGCAAGTCAACAACTTTCCGGAAAAGGAGGGAAATGACACTGTCACCTTTTTCAAAAGAGTCGTTAGCTACCAAAAGAGTGAGATAAAGGGATCATTGTCTCCAACGGATCTTTCCTAATCTCTTCTCTATAAATAGAGGGATGATTCAAGTTTTTTCATGCAAGCAGAGAGCCAAAAAAGCAACGAACGAGCCAACACACTCTCGAGCAAGAAAACGGAAAAACGAGCAAAAACAGAATATCGCATAAGTCTTCCGCAAGAACTTAAAGAACATTCTCCGGCGAAAGACTACCTTCTAGCTCTTAGGGAACCAAGCTAAACAGATATAAAAGCCTCTAGTATCCAAATCGACGATACACGAACTCAAAGCTACAACTCAACTGTTCGTCGATCTAGAAGCCACTTTCTCGTTCCCTATCCCTCTAACCCTAAGCTCAACTTAATTTATCCATAGCTTAGACGAAGGGGTTCACCTTTGAACCTTATCCTTATTGTAAAAGGACCCCTTCATATTTGGAGAAGTTTGTCAAACACTTTAGTTTGATACCCAGTGTAAACTGAGACTTGCTCAGTATAAATTCCAAGACGCGGCTTTGTCCTGTGTACAAGCTGACTGAGACTAACTCAGGATAATAATTAGCCTCCTGACCTTTCGGGACAGTGGACGTAGGATCCTGTACATCCGAACCACTTTAAAAATCTCTGTGTCTCTTATTTACTGTTGCATTGATTTTAACTGTTCATACTGAAGATCGTATCTTTAAAATCATTCAACTAAGTTTCAGCATACTTATCTGATTCACTCTTCTGAACTGAAACTGTTTTTAAGAAAACGTTTTTCCACTCAACTGATTTGGGCCTACACATTTCCGCACCACTGAACTCCATCTGAAGATACTGAATTCTGACTTAGTCAGCTAGCAGATCTCAAAAGAGTCAGTACCTCTTTGCCTTAACACGATTCAGAACAACTATTTGGTCTGCTGAACTCTTTCAGTACGGCACACTCCTGAACGGGACTGTTCGTGTTACAAGTTGAGAAATAGGTTTTATGTGTATTCACCTCCCCCCCTCTACACCTAAACGTGCTCTCGGGACCAACAAAAATTGATATGGCCATTTTTCTTGTCTTATTCGACACGTGTCTGGACTCTCTCCATCGGATCTATTCATCAATCGAAGACTATAAATAGAGAAGAGTCTTCATGCAGAAAGACAACAACATAAGGGAACCAAGCATTCATGCGATCAAATACTCTAGCGAACTCAAAGCCAAACACATCGAAGAACTTGCTCATTTGAAGATCATTTTAGTTCTTCTCTCTAGAGTTCCTTTAGTTCCCCTTCTCTAACCTAAGCGTAATGGCACTAGCTTAGAAACCTCGAAGGAGTTCATCTTTGTGAACTTTTCTTATTGTGAGAACTCCTTCATAGTTGGAGAAACTCAAACCTTCACGGTTGAAAATTGTAAAGTCACTACAACTATAAACAGATATCTGTCCAGCTTACAAATTAACTGAGACTTGCTCAGCATAAACAAACAAGAACGTATCTGTCCAGTGAACAGATTGACTGAGACTTGCTCAGTATAAGCTAATCAAGAACTCCTACTTTGTTCAGGACAACGGACGTAGGATCCTGTATATCCGAACCACTTTAAAAATTGCTTTTGTTGATTTACTGTTGCATTGATTAATGTTCACATCTGTATAAAATTGACTTTGAATCAAACAAAATAAAATAGGTTTTTCAACTGAGACGAATATTTTGGGCCTACACTTCCGCACACAATTTCTGATACTGAACTACTGTTCACTGACAAAAGTTAGTAGACGAACTCTCTGTCCACGCAATCCAAAAAGTTTAATTGGCCAACTGACTAGTTCAGTAGCAACATTCAGGTAAGCTGACTTTCGGTTCTGAGTAAGAATTTGTCATCAGGTGTATTCATCCCTTCCCCCTGCCCCTCCCGCCCCCTCCCCCCACCTACCCCTGAGGCTCGTCTCTGGACCAATAAACACAAGCATGATGACACCTGCCATACAATTAGGCACATATAGTTCTAATTAACTAATTTCCTATCTCTCTTTCATACACTTAATACCAATCATATTACTATGGCATGTTACATACTACCTCCGTCCCATATACCATTATTATTAATATCTCTTTACGAGGTAATTTTCATTATTAATATCTCTTTCTGAAAAAGGAAATAATGTACGAATCACAATCAATCTAATTAAGTGAACCCTATCAATATATACATCTACGCCACACTTTGGCGGTGTTTGGAACAACTTAAATAAGTTGGACATTTTTACCACGTAAGCACTTTTTTTAATGTTTGAAAGATGTGTTTCTGCTTTTTTATGCTTAAAATAAGTCAGAATAAACAGAAGCCCATAAACTGATCAATGAGTGATTTTTAAAAGTAAAAGCCAAAAAATTGAAAAACAGCACATGAAAATGTTCGCAAAACTGTTTTTTGTAAAATTAAGTTGTTTTTTAGTAATATTGCAAATACTAACAACTTTTGTTTAACAACAACTTTAAGTAACTTTAAGCACAAATAACTAAAAGCTGCTCATAAGAGTTCTTCTAAACACTACCTATATGTCTTTCTACTAACTTCCTTAATTTTTGTACCCAAGAGTACCAATGTCCATCGTACTTACATGCACGTCAATTAAATTACTTGCACATCCTCGAATCTCTTTTCTAGTATGAACTCGACTAATTTTTTTGATTATAAAAGAAATTAATTAAGAAGTGATTAATAGACAGGGTAGCGCCCACTAGCATGTGGGCATTTGAATTACTTGAGTGGCCACACGGCTTAACAAATAATCACCAAAACGTGCACATAACAAACACACCAATTAATCACTGACCACTAATCACGTCTCTGTTGTATTTGTGTAATTAGATTGATTAATTATTGACTTTTACGTTAAAATCGGATTAAATTAATATACGATTAAATAAATAAGATTAAATCCATGACAAGATAGTTTAACCATAATATAGATTGGTCATGAGGTTATGCATTACCTAACTAATAATTTCTAAGATACCCAAATTAAATGCCACATTTTATACAACCAAGGTTTGACAGTTGGAACGTTACAACCATATAAATGAATTGTCTTATTTTAAGATGGGAATACAGATGGATATTATACATATGGTTTGTTTGGCAGTTAACAGACCTATCTTTCCTATCCATTTATTCCTCGTCATTTAATGGAAAATCCGAAAAGCACACTCTACTGGAGTATATGATCTCATATTTTACTTGATAAATATATTATGGGTACCATAACGCTAATTGGTATTGTTAACAAAACGAAAGAGAAAAACATGAAAATTAACCACTTACTCAAAGAATCAACCAAAATATGTTTATTAATATGATTATATGAGAAACAATAATGAATAATGGGAAAGAAAATATAAAAATATTGGTAAAAAATAACTATTCACATGATCAAATGTCAACCCCAATCTTTCTGCTGTCTAGCTAGTAATGGCAGTCCACCAGTGCGGCGGCGGAGTAGACTATAGGAGGGTGGAGTTCCGCTAATTGCTGCGGTTTTTCATCCTCTGGCGGCGCCGGGAGGTTGAGATCCAGTGATAACATGTCTCTGGCCTTCTCAGCCGCTTCATGCGATGTCGTATTTTCAACGATACTCGTCGGATTTTTGGAACTAGTAGTAGGCGCCTGCCTGTGCCGCCGCATGTGGCCGCCGAGAGCTTGACCCGATCCGAATTCCGACCCGAAAAATGAACACTCATGCATCTTGGGCTTGATCGGATCACTTTTTCCTGGCAATTGTGTAGGTGGCGACGGAGAAATTTCGGCTAATTCTCTGAACTGCGCTTCTCCTTGATTTTCCGGCGACTTCCACCGATCAACTTCCGCCACGGTTTTAGGCTTTCTATGGCTCGCCCGGTGGCCACCCAAGGCTTGAAATGATGGGAAAGTTTTGTTGCAAGTCTTGCACTCATAGACGAAGATGCCTACTTTCGCGGCGGTGCTGGTGGGCATCTCCGCGAATTTCCGACTGCTGATTTTCATCTCCGCCACCGCCGCCGGAGTCTTAGGTTTTTCTGCTTGTGGTGGGGAGTTCCCACGTGCGAGGAGAATCAAACAGTTGGCCATGTCCTCGTCTTCTTCTGTACTCGTCGATATTCCGCTCGACGTGGTGGCCAATGAAACTAATGAGTTGCAGAACTCGCCGGCGCCACCACATCCGCCGCCGTTTGAGGAGGTGGAGGACGACGGCCGTGGCCGCTTCTTCCGCTTCCCTTTTATGATCATCTGATCGGCTGACCCCGATAACTCCTCCAAAATTTCCAATTTCATCATTCCAAAACAATATATTATAACAGAAACAAATTTATCTAACAATCCAAAACACAATAAAAGAAAATTGAAAAAGAACACTCTTAGTGAGTGGAAGTGTGAGAAAGTGAAGAGAGAGCAGTGAGGCCTAAAATAAACACACAATATATATATACTAATAATAATTATTATAATTTATACTTATATATTTATTTTTAAGGGTAAGATATATGCTGGCGCTAAAGGCCGCCCCTCGTGAACAGTTTAGCTTAAGCCAACTAATCTTTCTTGCTTGCTTGAGCTTCCAACTACAAGTTGTATGAGTCTCTCTGTTTTTTCTTTATCCTACTTTCTTGACTCTAACCACACTTTTATTTTAAATCTTAATTATGATATTACAAGGCGATAAAATCTAAATATGGTGTTGTATAATATAAGTGTATGTCAATGTTATGTAGGCATGACAAGATTAAATAATGCGTAACATCATCATAACTATACGTGCTATGTATTAAAAATGTTGAAATATGGAATAATATATAAATTCGAGTGGCATTTAATAATTATCTCATTGATGGGATATACACTCCAGTCAGTGGCTTTAATGTACTTTAATTAAATGGTAGTCTCATTATATTTCATTATGCCAGGAAAAATTCATGGGGTGTAGTATGGTCCCTCAAATTTATTGTCGTTATTTTCTTTAAAGGAATTGCTAAATCTTAATTTTCATTTCTACCAAAAGTGCAGTTTTATTTTAATATAGTTTGTTTTCTGATGTTAGTCAAAATGTAAAAGCATTTTTATATAATAACCAAAACCAAAGTTAAATAGAGAAATTATAAAGTTAGTGTTAAGTGTTAAGCTTAATCTCACTTGGCATCACAGTTTCCCTGCGAAAGTTAGGAATAAGCATAAGCACTAAAGCAAGGGGCTTCCACGTTAAATGCATGCTCCACCTCATTCACTCCATCTCTTCTTAAACTTAAAGAAAAATATACTTTAGACTTGAGAGAGAGAGAGAGAGAGAGAGAGAGAGAGAGAGAGAGAGAGAGAGAGAGAGAGAGAGAGAGAGAGAGAAGAATTTGTTGGCTTTGAAGCAAACCCCATCACCTATTTTCATCAACTATATATTCCTTTTTTTTATAACAAAATCTGGTCGCCACTAGCTATCTATCTAATGTATAATTACATCTAGTGGAATATATAATGTCAATATGTATTGTAACGATTTGTTTATCATGTTAAAGAACAAAACACTCCAATTCCTGAAGTGTCAAGTTAATTATGAATAGGAGTGTAGAAGCTGGCTTGCAAGAAAGAGACTTGTGTAGGGGCACTAAAGGCCAGTGGTAAGGATTGTGAAGAGTGTGTGCGCCATAAGGGTAACTGTCGTGTGGACACTCCGTGACAAATGACCACTAATTCATTCACTCATTCAAATTTTCACTTACATTTTTATGATGAAATACTATTTTACGATAGTTTGAAAATTAATGTTTTATCGCTGTTATCAATTGGAATGTTAGTTGGCCTTGATATCCACGCTTCTAGAATTACTTAGATGGAACCAATAATTTTAAGTGAGATCTTGCGGAATCAACAACTAATTATCTGCCTGTTCCTTGGTACTTTTCTTCGTTACTTAACTAAAAAGAAAAAAAAGATTTATTTTCTGATACATAAACTACTTCAACAATCTAAGTTATAAAATGACCATTGTACGTAAGTAATTAACACGTGATTATAATTTGAAATAACCAGAAAATGTATTGGATCATATAGGAAGATCGTTTAATATAATTAATAAGAAGAAATCTGCAACGTTCATCTTATTATTGGATGATTTAGATAAAATGTGGTTTGAAATATTTATACATATTTCTTATAGGCAAAAACTTGTGTGCACCATGTTGCACGTGCAACATGATCCAATTACTCAATTTTGACCCGCTTTGACCCGTAATTGACCCGTTGACTCGCTTTGACCCGTGTTGACCCGCTGATGTCAGCATGACATCATTAATCCTTTTTTTTATTTTTTTTTAATTTTTTTTAAAATTTTTTTTTTGCGCTTTTTTTTCCTCTTTATTTTAAGGATGGACGTGTCACTCTTTGCATACGGAAGTCTCAATCGTAATAAACAAAAGTGTCAATCGCAACAAACAATTTTTTTTTCCTTTTTTTTTCGTTTTTTTAACGTTTTTTCCCATTTATTTTAAGGACGGACGTGTCACTCTTTGCATACGAAAGTATAAATTGTAACAAACAAAAGTGTCAATCGTAACAAACAATTTTTTTTTTATTTTTTTCGATTTTTTTGATAAGTAAGGCGTGTCATTTGTAATGAATAAATGTGTCATTTGTTTTTTATCCAAAGTGTCAATCATACCAAACAAAAATATCATTTGTATTTGAATAAAGTATCATTTATTGACTATCAATTTTTTTGAAAAAAATACGATTTGTTTCGAAAAAAAGTGTCATTTATTTATGAAAAAAGTATCAATTGTCTATGCTGTTTGTGTCAATCACGATAAAATAACGTGTCAATGATGAGTAGAGTGTTTGTTTAAGTCATAATTTACAGTAGAGAGCAGAGTGTCAATTGTCTCTGTTGTGCGTGTCAAACATGACAAAAGAACGTGTCAATGATGAGCAGAGTGTCTATTTAAGCCATAATTCACAATAAAGAGCAAAGTGTCGATTGTCTTTGTTGTGCGTGTCAATCATGACAAAAGAACTTGTCAGCAGAGTGTCTATTTAAGCCATAATTTACAGTCGAGAGTAGAGTGTCAATTGTTTGTGTTATTTGTGTCAATTATGACAAAAGAAAGTATCAATGATGATCAGAGTGTCTGTTTAACCATAATTCACAATAAAGAGCAGAGTGTCAATTGTCTCTATTATGCGTGTCAATCACGATAAAAGAACATGTCAATGATGAGCAGAGTGTCTGTTTATTCATAGTAGAAAATCAAATTGGCAAAACTTATTTTGCCAATTTGTTCAAACATTCATTATGTTGTTATATGAAATATATATCGATGTTGTACGTACGTAAAAGAGGTTAATAATATTATAATATATATATATATATACCGTAAAACTTGAAGTAGCAAGCCAACCATGCCATTTCTTCAAGGTCTTGGCATAAGCATCATTAGAGACTTGGGACATTGACCAATCACGATGCTTGGCTAGATTTCGGAATAGCTCAACTATGAAATCCATTGCTCTGCACCACCATGCATAATTACATCCATCTTTATAATTGAAAATGATGATGAAGATGAATATACCTGGTGAGCCAGAGTAGGCCATTTGTGCAGCTGGAAGAGGATTTAGCATTTCTCATCTCAACCTCAGCTTGCACCAAGTTGAAGAGGTAATTAAATTGGGAAGGATTTGAATCGTACTTAGATTCCAGCCTCTACAGGTTAACAATTCAACTAACTCAGATTCATCCACTGCAAGGATATATATTATAACAGAATAACCAAATCTTACCGATATATTACCACCGATATCAGATTTTACCACCATCATAGCAGCGCCAAATTTATTGTTGGGTGATGATTCTATCCTCAGCACAGTCATACTTAGTGGGAAATGATTCTATCTTAACTGACCAAAGCTCAGTAGCCTCGTGCTCTGAATTTGTTTGAAGATTTGAAGATCCCAAAACCCTATCTGATTGGTGAACCATTCCGTTGTAATTGTTTTTGTCTCTGAGGGTTCAGACTCAGAAGACACTCTGCTCTGGTTTAGGCATTCAGTAGATTATCAGCCTCAGCACCAGATGTAGAAGACTCAGTAGATACTGGACTCAGCAGGAGCAGTATACTGAAGGAGTCAGTGGAACTGAACTCAACAGGAATAGTTCACTAAACTAAGAGCTGACCTTCAGTAGAGTAAATTCAGTACTCTCTACGAGATCGACTCGCAACGGCATGCTTCTTCGAACTGTCGAGATCTTTTGAACGACAATCGGCATAGTCAAATACGAGGAAGAGAGAAGTCGGCTTCATTATGCCTCGAAGTACTGTCTCGTCTCAACTACTCTGCAAAACCTCGACGAATGACAAGCAGACACCTGTCCTATACCTACTAAAGCTGCAAGTCAACAACTTTCCAGAAAAGGAGGGAAAGGACACTGTCACTCTACTTCAAAAGAGCCGTTAGCTACCAAAAGAGAGAGAAAGGAATGATCGTCTCCAACGGATCTTTCCAAGACTCTTCTCTATAAATAGAGGGATCATTCGAAATTTAAAAGAGAGAAAAAACGCAAGAACGCAGAGCATTCAACGAGCAAATCAAAAAGCCTAAGTCTTCCGCAAGAACTCGAAGAATATTTCTCCGGCGAAAGACTACAATCTAGCTCTTAGGGAACCAAGCTTAACCGATATACAAAGCCTCTAGTATCCAAATGACGTTACACGAACCCAAAGCTAAACTCAGCTGTTCGTCGTTCTAGAAGCTACACTCTCATTCCCTATCCCTCTAACCCTAAGCTCAACCGATCATATCCATAGCTTAGACGAAGGAGTTCATATTTAAACCTAATCCTTATTGTAAAAGGACTCCTTCATTGTTGGAGAGTTTGTCAAACACTTTAGTTTGATAACCATTGTAAACTGAGACTTGCTCAGTATAAATTCCAAGACGCGGCTTTGTCCTGTGTACAAGCTGACTGAGACTAACTTAGTATAATAAATAGCCTCCTGACCTTTCGGGACAGTGGACGTAGGATCCTGTGTATCCGAACCACTTTAAAAATCTGTGTCTCTCGCTTGCTCTCTAATTTACTGTTGCATTGATTTTAACTGTTCATACTGAAAATTATCCTTTAAAATCATACAACTAAGTCTCAGCATACTGAACTGTTCTTTCTGCTGAATTGAGACTGTCTTGATAAAATGTTTTCCACTCAACTGATTTGGGCCTACACATTTCCGCACCAGTGAACTCTATCTCGCCGATACCGACTGCTCGGCTCGCCGCTAGCGTATCTCGAGAGAGTCGAGACTCTTTGCCAAACACGATTCGAAACACTATTTGGTCTGCTTGAATTCTTTCAAGATGACAGTTTCTCGAACAGGGTGTTCGTGTTCAAAGTTGAGAAAATAGGATTTAGGTGTATTCACCCCCCCCCTCTACACCTGAACGTACTCTCGGGACCAACAATTGGTATCAGAGCAGGAGTTCTATAGGACTCTTGTTATCTTGAAACTGGTCTACTTGAACGGATCCGGAAAAACGTTTTCACTGCATATCATTCTACACTCATATCATTATTCATCATGACTGATATGTCAGGTATAAGGATGGTACCCATGTTCTCAGTAGAGAACTATGGTGTATGGTGGGTCAGAATGGAGGCTCATCTCGACTTCCCTTCACGACGAGCATGACCGAAGTACTTGAGGAAGGACCTATCGTTCCTATGATAGATAGTGTCGTAACTCGAGGATCAAACAATTGGAGGAGGAATGGTGACCGGAAGAAGATCCCCAAGGACAAAAGTCTCTTCACCCCTGAGGAGAAGAAACTTCATAACTTAGACCGAGTCTAAGTTACTGAGGAGAAGATCCCCAGGAATGCCATACTAACCACCTTAAGTGATTCTTATCTCGGCAGGGTTCAGGAATGCAAGACAGCTAAGGAACTCTGGGATGCTCTAGCGCTACTGAGTCGGGGAACTCAGAAGATCAAAGCCAACAAACTTGCGCTGGAACTCCAAAAGCTGGAGAGCTTATCTCTCATGCCTGGTGACAAAATAGAAGATCTAAATGTCAGATTTACGAATCTGATGAACTCCATAAACGGGCTAGGAAAGACATTCTCCAACCGAGAGATGAATCTCAAGATACTGAGGGCACTGCCAGACGGTCATTGGACTCCTTTTGCTACATTATTACGCCATTCTGACTTAGATATTGTTACTCCTGACCATATCTTTTCAGAACTTCAAGCAGAGGAATTCGAGTTTGACAGACCTCAACGGAAGCAGAAAGCTGAAGCTGACACCAAAATTGACCATGCTTTCAAAGCATCAGTCAGCACAACATCTCCCACGTCAAGCAAAACTGAACCTTCACTAACTGACATACAAGAAGGAAGTTTAGCTCGGAATACGTGCCGCTCGCCGTAAAATATCGAAGGAGAAGGAGAGGCGCGAGAAAAGTGACTAAAGCCTATCGAGAAACAAAAGGTAAGTCCGAATACACGCAAAAGCTCACTCCTGACTCACAGTCTTCTGAATGCAGAAAGAGGGATGCCTCAGCTCCATCTAAAGACAAATAAAGCAAAGAAGAAAGAGTCATCGCTTGCTACAACCGCAAAAAGTCGGGACACTATCGGTATGACCGTCCCGAGCTCGTTAGTGCTTTGAACGCGCAAAGCACGTAAAGCAAGGAGAGAGAAATTCGCCAAGAAAAGACAAGCATACATAGTCCGGCAAAATCTCGGACGACTCGAGAAGAAGTTGACTCCTTTATGAATTCATCTCGATGATGAAGCGGCTTTCATGGCCCTAGAGCATGAAGTCGAAGAAACTATCGAAAAGTGCCTAATGGCAGGAGAAGAGGATGAGGTGCACAAAGATCCTTGGTATGTGGACAGCGGATGCTCAAGACACATGACGTACCAAAGGAACCTACTGAAGAATTATACAGCTGAAGAAGGACCCATAATCGAGTTTGGAGACAACGCTAAAGGCTACACAAGAGGATTCAGAACACTCAGCGTTGGAACTGCCACAGTTCATAGAGTATCATATGTTGAAGGACTTCAGCATAGCCTTCTCTCTGTTAGTCAATTTATGATAACTCAAATAGAGTGATATTTGACGCTGGTTTCTGTGATGTCATTGATAAATCCACAGGGAAAACAGTGTTATCAGGTTCGCGCAAGAAGAATATCTATGTGGCTGACTGGAACTCAGCTGAACCTGAAGCTTGTTTCTTAGCGAAGTATGACAACCGAACGGGATGGCTGTGGCACAGGAGACTCAGCCATCTCAACTTCAAGACGCTTAACAAACTAGCAAGAAACACTCTAGCAAGAGGACTGCCGAATGAAGTATTCAGCAAAGACACTCAGTGTGAAGCATGTCTGAAGGGAAAGCAAACATGGAATCAAAATCCACCTGTTCCATCTCCTTCCACTGATGGAATCCTTCAGCTGCTACATATGGATTTATTTGGTCCAGTCTCTCCAGTGACGATCAGAGGCAAGAAATAAGCTTTAGTGGTCATCGATGACTACTCGCGCTACACTTGGGTCATATTCATTGCCAACAAGTCTGACGTCAAAACAGAGTTACCAAGGCTTCTGAAAAGGCTCAGTGTCGAGAAGAACACCAAAATTATCAAAATCCTTTCTGACAGAGGAACTGAGTTCCTTAATTCTATGATGGAGGAGTTCTGCAAAGCAGAAGAAATAGAGCATGAGATATCGGCTGCACGCACACCCCAGCAAAATGGAGTTGCTGAACGGAAGAACATAACTCTCAAAGAAGCAGCTAGAACTCTACTCGCAGACTCAGGACTCCCAGCCAAATTCTGGGCAGAAGCCACTGATACCGCTTGTTCCACTCAGAACCGTTCTCTACTGACAAAGCAACATAAGAGAACACCATATGAATTATGGAACAGCAGGAAACCTTCTCTATCCTATTTCCATATTTTTGGGTGCTGGTGCTTTATCCACTATAATGGGAAAGATCAGCTGAAAACTTTTGATAGCAAGTCAGATCAGGGAGTATTCTTAGGATACTCTCGGGTCAGCAAAGCTTTCAGAGTATTCAACTATAGAACCCTTTGCGTGGAGGAAAGCCCTCATGTTGTTTTTAATGAGTTTGCTACGAAGACAGGGAGCAATAACTCTAATTCGAATCCGAGGACATCGCAAACGAACTACGAGGATCTAAGCCTAAAAGACGAAGTCAAGAAGATCCAGCTTTGTTGAGATGATGATTCAGATGAGGAATCTGAAAACAAGTCTACTGAATCTCAACCAGCAGTAAATGTAGCTGAACCGATTGATTCTCCTGAACAGAATCAATCCCAGGTAACTCAGGTCGATGAAGAAACCCCAGAGGTAACTGAGACCACTACTGAGAATAACAACTCAGGGGGAACATCTATTAGTGTTCCAGAGCTGAATGCCCCTGAACCTGGTGACTCAGTAGATCACACTCTCATTACTGAAATGCTTCAATCTCAGAATAGTATAACTGAAATGCCTAACTCGCCTACTATTTGTGTTGAACAAATTTCAGATGAAGAACTGAAACATCGTAGATCGTGGCTGGACGCTCACACTGCTGATCTGATTATTGGAGATCCCTCAGCAAGAGTAAAGACAAGATCCAGATTCTATCAAGGAGAAAGCGCCTTATATTCCTGCTTCTTATCTACTGACGAACCTCAGACGATTGAGGATAGATTAAAAGATGCTGACTGGATCATAGCTATGTAGGAGGAGCTGAATCAGTTCACGAGAAACGACGTTTGGGAGCTTGTTGATAGACCCCGGCATCAACATGTTATTGGAACAAAATAGGTCTTCAAGAACAAGCGGGATGACTACAACGTCATAGTAAGGAACAAAGCAAGACTCGTGGCAAAAGGCTACTGTCAAGCTGAGGGAATAGATTTCGATGAGACTTTCGCTCCAGTTGCAAGATTGGAGGCAATTAGACTATTCCTGGCCTACGCAACACATCAAAGATTCAGAGTCTATCAAATGGATGTGAAGTCTGCGTTCTCGAACGGCGCATCGAAAGAAGAAGTCTACGTGGAACAACCGCCCGACTTTCGCGGGGACATCAGTGTATAGACTCGTAACGGCTCGTATGGGTTAAAACAAGCACCCGTGGCTTGGTACGATATCCTATCTCGAGTTTCTTCTTCGAAAGGTTTTCGAAAGGCACATGAGAGCCGCACTCTATTCAAAGATTCGACCGGAAGACGATCTACTACTTGTGCAGATCTATGTAGATGACATCATATTTGGATCTAAGAATGTCATCATGTGCCAACAATTTGAAAAGATGATGAAGGATAAATTCGAGATGTCAATGATGGGAGAAATGAACTACTTCCTTGGTTTCCAAGTCAAACAATCTGAAAAAGGGACATTCATTAATCAAGGCAAATACACTCGAGACCTCATCAAAAGATTCGGTTGCACATCCGGCAAACCTATCAAGATCCCGATGAACACAAACATGAAAATTGATCTTGATAAGGAGGGAGTATCAGTAGACCAAACTGAATTTCGTGCTATAATTGGTTCTTTATTATATTTAACAGCTACTCGTCCTGACATAACTTATGCCGTAGGTGTTCATGCTCGATTTCAAGGCGAATCCAAAGCAGAGTCACATGGACTCAGTAAAGAAGATTCTCCGCTATCTCAGAGGAACACCTGACATGGGTTTATGGTACCCAGCTGATGATAATATAGAACTAACTGGTTACTCTGATGCTGACTATACAGGGTGTAGAATTGACCGAAAGTCAACTTCAGGAACGTGTCGGTTCCTTGGCGGAAGCCGATCTCATGGTTCTCAAAGAAACAAAGACTCGGTAGCCACGCTCAACTACCGAAGATGAATACATGGCTGCTTGGGAAGTTGCTTTGCGCCCAAATCCTTTGGGCCGAGACAAGCAGCTACGAGACTATGACATCATTCGTAATGAAGTGCCAATCTTCTCGCGACGATACCGGTGCCATTGCAATCACTCGTAACCCCGTACTTCACACAAGATGCAAGCACGTGGACATCGACATCACTTCATTCGTGACCATGTCGAAAGAAGGATATCGGGATGGAGAAGATCCATACCGATTGACGAGGGCTGATATACTGACCAAGCCTCTAGGCGAATCCGCATTCGGAGAACTTTCGTAGAGCTAGGTTTGCTTTGGATCCTACCGACTCCAGTCGATAAAAGGTTTCGGGAGAGGAGCATTCGAGAAGGGGGAATGTTCACTCTCGCATCGAGTAAACTCGCACGTAGAGACAATAACCATCTACACGAGGTATCGGTGACTACGATGTTCGGCGACAGGGTTTGCGTATCTCTACTCGGTAGTATCTAATAGAACCGTAATATGCATTTATTGCTCGTAATCGGCATCGTATTTAATATCTCAAGGATTG
This sequence comes from Lavandula angustifolia, assembly GCA_028984105.1. NCBI lineage: Eukaryota > Viridiplantae > Streptophyta > Magnoliopsida > Lamiales > Lamiaceae > Lavandula > Lavandula angustifolia. The sequence goes on along the minus strand of CM054808.1, from coordinate 3,375,653 downwards.
TCATTTAATATTAACGACTTACATTTAATGCACGACATTCCATGCATAAGTATGCTGAACTACGCCACGCATTTAATGCATGTCGTATCATAGTTACTACTTAGGCAAGTTACAACTGGCTTTTGACTTAGGCGGCAAATTTGATCATTACCTATAATAGACCTTTTTAATCTTGACCGTCCATCTCATAAAAGTTATTTTAAACTAGGCCATTGATCGATAACTGTTCATCTTCACCTTGATATATATTTTTCGATCATATCTTAGAAACTACCATTAGCATACTTCAAATCCTTAACTCCGAAAAATCTGAATTTTTTTTGCAAACCCCTCTTGCATATTTCTTAAACGATCAGATTTCTCATCGGTATGATATTAGATCTGTTACAATAATTTATTCTCTCTTTTTTCAGAATCGCTATACAGACTGTTTTATTAAAATCGATACTGATAGACTTCTCTTGTAACAGATATAACGGCAAGTACAAACATTTCAGTCACCGCTCTAGAGAACATGCAGAAATCCTGGATAAAGACCGTGTCTGGTGTAAACCAGTCATGGAATTCGACGCCTGCACTCTCGAGTTCATGGACGAAATCTTCGCTGCCCTTAGAGAATCGGGTTTGGAAGGATTTCTCTCAAGGAAGCCGACGTTCTTCCTTCCGAGACAAGTGTCTGAGATCTATCTCAACTCAGACTCGGTGTCTGGCGACATCATTGGAAGATTTGCAGCTCACTCTATCGACGATGCTTCTATGCAACTAAGCGGATGTCTATCAAGGAGGCACTGAAGAGGAGCTTCGATCTACCTGCTGAAGGAGTCAGCACCGTTGGATATAACGACGATATGATAGACGACTACCAATCAATCTTCTGCGGAAAGCCCACAACGTTCAGAGCCGCTTTCCCGAAGAATAGTATGCTGCCTCAGTACCGAGCCTTGGCGTACATTGTGACGCAGCTACTGACAAGCCAAGTGGGTTCATTCGATCAAGTATCGAGACCCAAGATACACCTTATGATGGCGATCTATGACAGAGCGAAGATTAACTGGACGGAGTTCTTTCTCCGAGAGTTCATGACTCAAGCTGCCAAATTCGACAAAGCAACATGCAAGCTGAGCGCAAAAGGCAAGCTTCTATATGGACTGAAGCTATCGGTCATGATTCAAGACCTCTGCGGAGATGACCAAATCACATTCGATGACAAGCTATATTTTAATGTGAAGAAGGTCAGATTCCACAACAGAACTGCTGCACTTCAGCAGATAGGGACAGGACCCTCAGCTCAGCAGGTGACGCCTCAGAAGACCAATGCCAACAAAGAAACGGTCTCCTCAAGCAAAACCTCCTAAGGCACCGGCAAAGCGCCTGAAGAAAAGCATTCCTGCTGTGCCTACTGAATCCGAGGCAGTACCAAAGGCTACTGCTGAAACTCCTGAATAGTCTAGACAGCCGATGCAGCTGATTGATGAGTCAGTGTCCTCAGAGAAGACTCAGTCAGTGGAGAAGGCCATCTCCACTGAACAAACTGTAGAAGTGGACCAAGGGGTTCAGACTGAAGAGGCCCAGAGCGGCGATTTAGAAACCTTGGACAGTCCACTCAACACTCAACCACTCAAGAAAGATGCTATTCTGCCGAGAAACCGTCTCCAATAGATGTTGAAGACTTGGAGACAAGATTCAAGAGGAATCTGTCGGAATGGAAGCTTCAGCCATTCTATCTCAAGCATTCCGAGAGATTGTTGAGCATATACCAGAGATTTCTGGCCACTCTGATCTGGTGACTATTGCCAAATAGGCCAGACTCCATATGCTTTTAAGATTCCAGGAGTGGCCTAATCAGCTACGCCTCATTCTTCACTACACATGCGAGTAACTGCATAAAGAGGAGCTAGTTATAAGGCAGCAGATAGGCTACTCACAGCCTGCTGACCTCGGCACTCTGGAGGACCTAAGAGCCGCAATGCTGGCCTTGCTGCATGAAAGGCAGCAGGCTTCAGGCTCAGCCTCTTCAGACGGGTCGGACCACGACGGTCAGGACCCACCCCATGATTCAGGCCCCGGAAAGCCTGATGAGGAACAACCCCAGGACAAGGATACACCCACTCCTACTGAACTACCACTCAGTATCCTTGTACCTGTACTTCAACTTCCGCAGAGCCTGCTCAGCTCTTGCTGAAATCAACGTTTGAAGTAGCGCCTAGCCCCAAAGGCCGACGCTCAAAGTCCATGGCTAAGGCACTAAAAAGCCAAGGAACTCAGAACAGGGCTCTCGCCAAAGCCGTCCACAAAACATGGAAGCAAACTGCTCATGCCACCAACGCTGAGCTTCAGGGGCTGAGATCTTCTATTTCACAATCAGCTGCCCCTGATGTCTCCTCCATTGTCTCTAACGCGCTGGCACAGCGGCAAAAGGACTTTGATAATCAGCTCAGAATAATTCAGGAAGGACAGGCGAAACTGCTTGAAGAATTCAAGGCCGCTCAGTCCTCCCATACTGAATTAATCTTAAACCAATCTCAGGCCACTGAGCTCAGACTCGACAATATTCAACAGGCCCTTGAAGGACAGGTTTCTGAGAAGCTGAATAACTTTAAGGTTGCAGCTGACCTCTCTCACAAATTCTACAAAGAAGAACTCGCTTCTGAGAGGAATGAGCTGCATGAGGCCCTGACAAAGATCAACGGCAAACTCAAAGAGTTGTCAGCCTCCTACAAAAGCCTCAATCTCCAAGTATCCACTCCTACCCTGGCTGTAATTGATGATGCCAAAAAGGGGGAAAAGGGGGATATATGTGAAAAAGGGGATAAGTCAGCCCCTAAGCTGACCCTGACTAAAACCACTGCAACATCAACTAAGGGGGAAGCCCTACTGAAGTCAGGAAAGAAAACACGGTCAGTAGCTGAAGCAACCAGAGCTCAGACAACAGCTGCTACTAGACCAACTAGTGAGGCCCAGGGTGTCTTAGCTGCGAGTACAGCAGAGACCGGCCCAAGTGGCTCTGGAACCAGAGAACAAGCTACTCATGCAACCCAGACTCCTACTGACATAATTAAGGAGGTTGCTAAGTATGCTGAGAAGGATGACTCAGAGGAGGAAGAGGCACCTCTCCCATCTCCTGTTCAAGGCAAGGGTAAGAAAGTATTGAAACTCCCGACCCCTCCAGCAAAGAAATCAAAGAGATATGTTACTGCTGCAGAGGAGGCTCAGATAGCAGCTGACGAGAAGCTAGCTAGGGAATTAGCCGAAGCTGAAGCAGCCAACAAGCCTAAAGCAAAGCCTTCCGAAGGAAAGACAAAGGCCCCAGCTCGCGGCAGAAAGAAGTCAACAACGACTAGGTTGCCTCCCAGAAAGCTGATAATTCAAGATGATGATGATAGGGAGCAGCAAAGAATAATAGCGGGACAACGAGAAGCGTGGGTACGTCCAAAGGAAAATCAAGTACCCCTGCTGACTCAGAAGATCAGTCGCCTCGCAAACCCTCCTACTCGAGAACTAAGGAACAAGATGCCGAGATTGAAGCTATATTTGCTCAGATGGATAGGTATCTATACCGAGGAGAAGAGGCAAGACATATTCAGGCTGCCAGGCGGAGAATCCATATGACAGACCTTGAAGCAACGAGAATCCGTCGAACAAGAGGCCAGGCTGAGAGTACCTTCAGAAGCTGACATTCCATATAAATACAGAAGGTTCAGGAAGCCAACAGATCTGAAAATGCAAAGATGGCCTAGGACGGATGAATGGATTCCTGCTCAGTTTACACAGAGATGGGAATCACAGAAGATAGAATTCATCAAGAGGAACTATTTCTGGAGATTCTGGCCAAACATGACAAAGGCAGATGCCTACGTTGAATGGATGAGGATTACTGAACCAGACTTATATGCCTACCTGGTACAAGCTGTGAAAGAGAATATCATTGTCCAAGTCCCTGAGCCCAGAATTCTGCCACCACCCAGAAGACTTGATGATTCTATTCATTATGGAGTAATAGAGAAAGAAGTGAAGGATGCTGCCGCCCACAGAGATCTTGAAGAAGATGAGCCAGCTGACTTTGCTGAATATCTGAAGCTGAGGAAGTATACTTACAGGATGTATGGAGTGCTCCTTCCCGAGACACAATCGTAGAACTTTATGGACAGGATCAAGCAGTACAAGCGTTCTTAGTCTTAGTTTCTTTATCTTCCTAGCTTAGCAAGAGATGTATTGTACTGAACTTTCATATTCATATATACATCTTTTGGCTTTGACAATATCTTATTGTCTAAATAGCCAAGTTTGTCTTTTGCTTAACACTCTGAATCACTGAAGTGATTACTGACTCACACACTCACGTTTATTTACTTGTAAGTCGATTGCTTTGATAGATTCTGTTAGACTAGCTGTTCCAGGGGAAATTGTTGTTTAGGGAGAAATTGTTTCTGCCCTGATCCCCTCAGTAGATTAGAACTTAAAGAACAACTCCACTGATCTTACTTGTAATATTGTAATAAGCTCTGTTTCTGAGAAGTTTAGTGTTAGCATAGATGTTGTTAGGTTTTGGCATCATCAAACAGGGGGAAATTGTTGGGTGATGATTCTATCCTCAGCACAGTCATACTTAGTGGGAAATAATTCTATCTTAACTGACCAAAGCTCAGTAGCCTCGTGCTCTGAATTTGTTTGAAGATTTGAAGATCCCAAAACCCTATCTGATTGGTGAATCATTCCGTTGTAATTGTTTTTGTCTCTGAGGGTTCAGACTCAGAAGACACTCTGCTCTGGTTTAGGCGTTCAGTAGATTATCAGCCTCAGCACCAGATGTAGAAGACTCAGTAGATCTTGGACTCGGCGGAGCAGGTATGCGAAGGTGTCGGTGGGCCCGAACTCGGCGGGAGTAGTTCATCGAACTAAGAGCCGACCTTCGGAGAGTAAATTCGGTACTCTCTACAGGATCGGACTCGGTAACGACGGGCAGTCTTACGGCTGTCGGATCTTTTGAACGACAATCGCCTTAGTCAAATACGAGGAAGAGAGAAGTCGGCTTCATTATGCCTCGAAGTCTGTTCTGTCTCAACTACTCGCAAAACCTCGACGAATGACAAGCGTACACACTGTCCTATACCTACTAAAGCTGCAAGTCAACAACTTTCCAGAAAAGGAGGGAAAGTACACTGTCACTCTACTTCAAAAGAGCCGTTAGCTACCAAAAGAGAGAGAAAGGAATGATCGTCTCCAACGGATCTTTCCAAGACTCTTCTCTATAAATAGAGGGATCATTCGAAATTTAAAAGAGAGAAAAAACGCAAGAACGTAGAGCATTCAACGAGCAAATCAAAAAGCCTAAGTCTTCCGCAAGAACTCGAAGAATATTTCTCCGACAAAAGACTACAATTTAGCTCTTAGGGAACCAAGCTTAACCGATATACAAAGCCTCTAGTATCCAAACGACGTTACACGAACCCAAAGCTAAACTCAGCTGTTCATCGTTCTAGAAGCTACACTCTCATTCCCTATCCCTCTAACCCTAAGCTCAAACGATCATATCCATAGCTTAGACGAAGGAGTTCATATTTGAACCTAATCCTTATTGTAAAAGGACTCCTTCACTGTTGGAGAGTTTGTCAAACACTTTAGTTTGATAACCGTTGTAAGCGAGACTTGCTCGATATAAATTCCAAGACGCGGCTTTGTCCCGTGTACAAGCGGACCGAGACTAACTCCGGTATAATAAATAGCCTCCCGACCTTTCGGGACAGGTGGACGTAGGATCCCGTGTATCCGAACCACTTTAAAAATCTCGTGTCTCTCGCTTGCTCTCTAATTTCTTGTTGCATTGATTTTAACCGTTCATACCGAAAATTATCCTTTAAAATCATACAACTAAGTCTCAGCATACTGAACTGTTCTTTCTGCTGAATTGAGACTGTCTTGATAAAACGTTTTCCACTCAACTGATTTGGGCCTACACATTTCCGCACCACTGAACTCTATCTGCTGATATTGAATTCGACTCGCTCGCCTAGCGAGATCTCAGTAGAGTCAGACTCTTTGCCAAACACGATTTAGAACAGCTATTTGGTCTGCTGAATTCTTTCAGTGCGGCACTTTCCTGAACAGGACTGTTTGTGTTCAAAGTTGAGAAAATAGGATTCAGGTGTATTCACCCCCCTCTACACCTGAACATGCTCTCGGGACCAACATTTATCTAGTATTTCAAAAATCAAACAAAAAACTCAAATCTAGCTAACACTTCATCATAATTCATAAGGAAAATGAATGTACCTTAAATTGGCAAAATAAGTTTGCAGACATCCAGAAAAGGTTTGGTCATCAAATCCCCTTCTTCAGATATTACAGAGAGCGAGGCGGAGGCGGAGGCAGAGGTCGGTTTCCGGCGAGTCTTCATCGGAGAGAGCGAGGCCGAGGCGGAGGCGGAGAGATCGGAGGCGGAGTGACGGCGGCGGAGACAGGAGGACTGTAGAGAGAGAGAGAGAGAGAGGGGGGGGAGTGAGAAAGAGAGAGAGAGAGAGAGAGAGAGAGGGGTGAGATGCAGAAAGAAAGAGAAAAAGAGGAGAGAGAGAAAGGGGGTAGTGGGGAGGGGATGAGACGGGAGAGAGATGGAAGATTTAATTTTTTTTTTAATAAAGTAGAAAATCGGGTCAACCCTGGTCAAACCGGGTCAAAATTGAAAATTGGATCATGTTGCATATGCAACATGATGCACACTAGTCATTCTCTTTCTTATATATTTTATGTATAATGATAAGAATGTAAAAGTTGTAAAATTTAATTAAATCCTTTTACATTAAACAAATAAGGAATTTGCATATTTTACATTTTTTTATATTTCTATTTTCCTACCAAATTCATACCACGGAAAAAATTTAAATACATTGTAATATGGAGGATGATATAGATTTAATGCAAGCCAGCCGAAGTAACAAATATTGCGGCGGATAAAAATAGAAGGCACAAGTAAGAGGGACCTGAAAATGATTCTTAGCGTAGCAGATTCTAGTGAAGTTTAATTGGCTGTGTCACGCACGTAAGGAACTAGCGAGGTATATTAATATTAATTAAATATAATATTATATAAAATAGATAAATAAACAAATATAGTCTTCAATCTTCGCGATTTTGTCCTCATTTAATTTTTTTGTTTTTTCATCCCCAAACTATTTGTTTTTGCGATTTTGGTCCCATCTTTAATTTTTTTCGTCAATTCGACTGATATTCAAATTTTAATTAAAAATAAATAAAAAATAGAAAGAGTGAAATTGGAATTTTGAAATAGATAATTGACAAATATCAACTTTTCAGTTTTGAGTGATTAGTCCTTAATCTTTTTATGTTTGATTTTTGTCCATAAACTTTTATTATTTTGCCATTTTCATCCCGCCATTTAATTTTCCGTCAAATCGAGCGTCAATCAAGCTTTTATTAAATACAAAATAAAAAACACATATTAATCAAACTTTTATCTTCTCGGCGGTTTCTTTTCTTTATCTCTTCTCCTACCGCTTATCTCAATAACTCTACTCGAAAATTTGGGCAGGTTCTGAGGAAAAAGGGATCACGAGTGAAAAATAAAAATGGACCCTTTATTTAAATAAAGGGTCGTGCATTTCCCTCGAGTGTGGCTCCAGAAACCATAAAATAATCCATTTTCGAGTAATTATTTTTGGAAAAAAAATATTTTTTTTCTTACAAAAATTATTTATTCTGAATTATTTACTTATAAGAATAATTTAGAATACCATTTTTTCACATTGCATATTTACATTTTTATTCTATGTAAGCTATACCAAAGAGAAATTTTTCGGTTTTTTTAATAATCGAACGCATGACCTTTTCAGGTTAAACATAAAGACTTTTGTTATCAGAGTAATGCCTATTTATATCAAGATAAAGGCTACGTTTTATATTTTTCGGTACACACTAGATTTTGGGCCCTAAAAGTATGGGGCCCTATGCTGGTGGGTTGCCCGCACATGCCCAGAACTAGCCCTGACGAAAATCCTAACCAAGATGAAATCATGCGAAATTGAACAGACTATGCATTATTTTCCATGTTAGCATAATGTGTTTCCCCATTGATGAAATCATGATAGAATTTTTTTTGGAAACCTGTTTTCCAAAATGAGAGGCACCATATAGCACTATTTCTCATACTTGTGACACTGGTGAAAATGCAATATGCTACCGTAAAAATAATACTTCGTCCACTCAATTCCGCATGATTTCATTTGGGTTGGGATTTTCGTGTGGAGGTTGTTGATATCAGCGGTAAGGTTCTATTTTGAGGTGGCGGAGGAGGAGATTGGGAAAAGCATCTACCAAGAAGATTGAAGTTTGATTAATCCTCAATTTTATCATTTTTTAAAATTTAATAAGAGTTTGATTAACGATAGATTTGATAGAAAATTTAATGGCGGGACAAAAATCGCAAAAAATAAATGTTTGGGGACAAAAAAATAAAAAGAAAAGATTGAGGACTAATTGCACAAAATCGGAAAGTTTGAGGATGAGATTTGCCAATTAGCTATTTAAAAATTTCAATTTTACCATTTCAATTTTTTTTATTTTTAATTAAAATTTGATTTACGGTCGAATTGACGAAAAAAACTAACGGTGGGGGACCTAAATCGCAATAACAATTAGTTTGAGGACGAAAAAAAATTAGATTGAGGACAAATGTCGCAAAATCGCAAAGATTGAAGACTATATTTGCTAATTTGCATATAAAATATAGGTACTCTATCTTTATTTTAATTTTACTGGAATTATACAATTGTACCCAAATTCACTAAAACAACTACAAAACTAACCAATTATATAAAAACTATCCACCATCTACCCAGAATATCGAAAATACCTCCACTTTTTAATTTTTCTCACTGAAAAACTGTCAGGTCGTTTGTAAGGACCTGATTGCACAAAAAATTATAAAATGTGTGGATCGATCGGCAAGTAACATGTACGTTCTGACCGATCGGACCCTCTGATGCGTTTTAAAAATAAATAAATTTAAAAACATGTGCCCTACCGATCGACACACTAGGCATGTCCGACCAATAAGGCACAAGATTTGTATTCTTCTTATGTTTTTTAAACCACACATCCCTATATACTAGACCACACACACACGCACACACACAACAGAAACACACACACACGTGCACTTTGTTAGTTTGATCGGTTGGAACGGACGTCCGACAAGATATCTTCGTCCAACGGGTCAGAAAAGATGGAAGAGGTTACTATTTTTCTTCATCTTTATTGGTAAATTACTTGAATTGATATTTCAATTGATGCAGGGTTACATGCTCAAAGTGCATTTTTAGTGATTACATATGTCGGGTTTAATGAGAATATTGTTACATTGGTTGAATTTCTTGATATTTATTCAAAAACCGCTCAAAATCACCGGATTTTCGGTGATTTTGCGATTTTCCAATGGCCAAGATTGTGTTTGACTGGTCGGGCTGGCGCTGAATCGGTACCTAACCGGTCGGCACACTTTTTTTTTAATTAAAATTTGAAATTTAGTATATTATTTGATAATTTAGGATAAGAGGAAGTCTTCTATGCGTCGGATGTAGGTACATCCGGGTTACACTGATGATCCAATTTTGACTACAAACGGGTCGATGACTTATATTTAAAAAAGAAAAAGAAAAAAGAAAAAACCCTACCTGCCTCCTGTTCTCTCATTCTTGGGTCTCTCATCTCCCCACCTACTGCCCTCTCTCTCTCTCTCTCTCTCTCTCTCTCTCTCTCTCTCTCTCTCTTTTTCTCTCTCTCTACCTCCGCTCTCCATCTCTGCGCCCTGCCTCCGCTCTCTCCGGCTCAGCTCTCCGCCTCTGCTCTCTATCTCGGCTCTTTGCCTCTGCTTTCTACATCTACTCTCTACCTCCGCTCTCTTCCTCCGGTCTCCGCCTCTGCTCTGTTTGCTTCCGCTCTCTCATTCTTTGTCTCTCTCTCTCTCTCTCGCCTCCCTCTCCGAAATCTCTCGTATCTCTCGCCTCTCTCTCTTACAGATCAAAAGATCGGATTTTTCCAGTATTCAACCGTTGCTTTAGAATAATGTAGACATCAACTTCGAGTCTACTTCAGTGAAGGTTTGTTCAAACTCTGGGCCTCTGACTTGCTCTTTGATTTTATTTTTGGCCCGCGCTAGTGGATATGCATGTAGAATTAATTGTAGATAGTTGATGTATTTGATTTGAGTTACGATGTTTGACTTGCTGATTTTGTGTGTATACTTAGCTATAAAAAATTGTGGAACTGTTTGAGAATAATACTTATTATGTTGTCAACATCTTCGATGTAACTCTGTGGTTTTGTATGATTATTGGATTAAAGTGAGAAGTTCCTTAATTATAATTGATATTTTACTTCAGTGTGATTGACACTCTGAAAAAAATAACACTTTTTTCGCTGCTTTTGACACATTTATTCATTGCAAATGACCTTCTATGAGAATGTAACACTCTCCTCCAAGACAATTGGCACTTTTATTTATTATGATTTAACACTTTGAGATAAATAACATTTTTGTTCATTGCAACTTACACATTTAATCATTACAAATGACACTCAACATTCTCTTCCGAGAAAATGTAACTTTTGTTCAATACAAATGACACATTTGTTTTGAAGAAAATGATAATCTACAAATGATATTTTTCTTAAAAAATAAACGACACTTTTGTGTGAAAACAAATGATACTTTATAAATGACACTTTTATTCAAGACAAATGACACTTTTGTTCTATACAAATGATACTCCCGTAAATGATGGTAGAAAGTGTTCAGAACGAAAATAACACTTTAATTTTGAAACAAATGATACTCAATAAATGATACTTTTATTCACAACAATTACATACCTATCTTTACAATAATTCTAAAAAGAAAAAAGAAAATGAAAAAATGAAATAACGACATCGGCATGATGTCATGCTGATGCCAGCGAGTGGGATCCGGGTGGGTTGGGGGGGGGGTGTTGGTCTAGAGACGAGCCTCAGGTGTAGAGGGGGGAGGCGGGGTGAATACAGCTGAAGACAAATTCTTACTCAGCACGCGAAAGTCAATAAGACTGAATATTGCTACTAAACAAGTTAGTTGCTAGTTAAGTTTTCTAGATCGTGTGGGCAGAGAGTTCCTCTACTGAGTACAGTCTACTGACTTATATCAGGGAATAATAGTCCAGTATCAGAAATTGTGTGCGGAAGTGTAGGCCCAAAATATGTGTTCGTCTCAGTTGAAAACCCGTTTTATGCTGTTTGATTTAAAGTCAGTTTTATTGTTGGGATAAGGATTCAGCAGATGAATCTCTAGATCTGATAGTTTTTGATAGATTTGATAGATCCCAAAACCCTAGCTGAATATTGTACCTTCGTATAGCCTAGTCGAGTTCAGTTGTTAGAACTCAGTAGGATAGAGTTCAGTAACTGCAGGATTCAGTAGAAGACCTCACTCTGCTGAAGAACTCAGGATCGAAGAAGTCAGTTGGACAGCAACCTCCAGCTGAATCTGCCCAGGAATTCGTGCATATGCACTGAATGCTCAGAAGAACGTCAGTAGGAAAGACACTTCAGTTACAGGTCCGAGGAATCAAAGGAAGTCAACCTTGATGTTTGACAAATCTCAACTACCATTCTACCTCGACCGATAAGGAGCCGACAACGACCATCTACTTTGACAAAAGCTGCTCTGAAACTGAAAAAGAGGAGAATCTCTACAGTGTACCTGCTCGACAATGTTCAAATTAAAGGAGCTATTTTCCTTGTCATATCGTCACGTGTCTAGACCTCCCTCCAACGTATCTATTCACCATCGATGACTGTAAATAAGAGAAGTCGCCATGAAGAGATGACACCGGGAACCCAAGCTATCTACGCACAAACTATTAGCAATCTCAAAGCTGAATCCAGTGAGGAACTATCATCCATTGAAGAACACCTTTAGTTCATCACTTAGAGTTTTATTATGTTCCCCTTCTCTTATCTAAGCAAGCTCATTGGAATATCTTTAGCTTAGAAACCTCGAGGAAGTTCACATCCTTGTGAAACCGTTCTTATTTGTAAGAACTTCCTCTTAGTTGTAGAAGACTCAAACTCTTCAAGTTTGAACCCTTGTAAAAGTCACTACGACTATAAGCAGAAGAAAACATCCCGCATAGATGATAACGAAAGGTGGCCGCGCATAGAATCACCGAGAACTTGCTCGCATAAACTTCAAGTTTTGTGTTTAAGTCCGGTGAAGTGGGACCAGGAATTTTTTTTACAATTGATATCAGAGCTCAGTGTTCTTAACCGGTCATTGTTCTCTGAAATTGGTCTATCTCGAACAAAGATCCTAGAAAACTCATTTTCTCTGCATCATGCATTTCTTCATTGCATCCTATACCTTGTATTTTTCAATGGCTGATATTTCATGTATTAGGATTGTGCCAGTGTTCTCTACTGAAAATTATGCGATATGGCGCGTAAGGATGGAGGCACATCTGACTTCGCTACACGACAGCATGACCGATGTTCTAGAAAAAGGCCCCATTGTTCCGATGGCCGACTCAGTCAAACTGGTAGTAGACAGAGCAGGTGGTGCCATAACCGGACCTAATGTTGCGAAAAACAAGAGCCTCTTCACTCCTGAAGAGAAGAAACTGCACAACCTCGACCGAGTCACTCGCAATGCTATACTGATGACACTCAGTGACTTATCTCGTGAGGGTGTACGACTGCAAGACAGATAAGGAGCTATGGGATGCTCTCGCAGTGCTGAGCCAAGGAACTCCACAAATTAAAGAAAATAAGCTAAAGTTGGAGCTGTAGAAACTCGAGGCATTCGCTATACTTCCAGGGGAGTCCGTAGATGATTTCATCGCTCGATTTACAAATCAAATTAACATCATCAACGGACTGGGGAGACATTCAGCAACAAGAAGACCAACACCAAAATTCTAAGGGCTCTTAGCAGGCCCAAGTGGTATTCTTTTACTACGTGTATGAGGAGAACTGACTTGAATTCTGTTACTCCTAACTATATATTTTCAGAATTTAAAGCAGAGGAGTTCGAGTTCGACCTCCCACACACCCTCGGTGCTGAAGCTGAAGTGCCAATGGATCATGCTTATAAGGCATCAGCTAGCACTTCCGGAGCAAGTCCCTCAGCAATAAGCCAGTCAGTTGGAAGCTCAATAACTATACCCACTGCTGACAACTTGGCTGAGAAGTATGCTCTCCTTGTGGTGAAATACCAGAAGGAGAAAGAGATGTTCAGACGGAAGATGAAAAAGGCTTCCCAAAAGTTTCAAGGTAAGAGAGATAATAATCGCTCGAATAGTGAATCTAAATCTCTACCTGATTGCAGGAATACTGAAGCTGCCTCAGTGGAACAAAAAGATACACCCCGAAGGGAAGGCAGAACCTCAGCATGCTACAACTGCAAGAAACCAGGACACTATCAGTATGAATGTCCTGAACTCTTAGCAGCAGAAAGAGCTGAAAGGCAAGCCAGACGCGGCAAGTTCGTGAAAAAGAGGCAAGCCTACATAGCTGGAGAGTTATCCGATTTCTCAAGTGATGAAGAGTTGTTCATGGAATCGTTTGACGATGATGCTGCATTCATGGCAATCGAGACTGAAGATGTTGAACCGTGTCTGATGGCCGGAGAAGAGGCTGAGGTAAATTCTGAACCCATTATATGCCTCTCTTCACCTGGCACACACGAGACAAGCTCTGTTGCAGAAGAACCACTAGATGTGGTTCTTGCATACAAAGATTTCCTTGAAGAGCAAATTCAGATTAGCCAGCAGTTCAGCAAGACCATTCAGGAGATGAAAATCCTGAAAGCAGAGAATCAGAGACTTTCAATGAGAAGTCAAGACTCTACTGAGTCTGAAGGACTTGTTCAGAGACAGAAGGAAGAGATTAACTCTGTGATGACTAAGTCTCATGATCAAGAAGCACAAATCTCAGTGCTGACCAAAGACATCTCTGAGAAAGAGACTGAAATTGCTAATCTCAAGGAAACTCTCGCACATACCAAATCTGAACATGAAGCTCTAAGGAAGAGTGATGAAGTGTGGAGAACCTTGATGACAGAGCAGTATATTAGAGCAAAGGAGAAGTTGGAGAAGCTTCTACGAGCACAGAGACCACATGCCACCAAGGAAGGACTTGGCTACACATACGAAGCCTCCACTTCAGGACAGAAGAGCTCCAACAAACTGACTGATAGGTTTGTCCAGGGGATAACTCAACATGCTGAATACACATCCCCTCAGGCAAATAATAAGCAGAAGATACAAGCACCTCAGTCTAGCAACAGGAAAGTGACCCATGGTTTAAGCCCCAAAACACCAAGGTCAAACTCAGGGGGAACCAAGAAGGTCAGGTGGGCTGAACAGTATGGCCACCAGCTACTGACTCACCCAGCTCAGTATGGATCATATTACTATGAGCCAAGAGTCAAAGGCCCTAAGGTTCAGAAGAAGAAGAAGAAAGCTGAACCACAACAGACTAGGAGGTCTTGTTGATTAATTTGAGCAAGCCTCAGCAAGGTTTCTGTTGTACTAGATAGAACCTTCTAAGTTATAGTCCTTAGAAAAGAGATTTTGTCTTTCAAGTGTCTAAGCGTAAGATCTAACAAGGTATGCTTAGAAAAGAGATCGAGAACAACTCTAGAGTGAAGAACTACTAGGATATCTTTGGGATTTCTAGTTCTTCTCTGGATGTAACAATAAGTTTGCTACAATGCTTTGAGAATGTGTTCGCGAGCTTCTTGTGTTCTGTTCCCTTTGGTCTATTGTCGACTCTTGAACTCTTCAAGATGATCTCTTTATATAGTCGTGACCAATGCATAGATCTGTTGTAGGGGACCATGCCATGTGTCACTAGACTCCAAGGAAAATGACCATATAATTTGAATGTCGCCACAGAAAGTTGTAGGCTTTATGTGCGTGAGAGCAGCTTTTGTGTCATAGCAGGTAAGCGTCTGTTGGGAGATGATTCAGTTTTCTCACAATCAGTTGAGATATAACTCAGTAGCCCTGTGCACTGAATACTTACTGAAGATTTGAAGATCCCAAAACCCCATCTTGACTGATAAACCATTCAGTTGTAACCTGTTTTGTTCTGTCTCTGAGGTTTCAGACTTAGTAGACACTCTGCATCTGGTTCAGGCGCTCAGTAGATTACCTGCCTCAGTACTAGAAGTAGAAGACTCAGTGATACTGGACTCAGCAGGAGCAGTATACTAAAAGGAGTCAGTGGAACTGAACTCAGCAGGAGTAGTTCACTGAACTCAGAGCTGATCTTCAGTAGAGCCGACTCAGCAGGAGCATGCTACTGAATCAGAGATCAGACTCAAGAACGGCCGGACGACTTCTCTGACCGCCGATTCTCTAAAGTCAAATCGGCAGAGTCAATACGAGGAAGAGAGAAGCCAGTACGACACTCTCCTAAAAAGGACTATTCGCATTTTAAGTTGAGAAATCGGTTTTCAGGTGTATTCACCCCCCCCCTCTACACCTGAACGTTACTCTCGGGACCAACAATTGGTATCAGAGCGGGAGTTCTCTAAGACTCTTGTTATTTTGAAACTGGTCTACTTGAACGGATCCGGAAAACGTTTTCACTGCATATCATTCTTCATTCATATCATTATTCACTATGTCTGATATGTTAGGAATCAAGATGGTATCCATGTTCTCAGTAGAAAACTATGGGTAGGAATCAAGATGGTACCCATGTTCTCAGGAGAGAACTATGGGGTATGGCGAGTCAGAATGGAGGCACATCTGACCTCCCTCCACGACAGCATGACAGAGGTTCTAGAGGACGGACCTATCGTTCTAATGGTCGATAGCATCGTAGCTCAGGACCCAGCATAAGGAGGAGGAACGGTGACCGGGAAGAAGATACCCAAAGACAGAAGTCTCTTCACCCCTGAGGAGAAGAAGCTTCACAACTTAGACAGCGTCGCCGGAAACGCCATACTGACCACTCTGACCAATTCTTATCTCGGAAGAGTTCAGGACTGCAAGTTCGCGAAAGAACTCTGGGATGCTCTACCGCTACTAAGTCGGGGGACTCAGAAGATCAAAGCGAACAAACTCGCACTGGAACTTCAGAAGCTGGAGAGATTGTCCCTCATGCCTAGTGACTCCATTGAAGATGTCAACGTCAGATTTACGGATCTGATGAACTCTATCAACGGGCTGGGAAAGATATTCTCCAACCGAGAGATGAATCTCAAAATTTTGAGGGCACTGGCAGACGGTCACTAGACTCCCTTTGCTACTTTACTGCGTCATTCTGACTTAGATATTGTTACTCCTGACCATATCTTTTCAAAACTTAAAGCTGAGGAGTTCGAGTTCTGCCTACGTCGAAGAAAGCAGCGAGCTGAAGCTAACACCCAAGTCGACCATGCCTTTAAAGCATCAGTCAGCACAGCAACTCCGACGTCTAGCAAGGCTGAACCTTCACTCAATGATATACAAGAAGGAAACTTAGCCAATAAGTACGCGCTGCTTGCCGTGAAGTATCAGAAGGAGAAGGAGAGGCGCAGGAAGCTCTCAAGAGTCGTCAGAGACTCTAAGGGTAAGACTAAATATACACCTACGCACTCCTGACTCGCATACTTTTGAATGCAGGAAACAAGAGGACTCAGCTCAGTCGAAAGACAGTGAGAGCAACGAAGAAAGAGTCACAACCTGCTATAACAGCAAGAAGCCAGGACACTATCAGTATGACTGTCTTGAGCTCAGTACTGCTGAAAGAGCAGCACGCAAAGCTCGAAGGGAGAAGTTCATCAAGAAGCGACAAGCATATATTTCTGGTGAACTCTCAAACGACTCAGATGAAGTCGACTCCTTCATGGATTCATCAGATGATGAAGCAGCTTTCATGGCCATAGAGCTTGAAGCTGAAGAAAACGCTGAAAAGTGTCTCATGGCAGGAGAAGAGGATGAGGTAAACTCTCACGCACCATTTAACTCCTCTTCACACTTCACACACGACACTATTTCAGGTGCATACGAGAATCTGGCCATCGCGATTGCATACGAAGAACTACTCGACGAGCAGATTCAGATGAGTCTGCAGCTCAGTAAGACTCTTCAGGAGTTGGATACCCTGAAAGTGGAGAATCAGAGACTTTCTCAGGAAAGTCAGGTTGCTTCGATCGAAGGACTTTTGTTTACGGAGGAATAGCTCTCCTGGGCCAAGTCTCAAGCATCAAGAAGATCGGATCTCGCATCGACTCAATGACTTTACTCAGAAAGATACTGAACTGAGTCTACTGAAGCAAGAGCTGTCAGGACTTCAGACCGAGCATGAACTGCTGAAGAAGAGCGATGATGTCTGGAGGAACCTGATGATAGAGCGGTACATGGGCGCTAAAAAGAAGCTTGAAGCTATGCTAGCAAGCAACAAGCCCAAGCATTGTATGGAGGGACTTAGATTCAGCCATGGAGCCTCCTCATCTGCCCCGTACGCTCAGAAAACCGGCTAGCTGATAGGTTTGTTCAAGGGGAGACCATCAATGCAGAAACACTGAACCCCCTAGCCAAGAACAAACAAAAGATGAAGGCACCTCATCCCAGTTATCAGCATTCTAACAAGAAGATCAGCACCAAAACACCCCAGTTCAGTCAAGGGGGAACCAGCAAAGCAAAGTGGGCTGATCAGTATGGATCTCCACAACTGATGCATCTAGCTCAGTATGGGTCATATTACTATGATCCTATAGTCAGGACAGGATCCAAAAGTCAGAAGAAGAAGAAGAAAGTCGTACAGAAGGCAAAGGTCGGCAGTCAACCTATTCAGAAGATCAGGACTCCTGAACCTGTAAAGCCTCAGAAGTCAGCATCGACCAGTCCAGTGGTCAAATATGTTTATAAAGTGGAAAGAAACTGTCTGAGACCACCAGGGTCGTAAGACAGATTTGGGTTTCCAAAACTAACATCTAAGGACCCAAAATCAAAAATTAAGGGTACCTAAATATAATTCTGTTTTGCAGGTGCACAAGGACCCTTGGTATGTGGACAGCGGATGCTCCAGACATATGACATACCAAAAGGACCTACTGAAGAATTACACTACTGAAGAAGGACCCCGAATCGAGTTTGGAGACGGCACAAAAGGCTATACTAGAGGTTATGGAACACTCAGCATTGGAACTGCAACAGTTCTAAGAGTATCATATGTTGAAGGACTTCAGCATAATCTTCTCTCTGTTAGTCAATTTTGTGATAACTCGAATAGAGTGATTTTTTACGCGGTTTCGTGATGTCATTGATAAATCTACAGGAAAACAAGTGTTGTCGGGTTCGTGCAAAAAGAATATCTATGTAGTCGATCGGAACTCAGCTGAACTTGAAGCTTGTTTGTTGGCAAAAAATGACAACAGAACGGGATGGCTCTGGCACAGAAGACTCAGCCATCTCAACTTCAAGACGCTCAATAAATTAGCTAGAAACACTCTAGCAAGAGGACTGCCGAATGAAGAATTCAAAGAAACACACTCACTGTGAAGCATGTCTGAAGGGAAAGCAAACAAGGAATCAAAACCCTCCTGTTCCATCTCCTTCCACTGATGGAATCCTTCAGCTGCTACATATGGATTTGTTCGGTCCAGTCTCTCCGGTGACGATCAGAGGCAAGAAGTATGCATTAGTGGTCATTGATGACTACCCGCGCTACACATGGGTCATATTTATTGCCAACAAGTCTGACGTCAAAACATAGTTGCCAACGCTTCTGAAAAGGCTCAGTGTCGAAAAGAACACCAAGATCATCAAGATACGTTCAGACAGAGGAACTGAGTTCCTGAATTTTATGGTAGAGGAGCTCTGCAAAGTAGAAGGCATAGAGCATGAGACGTCTGCCGTGCGCACGCCTCAACAAAATGGGGTTGCTGAGAGAAAGAATCGACCACTCAAAGAAGCAGCAAGAACCCTGCTCGCAGACTCAGGACTCCCAACCAAATTCTGGGCAGAAGCTACTGATACTGCATGTTATACTCAGAATAGATCTCTATTGACAAAGCAGCATAAGAAGACACCATATGAATTATGGAACGGCAGGAAGCCTTCTTTATCTTATTTCCATATTTTTGGGTGCTCGTGCTTTATCCACAATAATGGGAAAGATCAGTTGAAGACTTTTGATAGCAAGTCAGATCAGGGAGTGTTCTTAGGATACTCCCGAGTCAGCAAAGCCTTCAAAGTCTTTAACTATCGGACCCTTTGCTTGGAGGAAAGCCCTCATATTGTTTTTAATGAGGTTGCTACTGAAGACAGGAGCAGAAACTCTAAACCTGAATCTGAGGACATCAGTAAGCAGCTACAGGATCTGAGCTTAACAGATAAAGTTGAAAAGATCCAGCTGTGTTGGGATGATGATTCAGATGAAGAAACTGAAGACAAGTCTATCGAATCTCGGCTAGCAATGTAGGCCGACAGATTGACTCTAGTGAACAGAGTCAATCCCAGGTAACTCAGGTCGATGAAGAAACCCAAGTGGTAACTGAGACCTCTACTGAGGATAATAATTCGGGGGAACTAATTATGTTCCCGAGCTAAATGCCCCCGAACCTTGGTGACTTAGTAGATCATACTCTTGTAACTGAATTGCTTCAATCTCAGAATAGTACAACTGAAATGCCTAACTCACCTACTATCTGTGTTGAACAAGTTTCAGATGAAGAGTTAAAACATCGTAGATCGTGGCTGGACGCTCACACTTCGGATTTAATTATAGGAGATCCCTATGCAAGAGTAAAGACAAGATCCAGATTTTGTCAGGGAGAAAGCGCCTTATATTCCTGCTTCTTATCTACTGAAGAACCTCAGTCAGTTGAGGATGCACTTAAGGACGCTGATTGGATCATAGCCATGCAGGAGGAGCTGAATCAGTTCACAAGAAACGAAGTTTGGGAGCTTGTTGACAGACCCCGGCATCAACATGTGATTGGAACTAAATGAGTCTTCAAGAAGAAGCGAGATGAAAACAACATCATAGTAAGGAACAAGGCAAGGCTCATGGCAAAAGACTACTGTCAAGCTGAAGGTATAGATTTCGACGAAACATTCGCTCCAGTTGCATGATTGGAGGTGATTAGATTATTCCTAGCCAACGCAACACATCAACGACTCAGAGT
This sequence comes from Lavandula angustifolia, assembly GCA_028984105.1. Taxonomy (NCBI): domain Eukaryota; kingdom Viridiplantae; phylum Streptophyta; class Magnoliopsida; order Lamiales; family Lamiaceae; genus Lavandula; species Lavandula angustifolia. The sequence continues at coordinate 3,355,489 of CM054808.1, read as the reverse complement.
CTATCAAATGGATGTGAAGTCTGCATTCCTGAACGGCGTACTAAAAGAAGAAGTCTATGTAGAACAGCCCCCCGGCTTTCAGCAGGGACATCAGGTTTATAGACTCAGAAAAGCTCTGTATGGGTTAAAACAAGCACCCAGGGCTTGGTACGATACCCTATCTGAGTTTCTTCTTCAGAAAGGTATTCAGAAGGGCACAGTAGACCGCACATTCTTCAGCATACGACTGTAAGAAGACATTTTACTTGTGCAGATCTACGTAGATGACATCATCTTCGGTTCGAAGAATGTCATCATGTATCAGCAGTTTGAGAAGATGATGAAGGACAAGTTCGAGATGTCAATGATGGGAGAGATGAACTATTTCCTTGGATTTCAAGTCAAACAATCTGAGAAGGGAACGTTCAGCAATCAAGGCAAATACACTGGAGACCTGATCAAGAAATTCGGTTGCACATCCGGCAAACCAATCAAGATCCCGATGAACATGAACATGAAAATTGATCATGATAAAGAGGGAGTATCAGTAGACCAAACTGAATTTCCTGCTATTATTGGTTCTTTATTATACTTAATAGCTACTCATCCTGACATAACTTATACTGTAGGTGCCTGCACTCGATTTCAGGCGAATCCTAAGCAGAGTCATATGGACTCAGCAAAGAAGATTCTCCGATATCTCAGGAGGAACACCGACATGGGTTTATGGTATCCAGGTGATGATAATATTGAACTAACTGGTTATTCTGATGCTGACTATGCAGGATGTAGAATTGACCGAAAGTCAACTTCTGTGTCAGTTCCTTGGCAGTAAGCTGATCTCATGGTTCTCAAAGAAACAGCACTCAGTAGCGACGTCAACTACTGAAGCTGAATACATGGCTGCCGGAAATTGTTGCGCCCAAATCCTTTGGCTGAGACAGCAGCTCCGCGACTATGATGTCACTCAGAATGAAGTACCGATCTTCTGCGACAATACCAGTGCAATTGCAATCACTCAGAATCCCGTACTTCATACGAGATGCAAGCATGTGGACATCAGACACCACTTCATTCGTGATCATGTCGAAAAGAAGGATATAAGGATGGAAAAGATCCATACTGACCATCAAAGGGCTGATATACTGACCAAGCCTCTAGCTGAAGCCAGATTCAGAGAACTTTTAGTAGAGCTAGGTCTGCTGGACCCTACTGACTCTAGTTAGTAAGTGGATTCAGGAGAGAAACATTCAGTAAGGGGGAATGTTCACTCTCAGTAATAAGTAAATTCAGTACGTAGAGACTCAGCAACCATCTACACGAGCTATCAGCTGACTACGATGTTCAGCTGGCAGGTTTGCGTATCTCTAATCAGTAGCCATTAGAACATTTCTGTGCATTTATGACTCAGATTCAGCTTCGTATTCAATGCCTTAGAAAATGTCATTTAATATTAACGATTTATATTAAATACATGACATTCTATCTAAAAGCATGCTGAACTCTGCAAAGCATTAAATGCATGTCGTATCAAGTTACTTCTATGGCTATATACAACTGTATTTTGACTTAGGCGGCTAATATGATCATTGTCTATTTTATAAAATCCAATCTTGGTCGTCCATCTCAAAAAGCGTATTCAAACTGAACCGTAGATAATTAACTGTTTATCTTCTCTACCATATATATATACGCTCAAAAGTTTGAAACCGCCATTTCTACTCTGCAAATTTTGAACCCTAGTTTTTCTGAGATAAACCCTGCCTCTTTACAAAACTCATCTTCTCAAAACTTCTCAGAAAAATCTTTGGTAAATTTCAATGATCATTCAGTATCGTATACGCTTATTTATTTTTTGTACTTTATTGGATACTGATCTACTGTGTTTGCAGATTACAGAATATGACAGGAACTACAGTAGTCATGCCTGCCGATATGCAAGAGATCCTTGAGAAGGATCGGGTATGGTGCGGACCCGTGATGGAGTTCGACGTCTGTGAGCTGGCATATATGGAGGAGATCTTCTACACCCTCAGAGAAACAGGCCTTGAAGGTTTCTTGACGAGGAAGCCATCGTTCTTCCTACCAAGACAGATAGCTGAGCTCTATCTGAACTCAGAATCAGCAGAGGGAGATATTCACTGACGGTTTGTCCATACAGTTGGCGATCCCTCCAGTGCTATTACAGTGATCAAACAGATGCCAATCAGAGAAGCCCTCCAAAGAAGCTTCAAACTGCCTAACGAAGGATTCACCACATTGTCCTATAAAGATGATCTGATGGATGAATATCTGTCTGAGTTCTGGGGGAAGCCGACTACGTTCAGAGCTGCCTTTCCGAAGAATGCCATGCTCCCTCAGTACAGAGCACTGGCGTATATAGTGACTCAGCTGCTGACTAGTAAGGCCGGGTCTTTCGATCAAGTGTCCAGGCCAAAGCTTCAGCTCATGATGGCCATACACGATCGAGCAAGGATAAATTGGACTGAATTCTTCCTCAAGGAATTCATGACGCAATCAGCAAAGTTCGATAAGACATCCAAGCGTCAAAGGAAAATTATTATATGGACTGAAGCTGTCAGTCAAGATTGAAGATTTCTACAGATCGGACAACATTACATTTGTTGACAAGCAATACTTCAATCCGAAGAAAGTCCGATTCCGTAGCAGGCGGCGCCCTTCGGCCGATAGGGATCGTGGGCCTGCCGATCCCATGTCCGAACTCGAAGACCTCTACACCCACCAAGAAGAGGTCCCCTTCTAAGTCTACTCCTAAAACACCGACCAAGAGGCTGAAGAAAGTCAGTGAGGTTGTGCCGGAGGCGGAGCCAGAGGCAGTAATTGCTGAGCCTCCCCTGCAACTGAGGGATGAATCTGAGTCATCCGAGAAGACACCGTCAGTGGAGAAGGTAGTCTCCACTGAGCGTGATGAAACAGTGGACCAAGGGGTCCAAGATGAATCCGTACAAGCACTTGACAGCCCCTTGGACGTTCCACCACTCAGCAACATACCATCTGCTGAGAAGCTGCCGTCTCCAATAGATGTAGAAGATTCGGAGACAGCTTCTGAGTCAGAATCAATCGGGATTGAGGCCTCAGTTCTCCAATCACGAGCCTCCCGAGAGATTGCTGAACGGATCCTAGAGATAGCCGACCACAATGATCTGGTCATATTAGCAAGGCAGGCTAGGCTCCACATGCTGATCCGATTCCAGGAGTGGCACAATCTGAACCGACTCATCAAGCACCACTCCTGGGAACAGCTCCATGAGGAGGAGCTGATTATAAGGGGGAAGATTGGCTACTCAGAGCCTCAGATGTTTGCTCCCTTGAAGATCTAAGGGCTGCGATGCTCGCCATGCTGAACGACAGATAACCCGTCTCAAAGATCGCACCCTCAGATGGGTCTGGACCCCGATGGACAGGACCCACCCCATGATTCAGTCCCTAAGAAGCCTGATGAGGGATCTTAACTGGACAAGGATGCTCCCACATCCACTGCTGAACCGCCGCTCAGCATCCTTGGTCCGGCCGGGCCGGCGGCCGGTACTTGGGCGGCGCTGAACCATCTCGCCGCTACTCGAATCTGCCTTTGAAGTAGCGCCCAGCCTGAAGAGCCGACGCTCGAAGTCAGTGGCCAGGGCACTGAGGAGTCAAGGAACTCAGAACCGACCCCTCGCCCGCCCCGTCTACAAGACGTGGAGGCAGACCACTCAGGCCCACAACGTAGAGATAAAGGGGCTCAGGACAACCATCCAGAACACGTCTGCCCCTGACTTCTCCACCATCCTTACTGATGCGCTAGCCACCCAGAGGGCTGACTTCGATGAACAATTGCCATCCTTACTAATGCGCTACCCACCCAGAGGGCTGACTTCGATGACCAACTGAAGACGATTCAGGCTGGCTAAGCTCAACGTCTAGAAGATTATAAGGCCGCTCAGAAAACTCATATTGAATCTATCTCCTCCATCTCTCAAGCCTCAGACCTCAGGCTCCAAACAATTCAAAAGGCGATCGAAGAGACCGTGGAAAAACAGTTGAAAGAATTCCAGAAAGCAGCAGACGCCTCCCACAAGAAATACAGTGAGCAACTTACTGAGGACAGAATGAGTTGCACGAGAGACTGACTAAGTTGCAATATACCTTAGACGATCTGGCAATAGCTTATAAGAGTCTGGACAAGAAGGTATCAGTTCCCACCCCGAGCCAATTTACTGATGCCAAAAAAGGGGAAGGAAAAGGGAAGATACCGGAAGGTAAAGGACAGGTACAGAAGGTACCAAAAGGAGTGAGGTCAGTGGCAGGGGCAACTCAGACTCAGATATCTGCTCCCACTGGACCCTCCACTCAGACTGGCGAGGCCCAGAGTATCTCAGCAGCAGGCGATGTAGTGTCTGCTGAGACCGGTCCAAGCGGCTCAGGACCCAAAGAAGTGGCTACTCAGACAACCCAAACACCTTCTGATATAATCAAGGAGGTTGAGTATGCTGACGAGGAGTCTGAAGAGGAAGAGGTTCCTCTGCCTCCTCCAGTTGCCGGAAAAGGCAAGAAAATTCTGACGCTTCCTACCTCTCCTTCTAAAAAGAAAGGACCCAAGAGGTATGTGACTCCGGTGGAGGAAGCCCAGATAGCTGCTGATGAGAAACTAGCAAGAGAAATTGCTGAGGCTGAAGCTGCAAATAAGCTTAAGAAGAAGCCAGCCAAAGGCAAGACAAAGGCTCCAGCAGGAGGAAAGAAAACTGGACCTAGGCTGCCTCCCAGAACTCTAAAACTCAGTGATGAGGCAGATAAGGAAAAGGAGAAGGAGCAGCAGTAGCAACAAACTACTGGTTAGCAGGGTGCTTCGAAAGAAAAATCAACCATACCTGCTGATTCAGAAGAAGAGCCTCACATACCCTCCTATGTCCCTTCTAAGGAACAGGATCTTGAGATGCAGGAAATATGGGCTCAGATGGAGAGGTATTTGTATAGAGGAGAAGAAGCAAGACAGATAGAAGCAGCTCGAGAAAGGATCAGATTAGCAGACCTTGAAGCTCTGAGGCTGAAAGCTGAAAAAGAAGAGAGTCAGAGGATTCCTGAAAAATCTGACATTCCATACAGATACAGAAGGTTCAGGAAGCCTACTGATCTCAAAATTCACAGATGGCCAAGAGTTGATGAATGGATGCCTTGGGAGAGAACTCAATGGTAGGAGACACTGAAGGCTGATTTCATTAAGAGAAGTTATTTCTGGAGGTACTGGCCTGAGAAGCATAAGTCTGTCGCCTTTGCTGAATGGCTCCAGAGGGCAGACATGGAGATATTTGCCAGAGTTCAGAAGGCCGTAAAAGACAAGGTAGATGTCAGAGTACCAGGTCCAAGAATCATGCCGCCCCCACTGAAACTAGATGGCTCCGTTCACTATGGAGTTATTGAGAAAGAGATCAAGGATGCTGCTGAAGCCAAATGCCTAGATGAAGATGATCCAACTGACTTTGCTGAGATACTGAAGCTGAGGAAGATCACCTACAGGACGTATGGATTGCCTCTTCCTGAATCCAAATCAAAGGACTTCAAAGACAGGATTAAGCAGTTCAGATGATGATTAGCTTCTATTTCTTTGTATCTTCTTTTCTGTTCTTGTTAGTATAGCAGATGATGTACTTGTACTGAACTTCTTCAATCTATAAAACATCTCTGTTATTGGCCCTGACAATTCCTTATTGTCTATATGGCCTTGTTTTTTTTTTTTTTTAAACTTAACACTCAGAATCACTGAAGTGTTTACTGACTCACACACTCACTGTTCTTTTATATTCTGTCAGTTGTTACTTAGTCAGATTCTGTTAGTTTGCATAGTTGGGGGAATATGTTGTTAGACAGGGGGAAATTGCTGATTAGTTTCTGTATAGGTTCTGATATTTCTGCCCTGATTCCCTCAGTAGTCTAGGACTTGAAGAACAACTCCACAGATTTTACTTGTAATATTTGTAAGGAGCTCTGTTTCTGATAAGTCATAGTGTTAGGTTTTGGCATCATCAAATAGGGGGAAAATGTTGGGAGATAATTCAGTCTTCTCACAATCAGTTGAGATATAACTCAGAAGCCTTGTACACTGAATACTTACTGATGATTTGAAGATCCCAAAACCCCATCTTGACTGATGAACCATTCGGTTGTAACCTGTTTTTGTTCGTCTCTCGAGGTTTCGGACTCAAGCAGACACTCGCATCCGGGTTCAAGTGCTCGGAGATTACCCGCCTCGATTAGAAGTAGAAGACTCGGTGATACTTGGACTCGTAGGGAGCAAGATATCGAAAGGAGTCGGTGGAACCGAACTCGCCGAGTAGTTCACCGAACTCGGAGATGATCTTCGGAGAGCCGACTCGGCAGGAGCATGCTATCGAATCGAGAGATCGACTCAAGAACGGGCCGGACAGGTCTTCCGACCGTCGATTCTCTAAAGTCAAATCAGCAGAGTCAATACAAGGAAGAGAGAAGTCAGCTTCAGATCTCCTTGAAGTCTGTTCTGTCTCACCTACTTTCTTGAACCTCGACCAATGACGAGCAGCCACCTGTCCTATATCTGTTAAAGCTGCAAGTCAACAACTTTCCAGAAATGGAGGGAAAGGACACTTCAACCATACTTTGAAAGAGCCGTTAGCTACCCAAAAGAGAGAGACAAAGGATCGTCGTCTCCAACGGATCTATCTCATCTCTACTCTATAAATAGAGGGATAAAATCAAATTGAAGGTTACCTAGAATAGAAGAATACACAGAGCATTCAAAAGAGAAACTCATAAACGCCTTAAGTCTTCCACAAATAGTTCAAAGAAACAATCTCCGGCGAAAGACTACATATCTGCTCATTGGGAAGCAAGCTGAAGCAGAATTACACAGCCTCTAGTATCCAAAGTGACTGAACACGAACCCAAGTTTATACTTAGTCGTTCGTCACTCTAGAAGCCACATTCTCGTTCCCTATCCCTCTAACCTAAGCTCAGCTGTTCATATTTATAGCTTAGACGAAGGAGTTCATAGTCGAACTGATCCTTATTGTAAAGGACTCCTTCATAGTTGGAGAGTTTCTCAAACACTTAGTTTGATACCCTGTAAACTGAGACTTGCTCAGTATAAATCTCAAGACCAGTGTTTGTCCAGTGCACAAACCGACTGAGACTATCTCAGTATAATACATAACCTCCTGATCTTTCGGGACAGTGGACGTAGGATTGTTGGATCCGAACCACTTTAAAAAATGTCTGTGTTCTGTGTTCATTATTTACTGTTGCATTGATTACTATGCATACTGAAAATATCTTTAAAATCACTCAACTGAGTTTCAGCAAGCTTAATCAACTGCACTAATATACTGAAACTGTTTTGATAAAAATGTTTTCCTAACTCAACTGAATTTGGGCCTACACATTTCCGCAGTACTGAACTTTATCTGAACTGTACTGAATTCTGAATCTAGTCAGCTAGTAGGCCTCAGTAAAGTCAGTCACTCTGCCACGCGATTCAGAACAGCTTATCTGGTCTGCTGAACTCGTTCAGTACGACACTCTCTTGAAAAATGACTGTTCACGTTTTAAGTTGAGAAATTGATTTTCAGGTGTATTCACCCCCCCCTACACCTGAACGTTACTCTCGGGACCAAGAGCGTCGCTTGATTCTCATTAGTCGAGGTATGGAGATAGGTGAGACTTGTCAAACATCAGTCTTCTAGCTGAGTTGACTTCCTCTGAATCTCGAACACTAAATATTCCTCTACTGGCATCCGACTAATAAAGGTCAGACTGTCGATTTCCCTTGTACGGGCTGCAACTCAATCGCAGCTCTTCAGTAGATCAAGGCTGATCATACAGAGTCTTCTTTTTAGTCGGTCAAGAGTGATCTTCTACCGAGTGCTTCCGAAGAATCGACTCGAAGACAAACAAATGTGCTCTTGTATCTGAGATGGTTGAAGCTAATCTTCTACTGAGTGCTTCCAGCTGCTGACAGAGCTCTAGTGAACCGATGAGAAACGTAGCATTCTTGAACCTGAACTTCGCTACTGAAGTTCAGTCCAACAATTTACCCCTTACATGACTTAGAAAAAATCCTCCAGAAAGATCAAACAGGTCTAGCCTATTACATAATATCGGTTCATCACACACTCAGGGGTTTTGGGATCTTTAATTCCTCATTAAAATATACAACAATCAATCACTCATCGGAGGTATTGAATCATCTCCCTACAATTTCCCCCGTAACCACTGACTCATGTCCTTAGATAAAATCTAATAATATCCCCCTAAGGAAGAACTATGAATCATCTCCTGACTCATATCCCTATAGAGGGATTGTTCTGGCTCCCTTTGACTAGGGCTGACACGGCCGCCTGAGATTGGTCAATGTTGATTCCGGTATTGTCCTCTTGCTCCGTTGACCATCAACTTTGAATATCGTGCCTTGTAAAATCTTCACATTTTGAATCTTCAACACGGTCTGGTGAAGAGCTTAATTTGAAAGTGATTCAGCCTGAGTGATGTCAGCTTCAGGGCTAGACTTAGTCTACATGGGCTAACTAAATACAATCTAAACAACCTAGTCTGAAAACAAAAGCAACCAGCGCAGACACGGGCTGAAATAACCTATCAAATACATCAGACTGGTTCATCAATCAAATAGGGGTTTGGGATCATTCAAAAATTATGTTATTTCCCAACAGGAAGGGTCAATTGTTGGCTTTGAGTGGTTTCGATTGAGGAGGAGCAACGACAAGCTACCGAGCTTAGGCGGATTATAGAAGGACTCTCGACGGACCCGTCGAAATACAAGGGTTATTCCGTAGTGGAGGGCAGGTTGTTGCATAAAGGGTGAATGATGCTCCCTGGAAGATCTCATTGGATTTCGTGTTTACTGTATGAGTTTCATGACACGCATGCATGAAGCCATGCGAGAATTCTTCGCATGTATACGACATTAGCTACAAGTGTTTATTGGTTGGGTATGTATCGTGGTGTTCAAGATTATGTTGCGCAGTGTTTAACACGCCAAAAATCCAAGTATAAAGCTCAATCGCCGACGGGATTGTTACAACCTCTTCTCATACCCATGGGCGGATCCAAGGGGGGGCGGGTGGGTGCGACCGCCCCCCCGAATTTTCGTGCATTACTACGAATTTTTGTTTATTTCGAGTAATTTATATGTTTGTCCCACGTAATTTTTCGAATTCGCCCCCCCCCCCCGAAATTTTTAAATTTATTATCCTAAACTAAAGTAACAATGAAGAATTAGAGTTAATGTGACTACGAACTTCTAAAAATATTTAAAAAAAGTATATTAAGTGTAACTTATTTTAGTGGCAATGTTTAATTTAGAGTTCTATACATCTATTTTAATAGAGTTACATATATAACTTTATGCAATTAATATATTATGTTTCATTTTTTTTAATTACTTGATTGATATAAAATTAGCAAGTGTAAATAAACTATCATTTAACTACTTAATTAACTCCTAAGCTAGATATTGTTAATCTTCATAATTTTCTCCCAACTAAATTTAGACTGACAAAATAAGATTGTGTACGATATTTTTCGAATAAATATGAATAATATAGCAGTTATTTATGAAAGAAGAATATAATCTCTTAAATAAGCCAAAAAGAGTAAGTATAATTAGACTTACGTAGAAAAATGTCCTAAAAAATTTTCTCGGGGGCTCCGCCCCCGAACCCCCGAAAGTATCATGCACCGATAAATTTCGCCCCCCCTAACCAAAAATCCTGGATCCGCCCCCTAGTGTTTGGGAAGATATTTCAATGGACTTCATCACGGTGTTACCTCCGTCCCAAGGGTACTCGTGTATGTTGGTAGTGGTTGTACAATACCTCATATCAAACTGCAGTGAAATCCACACTGTTTTAGATCGTGTATGGCGGACACCCCCTTCACTTCGACGTTATTTATCGGAGGAATGTAGAGTTGTGTCGGTTGCGGCAGTCCTCCACGACCGAGACGTGATCTTGCAACGTCTGAAATATAATTTGCAAAGGGCTCAAGATCGCATGCGCACTTATGCAAACTCACATGTCAAATTCGAGGTAGGGGACTCGGTGTTTGTCAAGGTTCACTCCTACCGGCAAGTGTCTCTGCTCAGCGGGGATATTTTAAATTGGAGTCAAAGTATTACAGTCCCTTTTGAGTTCTCCAGAGGGTAGGCGCGGTAGCTTACCGTTTACCATTACCACCTATGAGTCGCATCACCCCGTCTTCTATATGAGCCAGCTTAAGCGCATTATCGACGATCATCCCGTTGAGGAGTCGCTTCCCGAGAGTATCGAGGATTAAGGCATTGATATTTTTTAGCTCGAGGAGATTTTGGAAGGAGGATCGTGCATAGTGCCCAAGGAGATGTGCAAGAAGTGTTAGTACGTTGGGGAGGAAGTAGGTGGATGAGGCTTCGTGGGTTACGGAGGGAATTTTTCGACGCCAGTTTTCGGTGTTTCGCGTTAAGGACAAGGCCGTTGCGGAGGGGATGTCGTTGATGTGGTGCACGATCCGCATGGCGGGGGTCCGATCATGGAGGAAACCTCGGGACCACATCCGTTGATGGTGTATACGGTGCGCAAGAATCGAGGCTGAAGGTAGGGGACGTTCGTTAAGAATTATATCTATATTTAGTTATTATATTTTTGGCATAGATGTTTAGTATATTTAATTATGTATGTTAATTTGTTACCAAACTTGGTTTTGGGGTGAGGGTGTTTATAACCCTGAGCAGCTTTATTATGAGTATGCAAACTTTGGTTTTTCTCGAGAGAACTTATTGTTTCTTGTGTGGTTCGATTTGTGCTTCGAATCCTACAATTGTGGTTTGCATCATATACTCAAAAACTTCAAAACATGATGTAAAAGCACATTTTTCGTACACTCATGTTAAATATTGCGTCTTTCTATAAACAAACATGATAAAATAAAATTGCAGTGTTCATTTTCGTAATCTAACTTTTAGTTGATGTAGGGTTGAGTTTTTGTTTGTTTCCATTGTTTTTATTTGTAAAATACTTCCATATAATTAAGTCATGCTTATTGAATTTAAGTAAAGTATAAAAGAAAAAAATAGCGAGTTGCAGCACAAGTCTCTTGTTATATATTTAATATTATTAGTCATTAGATTCATTAAACCTTAACCTTCCAATTATTATTAGTTCTTGGTGTATATGTCCTCCTTGTAACAAATAATTTAACAAGTTATTTTCTCTGCAATACTATTAAATTTAATAGTATTGCAGAGAAAATAACTTGTTAAATTACTTAGGTAAGATTAAGACTCCGACTAAGCGTAGATCAAATTATGCTAGTACAATCAAATTTAGTTTCTGTAATTACCGTACTTATGAGTAACAACTAACAGTATATCAAAGTTTTTAACAATTTGACTACTTATTTAAGGACGCTACCACACATTTAATCTTAAAAAAAAAAAAACTGAAAATTACTTTTAGAATTAAAAATATATCCAAACACTTCCAATAATCATATGAGACACTCCCTTATCCAAATTTGTTAATATTAATTTATGTTTGCCACTCGAGATTCTATTTAATTGAGCCCGATAATCTGCGGCTCAGTCATCATAGGGGCGGGCCTACAACCGAATGATCCGGTCCATTTATAGCTTTAACATAGAAGCACATTATGAGAGCCTTTGGTACATGAGTTTACAGCTTTATTATGAGAATGAAAAGAGGAAAGATATCCATATCATATGTTTTTGGTATGTAGGTTACGACATCTTATTATGGGTTTTATACAAGAATAGGTATAGGTTTTCTCATATTCATGTACCTATTTGAATTTGAGTTTCCAAATCCATATAAGTATCAAAAATAATTTTTTTATGTATTCTTTTTTGAAAAATAAAATTAATTTTATATTACTAAGTTAAAATAAAAATAATTAGTCAGAAAAAGAATTTTTTTATGTATTCTTTTTTGAAAAATAAAATTAATTTTATATTACTAAGTTAAAATAAAAATAATTAGTCAGAAAAAGTATTATATTAAATAAAACCTAAATTATGTCAAAAAATAAACATTATTATTTAAAAACATTTAAACATAATTTATAAAATTGTCTTTAATTTTAATAAAAAAGTAAATACAATAATTGTCAGTCCCCAATTCCCGAGGGAACGCATTAAAGCTGGGGTGCGATCAGGGGTTGGAGAAAAGAAGAATGAAAGAAAGGAGAAATAAATAAACTGAAATATATTATGAAAATGGCGAGTATTTAAAAGAATACCTCACCACGAAGATGAAATATAACAGAACAAAGATAATTCACATACTAGTATTTACAAGTTCAAAGTATGACTCAAGACAGATCGGGTCATGGAAAACTGATAGCAAAAGAGTAAAGGAACATCAAAAGCATCGTTAACTATATACAAGACCAGGTTCAGTGTGCTCATCAGAAGAAAACAAGCTAAAACGAAAGTTATGGTTATATATAACAAAACCCATGCCTCAGCTCTGCCCGTCTTCACTAGCCCCTCAACCTGAAAACATTTGAAAATATTAGGGAGTGAGCACTAGTGTGCTCAGTGGGTGACAGTTTATAAATATTTCACAATACGTTTATCCATGCATAAACCATATGACTTGGAAGGTTTAAAATAAAAGCCACTTCCAAACATACAAATATTCGTTTACTTGTGTGCGCGCGCTGTCACGTTCTATAGTTACTCTTACTCTATTCCCCTTGCTCTCGGACTTTAGACTACAACCCAGTGAGTCCCATAAAAATTTGATCTCGGGTATTGACCCAGAGATCCCAACCGTTAGACTTAAAGCGGAAGCTCATAGGTCATCTCCCTTGGTTAGCACACAATGGAGATCAACCCATTGCACTACTAACAAACGTGTACACAATTCTCAACCAGCGTGTTAGGCCAGTCAAGAACCTCAATCGATTAAATTCAGAGCATTAAACTTGCAGAACGCACAAAAACATCTTTCATGGATAAACAAGCATTTCAAAGAGCTGAATAACTCAAAATAGTTTTAGATAGTAAAAACTCACCTTGCTCGTCTATGTTGAATAACTTCTGTTCTTTCTTCGGTCTTTCAGCTAACTCTCCTTCTAAATTCTTTCAAGGTCTACTTTACTCTGCTGAATTTTCGTATGCAACTGTGTGGGCAGTTCAATAGGTCCATCTACTATTTATAGAATAATGGAAGCTGCTGAATCATTATAGCTAAACATAGGTATAGCTTTGCTTGGTCACTCTATGATACTTATATGAAGCCCACGAAATGGAGTAACTCAATTCCATTTTGATTTCCTTTGTATTTACTATCTAGCATGAGGTCAGCAAGCATGAGGTGGAATGTTAAATAAATATCAGCTTTTATTTCTTTTCCACATCCTTGTGTGAAATTACAACAAAAATAATCCTTTCCTTATAATTATTTCAGCAACTAATTAAATCTGCTATTAAACTGGATTATCAAAACTTGGGATACCACATCCTTCCCTCCTTAAACAAAATTTCGTCCTCGAAATTTACGTACCTTCATAAGGTAAATCAGGATACTGGGATTTGATCTTTTCTTCTAATTCCCAGGTAGCTTCTTCCTGTCCGTGATGATTCCACATAACCTTTACTAAAGGAATGTGCTTGCTCCTCAAGATTTGAACATTGCGGTCAAGTATCCTCTTCGGTCTTTCGTCATAACTTAGATTTGGACTTAATACCACTTCATCGTATTTAATAACATGCTTAGGGTCAAACACATATCTTCTTAGCTGGGAAACATGAAAAGCATTATGTGCATCTCCAACGCTCGGTGGCAGAGCCAACCTATATGCTACCGGGCCTATTCTCTTCAAAATCTCAAAAGGTCCTATGTACCTGGGTTTTAACTTACCCCTTTTGCCAATCCGCACAATCCCTTTAGAAGGAGAAACTTTAAGGAAAACATGATCGCCCACGTTGAACTCTAACTCTGTTCGGCGCTTATCCGCATATGATTTTTGTCTATCTTGGGCCTCTTTAATTCGTCTTTTTATTTGATCAACTTTCTCAATCATCTGTTGAACAAGTTTTGGACCCAAAAGTTTTCTCTCACCAACTTCATCCCAATAAAGTGGTGATCTACACTTCTTGCCATATAAAGCTTCGTATGGTGTCATCCCGATGGTTGCTTGATAACTATTGTTATAAGCGAACTCAACGAGAGGTAACAAATCCTCCCAATTTCCACCCTTATCTACTATTATAGCTCGTAACATATCCTCGAGTACTTGTATTGTTCTTTCTGCATGTCCATCAGTTTGAGGGTGGTAAGCTGTACTAAAGTTCAATTGAGTACCCATTGCCTGTTGTAAACTAATCCAGAATTGTGAACTAAATCTAGAATCACGATCTGATGTAATTGATACAGGTACTCCGTGTAATCGCACTCAGGGACGGAACCAAGGGGGGGTCGGGAGGGTCGGCCGACCCCCGGGCTGTCGGAATTTCGTCTTTGTAGGGGTTGAAATTATTTGCTCCGCCTTTGTTTTTTCAATTCATTCAACCCTCCGATTGACAAGATTTATTTCTTATGTTTATTTCGACCCTCCGACTAAAAAGTTATAGTTTCGTCACTGATCGTACTATCTCCTTCACATAAAGCTTTGCTAATTTTTCCAATCCGAACGTCATTTGAACTGGTAGGAAATGTGATGTCTTAGTTAAGTGGTCAATTATAACCCATATGTCAGTGTTTCCACGTGCTGACCTTGGTAAGCTAACTACAAAATCCATATTGATGTGCTCCCATTTCCACTCCGGAATCGGTAGTGGTTGCAAAATCCCACTCGGTCTCTGATGCATAGCCTTTATTTGTTGACATGCAAGACATCGTTCTACAAATGATGCTACATCTATTTTCATCCCATTCCACCAGAATCTTTGCTTCAAATCTCGATACATTTTTGTGCTACCAGTATGTGATGTATAAGGCGTGTCATGAGCTTCACTCATGATTTCATTCTTCAATTTGTCATCTTGTGGAACACATAATCTTCCGTTGAACATAAGCCACTTCCAAACATACAAATATTCGTTTACTTGTGTGTGTGCGCTGTCACGTTCTACAATTACTCTTACTCTATTCCCCTTGCTCTCGGACTTTGGGCTACAACTCAGTGAGTCCCATAAACATCTGATCTCGGGTATTGACCCAGAGATCCCAACCGTTAGACTTAAAGCCGAAGCCCATAGGTCATCTCCCTTGGTTAGCACATAATGTGTTGGGATTTTGTATACTGGAAGCACTTTTTATGCTTGTATACAATGTGTTTTTGTCCTTACCACTATTTTATTCTCCTATCTGATAAATATGTATATTTGCACATGTTATCCTTTATCTTGTATAAAAGTTAGATTTGTGTAGTGTGTCGGCTATCACAGAAGACAACACAAATTGGTTGAACTGACAAGATATAAACAGTTATCACAGCTGAGACAACTTAAGGATAAGTTGTCGGTTTAAGCTGCAGTTTAGATAAGAAGTGGTTTGTCTTAGCTGCTTGTCTTTACTGGTACACTTAAGGTGGTGTATTGACGGATCACAGTGAGATGTGTTTTCCTAACTGACCTTAGTGGAAAACCAAGATCTCGGTGACTTTGCTGGTCTTAAGCTTGGTAAGACTTCAGCTGAGTGCATTTGGCTATCTATCACTTTGACCTACTATGGTGAACGTCATCGCGACCGGATCTACGTATCTTGGGTGTTAGTAGTTATTTGTGGCTCAGGTTGGTTGTCTGTATCTTGCATCTGTATCATAGTAAAATGGGTTGATAATATCCCTTGAGGAACTCGAAAGGATTAGCACACTAAACCCGGCTGGTTGATTAAGTTCAGGTGTGTTAATAAGGTCGAGTGGTACTACTCAGGAATATAAAATGTTAATTAATTTAAGTGTCGTCAATGAGCTTAATTAATTAACGGATATTTCTATCTTAAATACGGAGATCGATTAAATCTAAAATACAAGCCCTTACTCAATTTGGGATAAAGGGGTAAGTCAGCATGAATTCTCTAGTGGAATGAATCTGTGTTAATTAATTAATTTTGCTCCGGGCTGAGCATGGATAATTAATTAATTGGAGGCCCAGCTTTATTTCTTGTATTGGATCCCTGATCTGGCCCAATTAGTTGCCTAGTAATTTATTGTCTCTCAGAATTCATTATTAATGGATTAATGTATTTTTACATTATTTAATAATGTTATTTATTTGGAATTAATTGGTTGGGCCAATTAATTGATAAATATTAATAGCCCAGTGAATTAATTGATTATATTATGGGCTAATTATGTAGAAGCCCATTGGAATATAATTAAATTAATGGGCTACAAATATATTAATATTATATTGGCTTTTGAAGCCTATATATATTAGTATTCTGTTAAGAACAGAACAAACACATACACATAATTACACACGCACACTGTGAGTAAGAGAGAGACATAAAATTTATTTTCTTCAGTTCTCTGACCACCCAGAGGAAGAAAAAGGCTGGGACACAGATCAGAAGATCTAACACAGGAGCAACAATCAAAGCCGCGACAACATACGAAGGAGGAAGGTAGCGTCCTAACCCTAATTATTCCTTCATAATGGAGATCAACCCATTGCACTACTAACAATTGTGTATACAATTCTCAACCAGCGTGTTAGGCCAGTCAAGAACCTCGATTGATTAAATTCAGAGCATTAAACTTGTAGAACGCACAAAAACATCTTTCATGGATAAACAAACATTTCAAAGAGCTTAATAACCCAAAATAGTTTTAGATAGTAAAAACCCACCTTGCTCTTCTATGCTGAATAACTTATGTTCTTTCTTCGGTCTTTCAGCTGACTCTCCTTCTAAATTCTTTCAAGGTCTACTTTACTCTGCTGAATTTGTGTATGCAACTGTGTGGGCAGTTCAATAGGTCCATCTACTATTTATAGAATAATGGAAGCTGTTGAATCATTATAGCTAAACATAGGTATAGCTCTGCTTGGTCACTCTATGATACTTATATGAAGCCCACGAAATGGAGTAACTCAATTCCATTTTGATTTCCTTTGTATTTACTATCTAGCATGAGGTCAGCAAGCATGAGGTGGAATGTTAAATAAATATCAGCCTCTATTTTTTTTCCACATCCTCGTGTGAAATTACAACAAAAATAATCTTTTCCTTATAATTATTTCAGCAACTAATTAAATCTGCTATTAAACTGGATTATCAAAACTTGGGATACCACAGTAATCACATAAAAATATATAATAATAATAATATTTAAAAAACTCTAAAACTTTGGTGCAACTTGTTGCACTTGCAACCGGCTGCACCAATGTAAATATATATGTTATGTAAAACTTTATAGTATTGCTCTTGTAGTGCTCTTGGTCAGTTACTAGGCTCTCACCCATGCAACCCAGGTTCGAGGCCTAACAATGAATTTTATGTTTTTTTTACTGTCATCAAAAATTAATTTTTTTTATTCTCAAATTACAATATGTCACAAAAAATAATAAATTTAATTATTTTAAAGTCTCACCCATGCGACCCGGGTTCGAGACCTAACAACGAATTTTATGTATTTTTTTATTTTGTCATAAAAAATTAAATTTTTTATTCTCAAATTACAATATGACACAAAAAGTAATAATTTTTTTTAAAGGATCACTTCTTATTAACCAATGTATCACTTATCATAAATCAAAGTATCAGTTCCTATGAATAAAAAATCACTTATTATGAATAAAAGTATAATTGATTTTATTATAAGTATCACTTTGCATGAAAAAGTATCAATTATACTAAATATATCACTTGTTCTGAATAAAAGTATCACTTGTTATCAATCAATGTATCACTTGTTTTGAATCAAAGTATTACTTGGTATGAATAAAAGTATCACTTTTTATGAATACATATATTGTTGTTTTTAATAATAGTATCACTTATTCTTAACAAAAGTATCACTTTGCATAAAAAATTATCAATTATTCTGAATACATCATTTGTTTTGAATAAAAGTATCATTTGTTATGAATCAATGTATCACTTGTTATGAATAAAAATATCACTTATTATGAATACAAGTATCATTGTTTTTAATAAAAATATCATTTTACATGAAAACAATACTACTTGATCTAAGAAAATATCAATAGTTGGGAGTAAAAATATCACTTGTTATAACAAAAATATCATTAATACTTGTGTTTCAATTAATATTGATAAATGTATCAATTAAACTGAATACATGTATTAGTACTTATCAGTAATATAAGTATCGTTTAACATGAATAAATGTATGCATTGTTATGATCATTTGTATCACTTCTTTGAGGAAATGTATCACTTTCTGCAAATATGCATATCAATTAATAAGTATAAATTTTCATGAATAAGCTCATACGAACGTTAAGTATCAATTTTCATGAATAAACTCATACGAACATTTATTATATAAACTGAGACTAGAATTAATAACCCTATCAATTCTCTTATATCATGAAATAATTTAAGATTTATATAAAATTAAATAATACAATAAAAAATATTTCAATATATACTGAAAAAGAATAAAATAAAAATAAAATTTCTGGATTGAACCAAAAAATTATGCTTTCAATTGAAATTTGGGATGATCTAAAGTGTTAAAAAAGTAATTGAATTTGTTAAAAATATAAAAATAAAAAATAAAAAGTAAAGTGTGCTTGGGAGTGTGTGCATGTGTTGATGTGGACTGACAGGGAGCTAGTTTGTGGGCCACATGATAATGATGTGGGTGTGGCCCATCCGGTTGTATGCAACCGGATGTACAAGAGACTCAGTTTTTAAAAATTCTTAAATTTTATAATATAATGTATAAACAATTTTTGATTTTTATAAAAATAAATAATCAATAATGTCGTAAAAGATGTAAGAAAGTATCTTTACAATTAATTTTTAAATATTTATTAATTTTTGTAAATAATTAAAATAAAAAATATTATACTCCCTCCGTCCCATTAGTAGTGTCCCATTCCTTTTTGGCACGGTTATTAAGAAAATGTTGTTTTGTGGTGTGTATTGTTTGACTTTTGAGTGGTTGATTCTTGTTCACATATTTCTTACCTTTTTTAGAAATGGGAAACTTTTAATGGGTCAACCAAAAAAGGAAAATGGGACACTACTAATGGGACGGAGGGAGTACTTTTTATTAAAATATTCTTAAATTTAATTTCACATAATAAAAATAAAAATATTGTTGGGATAAGGATTCAGTAGATGAATCAGTAGATCTGATAGTCTTGATATTTTAGATAGATTTGATAGATCCCAAAACCCAGCTGAATATTGTACCTTCGTATCTATAGCCTGGTCGAGTTCAGTTGTAAGGACTCAGTACGATAGAGTTCAGTTGTTAGAACTCAGTAGGACAGAGTTCAGTAGCTGCAGGATTCAGTAGAAGACCTCTCTCAACTGAAGAACTCAGGATCGAAGAAGTCAGTTGGACAACAACCTCCAGCTGAATCTGCCCAGGAATTCGTGCCCATGCACTGAAAGCTCAGATGAACGTCAGTAGGAAAGACACTTCAGTTGTAGGTCCGAGGATTCAGAGGAAGTCAACCTTGATGTCTGACAAGTCTCAACTGCCAATCTACCTCGACCAATAAGGAGCCGACAACGACCATCTACTCTGACAAAAGCTGCTCTAAAACTGAAAAAGAGGAGAATCTCTACAGTGTACCTGCTCGACAACGTTCAAATTAAAGGAGTTGTTTTCCTTGTCGCATCGACACGTGTCTAGAGCCCCCTCCAACGGATCTATTCACCATCGACGCCTATAAATAAGAGAAGTCGCCATGCAGAGACGACAACGGGGAACCCAAGCTTTCTACGCACAAACTCTTAGCAATCTCAAACAGAATCCAGTGAAGAAGTAGCATCCATTGAAGAACACCTTTAGTTCGTCACTTAGAGTTTTATCTTGTTCCCCTTGTCTTATCTAAGCAAGCTCATTGTAATATCTTTAGCTTAGAAACCTCGAGGAAGTTCACATTCTTGTGAAACCGTTCTTATTTGTAAGAACTTCCTCTTAGTTGGAGAAGACTCAAACTCTTAAAGTTTGAACCCTTTGTAAAAGTCACTACGACTATAAGTAGAGAATCTGTCTCGCGCACAGATCACTGAGAACTTGCTCAGTATAAACTTCAAGGTTCACGTCTGTCCAGTGAACAGACCAACTGAGACTTGTTCAGTATAAATATAACGAGTATCATGCTTTGGTCAAGACAGTGGACGTAGGACCCAGTGTGTCCAAACCAGTTTAAAAATCGCTGTGTTGATTTACTGTTTTATTCAACTGATCATACTGCATACAAACTGTGTTTCACATAACTCAACATAAAAACCGGTGTTTTCTAACCGAGACGTTTTATAGGGCCTACACATCCGCACACATTCTGATACTGAACGACTGTTCGACTGACTAAAGTCAGTAGAGCTGAACTCAGTAGAAGATCTTCTGCACACGCGATCTGAAGTATATCTGGCTATCTGGCTTAGTTCAGTAGCAAACTCAGCTAAGTGCTGACTTCGCGTTTGAAAGAAATTTGTATTTAGGTGTATTCACCCCCGCCCCCATCTACACCTGAACCACGTCTCAGGACCAACAAATATAAACATGATTCATGCCATTATTATTTAAAATATTACATTATTCACAAAATAATTATATATATATTTTTTAAAAGTTGTACGTCTCATTAAGTCCTAAATACAGACGAACATCATATTTAATTATCATATTCATTCACTATTAAATGTCAAAACATTTTAAAAGTATCAGTCATACTCATATCTAACAATCTTACTATCATGGCGATTATCATTATCATACTAACTCATATCAAACACCCCTCTGTATTATTAGTATTTTGCTACGTGATCACTGATCAAGGCTCGTAAGGTTGCAAAATGTCAAATTCATATGACACTATAACTAAAACTTAGATATTATACGAATATAATATACATATATGCATTAAAATAATCTACTTGTTTGAGATCATTTATAATCAATCATATTTAAGTTATCTAGTTCTAGAGTCATCCAAGTCCTAAAGAAAATGACCGGGTCCGCCGGTCTCATTTCCCAAATGTGTGACGTGGCCTACTGCGTTACTACACGTATCACCTCACACACGTCACCGCCAACAATATCCTTCCCGGATCTAATAAAAAATGACTCCCCCACCAGCAACCGGCGCCACCAGTTTCGAATCAAACCATGAACCATTTTCTATATAACTATCCCGCCGATCTTTCGGATTCCTGCACAGATACAACACACTCTTGATTTTACGATCATGCCAGGTCCCAGCGAATATTACAACGTACCTCTCCGCCGCGTGGCGATCGGCCATAGCGATGAGTTCCGGCAGGCCGGCACCCTGAAGGCGGCGGTGGCCGAGTTCATCAGCACCCTGATCTTCGTCTTTGCTGGCTCTGGTTCCACCATAGCCTACAACAAGATAACAGGTTCCGCTCCCGCCACTCCAGCCGGCCTCATAGCTGCGGCGATCGCCTACGGGTTCGCCCTTTTCGTGGCGGTCTCAGTATCCGCCAACATCTCTGGCGGCCACGTCAACCCCGCCGTTACTTTCGGGTTATTTGTCGGCGGGAACATCACTCTCTTCCGTGGTCTTCTCTACATCATAGCACAGCTACTTGGCTCTGTTGCTGCTTGCTTTCTTCTCACTTTCACTACTGGTGGACTGGTAACCCGATCAAGATTCTCTTTTTTGTTGTCATCATTAAATTTCAATTCTGCAATAATTTTAACATCTAAAATAGCCAATTGTAAAACTTATCTATTCCGGTGGCTGAACTTATAAAAGATTCAAGGATAAACACGCGATAAGTTTTATTATAAATATTGATTTAACATCTACTAGGTAAATGGAATTTGTATAGAGAATTATTTATCGAAACTTCCAAGGAATCTCAACATTAATAATTTAATTTGTAATGATAAACGCAGGAAACGCCGCCGTTCTCAGTGTCGGGAGTATCAGTGTGGGCCGCCTTGGTATTCGAGATCGTGATGACATTCGGGCTTGTTTACACGGTGTACGCCACCGCCGTCGACCCGAAGAAGGGCCAACTCGGAACCATCGCGCCTATTGCAATCGGCTTCATCGTGGGAGCCAACATTCTCGCCGGCGGAGCGTTCACCGGCGCTTCGATGAACCCGGCGGTGTCTTTCGGCCCGGCTCTGGTGAGCTTCACCTGGTCGGACCACTGGATTTTCTGGGCCGGGCCGCTCATCGGTGCAGGCATCGCCGGAATTGTCTATGATGCGTTCTTCATCAGCCACTCCGACCACGAGCGGCTGCCGGGTGGCGATTACTGAGTGGACTACTATTTTTGTTTGCTTGTTTTTCGTGGGGGACTGTTTTTTCTTCTTTTTTGTTTATCTGAGTATGTTTTTGTATGTTGCTGCTATCTTGTTTAATTATCGAAATGCGCCTGTACTACAAAACTATGATCCCGCTGCAAACCTTCTTGATGTACCAAAAAGTTACATAGAGAATAGAGGTATGTGTCCTCACCCGAGTTCACTCACAAAACAAGCCGGTTCTTCTCCTGAAGCAAGTCTGTTAGACAAAGAAGGATAGGACTATTGATCACTGTCAAAAGATTTAGAAAGATGAAGTATGAAATTCATATAATTCACGTTGCTCACCCCCATATTTATAAGCTATACACAGATGAAGCCCCTACCTTCTACCATACAACAAACACACTAAGAACAAGGAAAGATATCAACAAAAATAAGGAAAAGTATCAAAACATATCCGATTATTATGCCACTACGAAATCGGTTCCACGATTTCGGGGAACACGTATATTAACTAAATTAATGTACGTCAATACCCTCTCAAGTTGGTGTGTGCAAATCACGAACACCGAACTTGCTCAAGAGAATCTCAAACTGCGCAAGACCCAAAGCCTCAGTAAATATATTGGCTAATTGATTATTCGTGGACACATGAGACGGACATAAGTCCAACAATTACCACATCATGAACAAAATGACAGTCTGCTTCAATATGCATCGTACATTCATGGAAAACCTGATTCTGGGAAATATGTAAGGCAAATTGACTGTCACAGAAAAGATCCATACAACCTTACTGCAACACACCCAAGTCTCCCAACAATTGCTTAAGGCATTTCAACTCACATACCACTACGACCATTGCTTGCTTCGGTAGAGGACCGAGGCACTGTCTACTGCTTCTTGGTCTTCCAAGAGATGGGAGATCCACCTAGTGTAACAAACCAGCCAGTGAGGGAACGATGTGTTAATGGACAAGTAGCCCCGTCCGAGTCACGCCATCCTTCCAATCGCAAATCACCCTCACTATTAAGAAGAATGCCTTGGCCTGGGCTCTTTTTCAAATAATGAACCACCCGGAGTGCAGCAAGCCAATGCTCTTCTCGTGGATTTTACATGAATTGTGATAGAATGTGCACATAATACGCAAGATACGGTCGTATCACGGACAAGTAGATTAATCGAACAATAAGACGTCGATAAGGTTCTAGATCAGCCATGAATTCGCCCTTGGCAAGAGCAAGATGATGATTTTGTTGTAAGGGAAACATCATCAGCTTCGCTCCCAATAATCCGGTTTCAGATATTATCTCGAGTACATATTTCCGTTGACACAAACAAAAACTTACAGAGCTCCAGGCCACCTCTAGGCCTAAGAAAAATTTCAAAGTACCCAAATCCTTAAGTTTTAAGCACGACCAAGATAGTCCTTAAATGCCTACAATTATGTCTTATTATTCCCAGCAATTATCCTGTCGTCTACATACATCAACACTGAAATCTGCATGCCATCACGGTGCAACACAAATAAAGAATAATCCGAATAGGATTTCACAAAACCATACATCTTCAAGGAGTTCGATAATTTAGTAAACCAGCAGCGCGACGCTTGCTTAAGACTATAAAGTGATTTTTTAACTTGCAAACCAAACCAAGCTTTGGATTTTTGAAGCACGAAGGAACTCGCGTGTTAACTTCCTCATTTAAATCAACATCGTGGAACGTATTATGTACATCCATCTAATGTACATCCCAGCCACGAACAAGCGCCACCGTGAGGAAAGTACGAATCGTGACCATCCGGGCAACCGGGCGAGCGTCTCGTTATAATCGATGCCCTCCCCTTGATGATTTTCATAAATTATAAGTCATGCCTTGTATCGCTCGATAGAAACGTCAGACTTGTATTTGATTTTATATATCCATTGGCTACCAAATGCTTTCTTGCCCGAGGGAAGAGGGTCCATAACCCACGTTCCATTATCTTCTAGAGCGCAAATTTCTCTATCCACAACAGCCCTCCATTTACGATCTCCAATCGCCTCTTTGAAATTTTTAGGTTAACGACTCATGGTAATAGCTGCAAGAAAAGTTCGGTGCTTTTCCAAAAAACGATCACAAGTCACAAAGTGTGTTGTAAGAAAAAGAGTACCTGACGAAGAGGGTGTGGAAGTTGTCGAAGGTGTAGATGGACTTATTTTCTGTGTGGTGTGTGTGACATAATCAGTATAGCGGTTAGGTATTTTAGTTCGCTTTCCTCTACCCAACTCAGTCGCACCATCATCATTAACCACCTCTTCCTCAATCGCCGCCACCTCCGAGAAAGTATCACACAACGGTAACTCAACAGACTACTCGTCATCAACTGTACCAGCCCTATCCTCATCAATGTCATCATCCTCACTCCAATAACCATCCTCGTGTTGAGGAGAAGACAAATCCTACGGCTGATCATGTGTCAAAGAAGACACAAATGGGAACTCATTCTCAACGAATTGAAAATCCCGCGAAACAAAGAATTCGCGAGCTTCAAGATCATACACATTCCAACCTTTCTTACCAAAGCGGTAGCTAACAAAAACACACTTCCTACTTCTACTAGCAAACTTGTGTCCATGAATTTTTTTGATTATGAGCATAACAAAGACAACCCATAACACTTAGAGCATCATAAGCTGGGGCATTACCAAACAACAATTCATATGGTGATTTTCCTTTAAGCAATGGTGAAGGTGTACGATTAATGAAGTGACACACAACCATAACACACTCCCCAAAAACTAATTGGAAAGTTCTGTTGAAAACGCAATGCTCTAGCTACATTCAATATATGTCGATGTTTGGGTTCAACCCTTCAGTTTTGTTGAGGAGTCCCAACACATGATGTTTCAAATAATATTCCTTCAGCACGAAAATTAGAAGCAAAACAATTAAATTCTGTTCCACTATTACTTCTTACTCGTTTTAAAACTTGACCAAATTATCAACTAACCGTGGCCACAAAATCAGTACACATTGTAAAAACTTATTGTTTGTTGCGCAGCGAATAAATCCAAACACCACGTGAATAATCATCAACAATTGTAAAAAAATAAGTAACACCACAACTAGAGGTATGTTTGTAAGGCCCCCACAAATCCAAGTGAACAAGTTCAAATATTCTACTAGCACGATTGAAACTCGTAGAAAATTTAGACCGAAAATTTAGATCGAAGTTGTTTGGCATGCTGATATTTATCGCAAGCCTTATTAAAAACTTGAGTTGATCGACTCACAACAGGAAGTAACTTCAAGACTTTCTCGGAGGGATGCCCCATATGACGATGCCACAACTCCGATAAACCAACTTCTTTCAAAGCTAACACTGTCACTGGAGACACACCACAGAAAAAGTGGAGTCTGTCTACACACTCACCCGCTCCAATCACCGTCCTCATCGGATGGTCCTGTATAAAACACACACCTTTAGCAAACTGTACGACTCAATGTGAGTCATCAATCAACTGAGTAACAGAAATTAAGTTGCACGATAAATAAGGAAGATAAAGCACATTATGTAGAACCAACCCCCCTTGTAATTCCACATTTCATTCTTGTTGAGTTTCAATAACGGAATTATCTGGCAACTTTACTGAACAAATCGGGACATGCCTCACATTACTCATCAAAGAAATATCACAAACCACATGATTCGTGGCGCCGAAATCTATAATCTACCCATTTTTATCCTTCTTACCATACAGTCGTTCCTTGGCCTTAGCTTGGTTTAAAACATCAAGAAGTTGTTCTAATTGAGCAGTAGAAATACCGGCCAAACTAGTCGTTGCATCACTTGCGGCCACATTTTTGGGAGATTCAGTAGGTTGCCCAGACATGGCAGCATTGACACTAACAGTTGTGGATCCACTTGATCGACCACACCCTCCAGAACGACCACCTCCGCTTCCAGATCGACCACCACCACTACGTCCAGCACCTCTTCCACCACAGGGGTGATTGCCCCACATTCTGGAAACCCATGGAGTTGAAACCATGTGACCTCGTCATGCCCTTCTGTGTTGCAGTGGCTGCAAAATTTGTCTGTACCCACAGCACCTCACGATCGATCACGATTCTTGATTTGAGTAGCAAACGCGCCAACCCCATCACGGACATCTCGCGTTCCCGGGACAGCTTCGCGTAGGCGTTCGGCTTGACTAATTTGTTGATATGATTTGTCCAAACTCGGTAATGGATCCATACCGAGAAGATTATCACGCTTCGAGGCATAGGCAACATCCAGCCCAATAAGAAAATAGTGAAGATGATCCTCCTCCTTGAGAGTCTCCACTTGAGCAGCAATGTTGCACATACATTTTCTACAGTTACATGAAGGGCTCTTCATGTACGTGTTCATCTCCCAGATCTTGAAGAGACGGCCAAAATAAGTAGCCACCGATTCCGAGGCAGATTGTCGACACTCACCCACAGGGGCGGATCCAGCCCAATAAAATATCTTGGGCTGGACATGGATCGAAAGAAATACGTTGGGCTGGACTATTAATTTTAACCTATATTTAAAAAAATCTAAAATTACTATTAGTAAAAAAAAAAAAAAATCTTACTAGGACTGGAGCCCACCCCAGCCCTAGGGTGGATCCGCCCCTGCTCACCCAACGACGTCTTGAGTTGACAAATCCGGGTACCACTTACCACACAAAATCGGTTCTTGATATTGTTCCATAAAAGTTTTGCATCATCGTACTCCCCAAGTGTTGAGCGAACCCCCGGATCAATAGTATTCATCAACCATGACACCAACGTAGAATGAATAGTAAGCCAATCATACAATTCATATCCGTCAGTGGGCTTCGGCAAAGAGTTATCAATAAACCCAAATTTATGCTGCGCTCGAAGCGACGTCCGGATAGCATGAGCCCATTCGTCAAAGTTGTCCCCTCGCAATTGAATCGACGTGATAATATTGCCCCGATTGTCGCTGGAACCGACGTGATAATATGTCAGTGTTTCAGTATGTAGCAGATGACGTGTTTCAACTGATACAAAGAGTATCTACTGGTCCGCATTGAATGAAGAAGATCGTTTTAAGTTGGGTACTCCTCTCTTCATCATATTCCTTTCTCGCAAGCTCCACCTATGGTATTCTTAACTTCCAAAGTCATGCCCATAAGACGAGGATTCTCTACCAGACGATGGCAATATCAATGATATTGAGGATAATGGGGAGGGAAATTTGGATTGTGAGAATATGGGCTTGTAGGTTAGAATAGGCTAAAGCTGTGATCTTTGACAGATACTGAACCACAAGATATGAGTTGCCGTAGTGATGATTAACAAATAAAAATATCTTTAATGATGATATAATGGAGAAGATATATAAGATTAAAATATATAAGAGTTGGTCTCATGTGCATCCGGTTGCATTTGCAACGAGTACTTATTATACATTCCAGTTTGTAAATATGACTATGTAGTGCAATTGGTTGAGTCATTGAGGCTCTCACTTGAGCTGCCTAGGTTTGAGTCCCAATTGCGAAGTTGTACTTTTTTTATTTTTATCAATTGATATTTTTTAAGATTATTTTTTTAAATAATTCATTCAATTTAATTGATACATTCGAAGTTTGTCTTATTATTTTTTTTTCCTTTTTTACCAATTGATATTTTTTCGGATCAAGTTTTTTTTATTTTTATTTTTGAAATAATGTATTCAGTTTAATTGATACATCTATTTTAAGAAAGTGATACAATACAATATTTTTATTCATAATAAGTGATACTTTTATTCATAGCAAGTGATACATTGATTAATAACAAGTGATACTCTTATTCAGAACAAGTAATATATTCATATTAAATTTTTTTTATCAATTGATATTTTCTCAGGTGATTTTTTTTTTAAATAATGTATTCAGTTTAATTGATACATTCGAAGTTTGACTTATTATTTTTTTTCTTTTTTTACCAATTGATATTTTTTCGGATTAAGTTTTTTTATTTTTTATTTTTTAAATAATGTATTCAGTTTAATTGGCACATTCATTTTAAGAAAGGAATAAAATACAATATTTTTATTCATAATAAGTGATACTTTTATTCATAGCAAATGATACATCGATTAATAACAAGTGATACTCTTATTCAGAACAAGTGATATATTTAAAATAATTGATATTTTTTTCATGTAAAGTGATACTTTTGTTAAAACAAGTGATACTTTTATTCATAATAAATGATACTTTTATTCATAGCAAGTCGTTTCCGGATCGCGTGGACGAGTGACCGACTATGCGGAGGCCTCGCTTAGCCGACTCGTGTCGAATTCGGATGCGTTCGAGAAGAGTTCACTAGCGTGCAGAATAGTGTAGGCCCAATTCAGTTGAGTTGAAAACGTTTTTAATGAAAACTGTTTAAGTAGGTTAGTGCACTCAGTTAAGCTTTTCTAAAACTCTGTTGTATGATTTTGTAAACGGGTTTTCAGTATGAACAGTAAATCAATGCAACAATAAATGAACACAACGATTTTAAAGTGGTTCGGATATCAACAATCCTACGTCCACTGTCCCGAAAAGATCAGGAGGCTATTTTATTATACTGAGTTAGTCTCAGTTGGTTTGTGCACTGGACAAACACGGCCTTGAAGATTATACTGAGCAAGTCCCAGTTTACAAGATTCAAACAAGAATGTTTGAAGGATTCTCCAACAGTGAAGGGGCTCTTTACAATAAGAACAGTTCAAGATATGAACTCCTTCGGTTCTAAGCTATGGATATTTCAGTGGATCTTAGGTTAGAGGGAAAGGGAACAATAAGAGGCTTCTAGAGTGATGAACAATGAGGAATAATCTCTCTGGGTTCGTGTTCTATCACTTGAATGCTAAAGGCTTTGATTCTATTAAGCTTGGTTCCCTAAAGCAAAGTAGTCGCCTTTCGCGTTGAGTATCTCTCTGAAGTTCTTGCGGAAAGCTAGTAACTTATTCGTTCAATGGTCGTAATTCGTCTGTGTTCTATGTATTTTTCGATTTGATTTTCCCTCTATTTATAGAGGTGAGCTATGGATAGATCCGTTAGCGACGAACTATCCACGTGTCAGTCTCTTTGGGTAGCTAACGGCTCTATTAGAAATCGTGCAGAGTCTTTCCTCTTTTTTAGGAAAGTAGTTGACTTGCAGCTTTTTACCAGAACTTTGACAGCTGGCTTCTTGTCATTGGTCGAGGTGTAGAAAGTTGTTGAGATATTCAAACTTCAAGGCAAATATTGAAGCTGACTTCTCTGATGTGTACAACCTCGGACAACTCTACTGATTTAACGTAAAAACCTTCTGACAATCAAGGAGACTGTCAGGCCGTTGCTGAGTATGACCTGGGGTTCAATAGTATACTCCTACTGAGTCCAACTCTACTAAAGGTCGACTCTAAGCTCAGTGAACTGCTCCTACTGAGTTCGGTTTACCGACTCTTTCGATATCTTTGCTTCCGCGAGTCCAAAGCCTACCGAATCGAACACTTCTCGGATATCTTTGCTCTCGTTGAGTCCAAAGACTCACCGAGTCTTCATTCCATGGTACTGAGGCGGATAGTCTACTGAGGGAACAGCAGACAGAACTCTGAGCCTGGACCATGTTGAAGGAAAGTCTACTGAGTCTGAAACTCTCAAAGACCAAGGCGTTACAATTACAAAGAAATGGTTCATCTATCAAATTAGGGTTTTGGGATCAGCCAAATCTTCTAAACAATCTACTGTTGAATCATCTCCCAACATAAAGCGATACTTTTGTTAAGAACAAGTGATACTTTGATTCATAACAAGTGGTACTTTGATTAATAACAAGTGAATCTTATTCAGAACAAGTGATATATTCAGAATAATTTAATAGTTTTTTTCATGAACAATGATACTTTTGTTAAGAACAAGTGCTACTTTGATTCATAACAAGTGATACTTTGATTAAAAACAATTGATACTCTTATTCAGAACAAAAGATATATTCAGAATAATTTGATATATTTTTCATGAAAACTGATACTTTTATTAAGAACAAGTGATACTTGTATTCATAACAAATGATACTTTGATTTGTGACAAGTGATACATTAGTTAATAAGAAATGATACTTTTATTCAGATCAAGTGATATATTCATAATAATTAATACTTTTTCATAATAAAATTTCTTACGAAATTTGAATTAAAAAATAATGGGAGTAAGATAGAAAAACCTTATTTTAGTGGTCAACACTCGATAATAACTGATTAAAGTATAATGTTTTTTATTTAATTCAATAACTTTATTTAATCTCTTTTTTGGTAGAGCTACCTTAATTTGGTATCAAAGTGTAAAGATGAGAAACGAGGTTACTGTTTGAGTGTGTTAATTTTGCAATTTTTTGGAATTAAAATAAAATAAAAGAAAAAAAAGTTAAAAAAGTGCTGTCAAGACTCGAACCCGTAATCTGGTATCAAAATCTAAAGATGAGAAACGAGGTGAGTGTTTACGTGTGTTAATTTTACAATTTTTCGGGATTAAAAAAAATTAAAAAAAATGCTACCAGGACTCAAACCCACATGTAGAGGGAAAGATCCCAATAGCCTTACCGAATCCTGCACAACGACATTGTTGCTATTTAACAAACGACTTGACATTAGTATTAAGCATCCGGTTGCTAATATATAAATATATGTGAATGTAATAACCATATATAATAACAGTTTTTAAAAAAAGATTATTTTTAATTGATCTTCAAAATAGAAATTAAATCCTCTTCTTCTTTTGCAATGTCAAATTCGCGGAGATACGCTCAGTGTCAACCAATTAAGGTAGTGGAGAAACAATCTCCATCAAAATTGTTCGCTCCTATAATTTGCTGCGAAGGATGTTGTGTGCCCACACACACGAACTTCAAATAGCTAAGTTATCTTCAATCTTACCATTTTCATATATTGGTGAAGTTTATCCCGGAAATCAGTAATTAGTTATAGTGTATAAAATTCTAATTCATTTAATGAAATAATTTGATATGTTGAATATTCTTATATGTTCACCGTTTCAAATTTTATTATAATACTTGAAATCACGCATTGTTGTCAGATAACTAAGTTATTCGAGGAAATTCCAGTGTAGAGCAGGGGATTCGAGTTCTTGTTGTTCAGTACAAATCAAGGTGAATTTGAATTTTGTTAAGCACTTTCAATATTTATGAGCCAAATACATGACTTTTGAAGAATGTTATGCATAAAGATGTGTAACTAAAAGAAAGAAAGAAAGAAAAAGGGCAAAACAAAAAGTATACTGCTCATGCGTCTGTATTGTATCAATTGGAAGGGGAAAAAAAATCATGATCCTCATCTAGAGGCTTGAGATTTTTAGGCATCTATAATCTATAATATTGTATGTTTCATATTTCAAAAACTGTGGATAATAAATAAAAACTTTAAGTAGTATATAAGTATTGCTTACATAATTTCAATGCTAACGTCAATATTTTCCTTGTGTACTTAGATGTTTGAAAATGGTTTGAAGTCCCATTACCGCTGTTGGTCCTGAGACGTGGTTCAGGTGTAGGGGGGAGGGGGGGGTGTGTGAATACACCTGAATACAAATTTCGTTCTCATACGCGAAGTCAGCTCCAGCTGAGTTTGCTAGTGACTGAGTCAGACAGCCAAATATGCTTCAGATCGCGTGGGCAATAAATTCTTCTACTGACTTTAGTCAGTCGAACAGTCGTTCAGTATTAGAGTGTGTGCGGAAGTGTAGGCCTTATCAAACGTCTCGGTTAGAAAACACCGGTTTTATGCTGGGTTTGATGAAATACAGTTTTAATGCAATATGAACAGTTAGAGAAAATAGTAAATCAACACAACAAATTTTTAAAGTGGTTCGGACACACTGGGTCTTACGTTCACTATCCTGACCAGAGCAAGATACTTGTTATATTTATACTGAGTCAGTCTCAATTGGTCTGTTCACTGGACGGACACAAACTTGAAGCTTATACTGAGCAAGTTCTCAGTGATCTGCGCGCTGGACAGATTCTCTACTTATAGTCGTAGTGACTTTTACAAGGGTTTCAAATTTTAAGAGTTTGAGTCTTCTCCAACTAAAAGGAAGTTCTTATAAATAATAACAGTTTCACAAGGATGTTAACTTCCTCGAGGTTTCTAAGCTAAAGATATTACATTGAGGCTTGCTTAGATAAGAGAAGGGGAACAAATATAACTCTAAGTGATGAACTAAAGAGGTTCTTCTATGAATGCTAGTTCTTCACTGGATTCTTAGTTGAGAGTGTTAAGAGTTTGTACGTAGATAGCTTGGGTTCCCGGTGTTGTCTCTGTATTAAGACTTCTCTTATTTATAGTCGAGGATGGTGAATAGATCCATTGAAGGGAGGTCTAGCCACGTGTCGAAACGACAAGGAAAACGACTCCTTTATTTTGAACGTTGGTGAGTATGTGCACTGTAGAGATTCTCCTCTTTTTCAGTCTGTGAGCAGCTTTTGTCAGAAAAGATAGGTCGCTGTCGGCTCCTTATTGGTCGGGGTAGATTGGTAGGTGAGACTTGTCAAACATCAAGGTTGAATTCCTCTGAATCCTCGGACCTTCAACTGAAGTGACTTTCATAGTGACGTTCTCCTAAGCATTCAGTGCATAGGCACGAATTCTTGTGCAGATTCAGTTGGTGGTTGGCTGACCAACTGACTTTTTCGATCCTGAGTACAACAGCTGAGTGCGAGATCTTCTACTGAACTAAGCAGCTACTGAACTCTAGCCTACTGAGTTCTAACAACTGAACTCGGCTATGCTATAATAGATACGAAGGTACAATATTTATCTAGGATTTTGGGATCTATGAAATCTATCAATTCATCTGCTGAATCCTTATCCCAACAACCGCAATTTGAATCAATTGTACAAAGAAGAGCCTAATGTTGATTCACGAAGAAATAGTGTTTCATCAAATAACACTTCCACTATAGTATGAGTTATGTAATTTTTTAGTTATACGAGTCGTATTTGAAATTTGTACTAAATTTAAGATATGATTCTATGTAGGTGCCTGGAGCTGGTAAAAGAAATTGTTATGACAGGATGAAAAAAATTAAGAAAGAAGAAAATGTGCAATCTACATATACGAAAAAATATGATGCCACCATCACTTTAGAAATTTAACTCCTATCATGTAATTTTTAAAAATATTGATTTAAGATTCCTAGTTTTTAATCCTATTTATATGAAGAGTTGATATATGATGATTGACAGTAATCGAAAAGGTTGTAAGAACGGGTACTCTCTACAAAACATAAGAAAACAACTTAGAGATGAGAAGTTTCTTCAGAATGAAAAAGAGAAAGAAAGTGTAGTAAGCATTATTAGAAATTTGCATGTGCTTTTTCAATTTCCTATTTCATAAAAGAAAATGTAGTAAGCTAATTTTAATAAATCTTTTGTTGGCATGAAGTAAAATGAAGGAAATGGTACTAAGAGGCTAAAGGTAGTTGGATCTAACGATGATCATAAAAAGAAAAAAAGATAGGGGATGTAATTCCAGTGTGGCGGCAGATTCTCTTGCAAAAAAAATTGAACAATCAAAGCAAGTCTAGATCCACGTACGAGCAAGAAGAGGTCAAGCTACTGAAAGTCAAAATTTAGCTGAAAGGGTAATGACAAAAACTAATGTCCTATCTTTGTTATATAGCTGAGAAATGCAACTTTAATTTGAGGTTATATAGAGTAGAGTCTTCCTCTAACCATGCCCTTGGTGGTTGAGTAATTTGAGAGTGTGTAGATTTGTTAATCTGAATACCATGAACTAACAACCTATCTGCTGGCTCCAGCTCCATCAGCCAATTTTCACGTAGAATCTATTCTTCTATTTGTGGTTAAGAAATTCACTCTACTGTGCACAATTGGAAGTAGGAGCCTATGAATTTTTAAAATGATCACTTTTTCGATAGTGATATCTGTTGGTCCAGAGACGAGCCTTCAGGTGTGTGTGTGTGTGGGGGGGGGGGGGTGAATACTCCTGAATGCAAATTCCAACTCAAACGCGAAAGTCAACAAAGTTGAATGTTGCTACTGAACTAGTATACTGAACTAGTCAGTTGGCCAAATAAACTTTCTGGTTCGTGTGGGTAGAGATAACCTTCTACTAACTTCAGTCAGTGAACAATAGTTTAGTATTAGATATTATGTGCGGAAGTGTAGGCCTAAAAGTATGTTCGTCTCAGTTTGAAAAACCCGTCATATGTTGATTGTTTAAAAGTCAGTTTTATGCAATACGAACAGTAAACAATGCAAGAATAAAAACGACAAGGAAAACGATTATCTTTATTTTGAATGATATTGTAGAGATTCCCTCTTTTTCAGTGTGGAAGCGACTTTACGTCAGAGCAGGTACAGTGCTGGCGGCTTCTCATTGGTCGAGGTTAGCGGGTAGGTGAGGGTTGTTCAAAATCTAATACTGAGCTGACTTCCTCTGATTCGTCGGATCGTATTATGAATTGTATCGTACCTCCAAGCTTCTAAGATTTTAGCTCATGGCTCGAATTCCTATGCAGATTCAGTGGGTTGTAGCAATCCCATCTAAGTTCTTGATGCTGAGTTCTTCGGCTGAATGACAGATGATCTACTGAACCCTATCAGCTACTAAACTCTAGCTAGCCTACTGAGTTCCTAACATGCTGAACTCAACTAAACTATTATATCATACAAGGTTCATCATTCAACTAGGGTTTTGGGATCTTCAAATCTTATCATACTGAATCTCATCCCAACAATTTTCCCCGATTTCATGATGCCAAAACCTTTTACAACAAACTTCTACACGTCTGTCAATGCAGCTTTCTAAGGTAAAATCATATCTCTTATAAGATCTGTTGGTCCCGAGTCAAACGTTCAGGTGTAGAGGGGGGGGGGTGAATACACTTGAAAACCTTTTTCTCAAACTCAAACGGGAACAGTCCGTTAAATGGAGGTTGCCTACTGAATGAATTCAGAAGACCAAGCAAGCTGCTCTTGATCGCGTAGATAGAGTGACTGAAAGTGCTGAGCTCTACTAGCTGACTTAATGTCAGAATTCAGATACGTTCAACAACATTCAGTAGAGTGCGGAATGTGTAGGCCCAATTAAGCTTGTTTAAAAACGTTTGTTTATTAAATCATTTCAGTAGATCAGTGCGACGTTTTAAGCTTTTACTAAAAATGTTGTTGTATGATTTTGTAAAGATATTTTCAGTATGAGCAGTATTTCAATGCAACAGTTTAACGACCCAGCAATTTTAAAGTGGTTCGGTTACACAAGATCCTACGTCCACTAATCCTGAACAAAGCAGGACACTATTTTATTATACTGAGTTAGTCTCAGTTAGTTTGTGCGCTGGACAAATTGTAACTTGTGAGTATACTGAGCAAGTCTCAGTTCACAGGGTCAAACAAAAGTGTGAATGTATCTCCAACGATGAAGGAGTTCTTAACGCTAAGAATAGTTCAATAAATGAACTTCTTCGGTTATAAGTTATAGATATTACAGTTGAGCTTAGATTAGCGAGTGAGAACGAGAAAGGCTTCTAGAGCGAAGAACAAAGAGGAATATTCACTCTGGGTTCGTGTTCTTCACTTGAATATTCGATAAGAATTCTAGAGCTTAGAGTTTTTTATGAGCTTGAGTTCCCTTGATAGGTCGCTTGTATGATCGTGTAGTGCGACTGGGCGTTTTGCGATTCTATCGTAATGTGCCAATTTTCAAATACGACCTTCCCTCTATTTATAGACCTGAGTTGTGAATAGACCCGTTGGAGACGAACTGTCCACGTGTCACTCTATATGGGTAGCAAACGACTGTTTTTTGAATTCTGTAGAGTCCCTTTCTTTGTAGGAAAGCGGTTGACTTGCATCTTTTGTCGGAGAGTATTCCAGTTGGCTGCTTGTCATTGGTCGAGGTACAGATAGTGGTTGAGACTTTTTCAGACTTCAAGGTTGATACTAAAGCTGACTTTTCTCAGATGTACGACATTAGACAACTCTACTGAATTTGACTTGAAGTCCACTGTCTGTTAAAGCAACTGACAGGCCATTGCTGAGTCTGACCGAATGGTTCAGTAGGTTGCTCCTGCTGAGTCCAACACTAAAGAGGCCAAACTCTGAGTTCAATAAACTGCTCCTGCTGAGTCCAGTTTCTACTGACTCCTGAACACCTTTTAGTATGCTGCTCCTGCTGAGTCCAGCCATATTGAATCTTCACTCCATAGCACTGCGGCAGATGGTCTACAGAGGGACAGCAGACAAAACTTCTGAGCCGGAACCATGCTGAAGGCGAGTCTACTGAGTCTGAAATACTCAAAGACAAAGGTGTTAACTTTTACAATGGAATGGTTCATCAATCATAATAGGATTTTGGGATCAGTCAAATCAGCTACTTAATCATCTCCCAACAATTTCCCCCTATTTGATGATGCCAAAGCCTATCACTCTATCTAACACTCTCTATCAATCTAAAGAACTATCAGATATAAACTCCTTACAGCTATTACAATGAGAATCTATGGAGATGTATCTTCAAGTCTCTAATCTAAGCAAGTACAGAACACACAGATAAACAGTGAGTGTGTGAGTCAGTAATCACTTAGGTGATTCTAAGTGTTAAATATATACGAAATGGGCCATAGAGACAATGAGAAATTGTCAGGCCAAGTAACAACTGATGTATTAATTGATGTATTAATTGGTAAGAGATTTGAGTTACAGTTACAACATTGCTAGACTAGGGAAGCTACTGACACAAACAAGCTAGACTACTTCCTAGTAGATCTAAAGCGCTGAATCTTCGCCTTGAAATCATTCGATTTGTCCTCAGGCAGCGGAAGTCCGTAAAGCTTGAATATGTCTTTCCTCAGCTGGAGAAATTCCGGAAGATCTTCAGCATCTTTAGGTTCCAGAGATTTCAACTTAGTTGCATCCCTTGTTTCTGCTTCTATCTCAGCTGTGAAGAGTGATCCATCCAATTTTCACAGTGGAGGCAGAGTTCTGAAAGCCGGATTCCTAACAGCGACATTTGCATCAAGTTCTTTCTGAACTATTTCGTAGATTTCAGGATCACACTTCAATATCCATCCAGCAAAGGCGTCAGCTTTCGTGGAATCAGGCCAAATCTTTCAAACCTAGAATCTTTTGATGAATTCAGCTTTGATCGTCTCCCATGCATGTGTCTTCTCCCAGGGCATCCACTCATCTACACAAGGCCATAAGTAAGTCTTCAGCTTATTAGGTTTCTTGCCTCGTCTATAGAATTTGGAGGTGGTGGGGATGACCCTGTCCTTAGGAGGTAGCGGCTTAGGCTTCAGTCGTTCAGCTTCTCGTGACTCTTCTGCCGCTCTCTCCTTGGCTTCTGCCTCTTTCCTTCTAGCTTCAGCAAGCTAATGTCACTCAGCTCTGGAATCAAGAGCTCTGATG
Organism: Lavandula angustifolia; assembly: GCA_028984105.1. Taxonomy (NCBI): domain Eukaryota; kingdom Viridiplantae; phylum Streptophyta; class Magnoliopsida; order Lamiales; family Lamiaceae; genus Lavandula; species Lavandula angustifolia. Next base: position 3,317,649 of record CM054808.1, on the reverse strand, counting down.
CTGAGGTCAATCAGCTCGTCAATTGTAGGCTCAGCCGGCTTCTTTGTTTACTTGGATGTGTTAGCCTGTTTCTTAGCTTCCCTCTCTTTCTCTTTCTCTTTGTCAGCATCGTCTTTGAGAGTATGCTTCCTGGCTACCTGCCTCTGAATAGGCTTTCTAGCAGGTACCTTCGTTCGAGCTTTCGTGGGAAGCCTTCTTGGGCTTATTAGCCGCTTCAGCCTCAGTAATTTGCCAAGAAAGCTTCTCATCAACATCAATCTGAGCTTGCTCTGCTGGAGTGTGTTCAACATCAAACTCCTCTAAGAACGCGGTCACTTCCTCTATGTATTTCTAAGGAGGTTCAGAAGTGCCGGTCTCTGCCTTCTTGGGTCCTGAGCCACTTGCGTCTGTCTCAACTTCTACATCTCCTGCTGAGACACACTGGGCAATAACCCTTGTTACCTCCCCCTTAGACTGATCGCTCTTGATCTTGCTTTTATCTGCCTTAGAGCTCTTAGTCTTTTCCCCCTTTTTGGCATCATCCAAAAGGTTCTGAGGGGTGGGAGGAGTAACTACCTTGGTACTGAGCGTTTGATAAGATTTGGAGAGCTCATCTAAGGTTTTTTGTAGATTGTCGAACTTGAGATGTAGATCGTTCCTCTCAATGATGAGTTCTTCAGCGTATTTCGCTGAGAGAGATCTACAAATTCTTCAATCTTCTTCAGCTTTGCATTGATCTTCAGCTCACACTCAGTCTGAAGTGTTGTGATCCTCTGCTCATGAGCTAGAGTGTGCTAAAAGATCTAGTTCTGAAGCTCTGACTGTGCTGCCTTGAATGAATCAAGAATGGAAGATTGGGCATCCTGCAGAAGCTTTTGAACCAATGCTTGCTGAGTGTCGAAGTCAGCTTTCTGTGCCGATAAAGTATTAGTAAGAATGGAGCTGAAGTTAGGAACATGAGGGATGTTCTAAATGGATGTCTTCAGAGCCCTGAGTTCCTCGCACTGAGCTGCAGCAGACTGGCGCCATAACTTGTGAACGTTCCTGGCAAGGAGACGATTCTGAGTCCCATGCTTCAGGAATGTCTTAACCACCGCCTTCGACTTTCAGCGCTTTGCAACAAAGCCAACCTCGTAAGCTGACCCCAGCAACACCTATTCAGGTTCAGCAGGGCCAGAGGTGCCTGCTGCTGCCGAACCAGAAGGAGGAGAGAAATTGGAATGATCATAAGAAGGTAGTTCTACCTCCTTCTCCTATTGAGAAACCTCAGCAGACTTCTTAGTTCCTGCATCACTGGGCGGTTCTTGGTCGGCGGGACCTACTGAACCTTACATAGGGTCGGCTGTTGAAGAAGGATATCGATCTTCAAGCAAGGCCAGCATAGCCGCCCTAAGGTCATCGAACGAGCTGAGATCAGTAGGCTCTTCGTAGCCCATCTGCTATCTAAGCTGCAGCTCATCGGCGTTCAGAAGTTCCGAGAACTTGAATTGGATCAGCTGCTCTAGAGTGATCCAATCCCGAAATCAGTATAGCATCAGAAGCCTCGCCCTGTTGGCTATATCGACCAAGTCAAAATGACTGGCTATTTCAGGAATAAACTCTGAGACTTCTTAGGCTACTCTGGATTGAAGCAAAGAAAGGTCAAACCCAAGCGTTTCGGCTACAGTGTCAGTCTCCATCTCATCGATGTCTATTGGAGACTGTCTTCTCTCAGTAGGAGGCAAACTGCTGAGCGGTAGGACATCCAATGGAGAAAGGGGAGTAGGAGTAATGACTTGAGGTGAAGTCCCCTGTTCCACTGAATCTGCTTTGTCTGCTGAGGTTTCGTTCTCAGCTGACTTTGCCTTCTCTTCTATATCAGCCTTCTCTGCTGAATCAGTGTCCTCATCTCTCAACTGAAGGATAGTAGGGGCTACTACTATAGCTTGCTCAAAAGCCTTCTTCTTCGGTGTAGCACCCTTCTTCACTGGGTTTGGGCATTCCTCTTACCTTTACCCTCTCCGACACGAAGGCCAATCTGGTGTAGAGAACTGACTTGGCTGTGGAATCTGATCTTCTTTGGATTGAAGTATTCCTTGTCAACATAAGCGATCTAATCAGTTCCACAGAAGTCCTCGGTCATAACTGATAGCTTCATTCCATAAAGAAGCTTTCCCTTAGCACTCAGACAAGCTGCTGATCGATTGAACTTCTCCCCCTAAGCCTCAAACTCTTTGATGAAGACTTCGGCCCAATTGATCTGAGCTTTGTCATAAATGGCCATCATCATCTGAAGTTTCGGTCACGACACCTGATCGATAGAACCGGCCTGGCTTGTCAGAATCTGCGTCACAATGTACGCCAAAGCCCTGAACTGTGGAAGCATGTTGCTTTTGGGAAATGCAGCTCTGAACGTCGTGGGCTTCCCGCAGAACAGCGTCAGGTAGTCGTCAATGACATCATCCTTATATCCCGCAGGACTGATGCCTTGGTTGGGAAGCCTGAAGCTTCTGTGAAGAGCTTGCTTTAGTGACATCCTCTTCAGAATCGGAGATGCCTTGGATGGGTCTTGAATCTGGTGAATTTGGAAGGACCCAAACAAGTACCCGTCTTCCTCCTCAAGTTTAAGATACAAATCAACAATCTGGCGAGGCATGAAGTATGACGGTTTCTTTGAGAGAAACGACTCCAGTCCAGATGCCCTCAGCACTTCGTAGACCTCATCCAAAAACTCCAAGTCACTGGAGTCGAACTCCATGACTGGCTCACACCACACCCGATCCTTCTCCAAAATCTCCACGATATCAACCGGAGAGACGACTATAAGGTTTCCCATGACTATCTGCAAAATCAATGGTTAGCACTTGAAAGTAGAGTTAGTCAGTAAGAGTGCTTTAGAAAATAAAATTTTCAGTACGAAAATCTCTAAAATATATGAAAACAAGCAGGATGTTGAATGAATGTTTAGAGAATTCTAAGGAATTTGCAGAGAGAAAAATGGCGAAGATGGCGGTTTTGGATGATCTCGTTGATATATAGATTTTTGAATATGAAAGGTTTTCTGATCGACGAATGAGATTAAATCCCGCTTTTCCAGATGGACGGTCACGATTTTAATTGATAACAAAAGTAATGATGATTGTGCCGCCTAGTCAAATCTCAGACTAAAATAGCTTAGAGAGGTAAGATGATACGACATGCATTTAATGCAAAGTTGTTTCAGCAAAGTTGGCATAGAATGTCGTGTAATTAATGAAAACGATTTTAATAAATGACATTATTTGAAGGAAATAAATGCGATGCTGAACTGATATCATAAAACCTTTGTATGCTGAGTTGACTGCTGGAAGAGATACGCAAACCTATCGGCTGAACATTATAGTTAGCTGATACCTCGTGTAGATGGTTGTTGAATCTCTGAACTGAACGAATTCAGTATCGAATGTGTTTTCCCCCTTACTAAGGACACTCCATCTAAAACGCTTACTGAGTGAGTCAGTAGGTTCCTGGAGACCAAGCTCTATTGGAAGATATTTGAATATATCAGCCCTCTGAATGTCAGTGTGGATTTTCTCCAATCTGACGTCCTTCTTCTCGACATGATCGCGAATGAAGTGGTGTCGAATGTCCACGTGCTCATCTTGTATTTAGAACAAAATTCTGCAAGATGGCAAAGGCACTGGTACTGTCACAGTAGATCGGCACTTCATTCTGAATTATATCGTAGTCGCGCAATTGATGTCGAAGCCAAAGGATCTGGGCGCAACCACTTCCAGCAACCATGTATTCAACTTCAGTAGTGGATGTAGCTACTGAATGCTGTTTCTTGGAGAACCATGAAATCAGCTTGCTATCGAGGAACTGACACGTTCCTGAAGTTGATTTTCGATTGAGCTTGTCATCTGCTGGATACCAAAACCCTCTGTCAGGTGTGTCTTTGAGATAGCGGAGAATCTTCTTTGTTGAATCCATATGGCTCAGCTTGGGATTCGCCTGAAATCGAGCACAGACACCTACAACATAAGTTATGTCAGGTCGACTAGTAGTTAGATATAATAGTGAACCAATTAGAGCACGATAATCAGTAGAGGCTACTGATACTCCCTCTTTATCAAAATCGATCTGGAAGTTTGTGTTCATAGGGATTCTGACTGGTTTGCTGAACTCGCAACCGAATTTCTTGATAAGTTCCTTCGTATATTTTGCTTGATTGATGAATATCCCTCTATCAGTTTGTTTAACCTGAAGTCCAAGAATCAATTTGTTTAACCTGAAGTCCAAGAAAAAAATTCATCTCGCCCATCATTGACATCTCAAACTTATCATCTTCTCAATTTTTTGACACATGGTCACATTCTGAGAACCGAAGATGATGTCATCCACGTAGACTTGCACTAGAAGAATGTCATCATGTAGTCTAATGCTGAATAGTGTGCGGTCTACGGTGCCTTTACGAAAACCTTTCTGAAGGAGGAAATATGAAAGGGCATCATACCAAGCCCTGGGTGCTTGTTTTAACCCATACAGTGCTTTCCTGAGTCTGTATACTTGGGGTCCCTACTTAAACCCAGGAGGCTTCTCTACGTATACCTCTTCCTTCAGTATGCTGTTCAGAAATGCACACTTCACATCCATTTGATATACCTTGAATCTTTGATGTGAGCCGAATGCGAGGAAAAGACGAATAGCTTCCAGTGTTGCAACTGGGGCAAATATTTCATCGAAGTCTATTCCCTCAGCTTGACAGTAGCCTTTGCCAACTAGACGAGCTTTATTTTTGACAATGACGTTGTTTTCGTCTCGCTTGTTCTTGAAGACCCATTTTGTTCCTATTACATGTTGGTGTCGGGGTCTGTCAACAAGCTCCCAAACCTCGTTACGTATGAACTGATTCAGCTCCTCCTGCATGGCTATAATTCAGTCAGTGTTGTTCAGTGCCTCCTCAATATTATGAGGTTCTTGAGTAGACAAGAAATATGAGTACAATGCACTCTCGCCTTGTCTGAGATTAGCTCTGGTCTGAACTCCTGTTGAAGGGTCACCAATTATAAGCTTAGCAGAATGAGTATCTAACCAAGAACGTCGTTTCCTTGTCTCTTCTTCTGAAATAGATTCAGTACAAACAGTAAGAGTATTAGGAATTTCAGAAGTACTGTTTTGAAACTGAAGAAGTTCAATAACAAGTTGAGGTTCTGTTGAATCGTCCACTGCAGGGGTGTTTGATTCAAGATTATTTGTTTCCCCTGAGTTGGTGCATTCAGTGGTGGTCTCAGTGCCTACCTGTGTATCTTCATTGACCAATACCTGGGATTGATTTTGTACAGTAGAATCAATCTTCTCAGCTACATTCAGTGTGGGTTGATTCTGAATGTCTTCTTCTGCTGAATCATCAACCCAACACTGGTGAATCGCTTCTTAATAATCGTTTAAGTTCAGATTCTATAGCTTCTGGCTTACATCTTCGGAACCGAGTTGCTTCGTTCCTGTTCTCAGCAGCAAACTCGTTAAAAACAACATGAGGACTTTCCTCGACGCAAAGGGTCCGGAGGTTGAAAACCCTGAAAGTTTTACTGACCATGGAGTATCCTAAGAACACTCCTTGGTCGGATTTGCTATCAAAAGTTCTCAACTGATCCTTCCCATTATTGTGGATGAAACAAGAGCAACCGAAAATATGGAAATAAGATATAGAAGGAATTCTCCCGTTCTATAATTCATAAGGCGTCTTCATGTGCTTCTTTGTCAATAATGATTGATTCTAAGTGTAACATGCCGTGTTTGTGGCTTCTGCCCAGAACTTTGTGGCTTCTGCCCAGAACTTCAGTGGTAGTCTAGAATCTACGATTAAGGTCCTTGCAGCTTCTTTTAGTGTTCTGCTTTTTCGATCATAAAGACTATTCTGTTGAGGCGTGCGTGCTGTCGACGTCTCATATTCTATTCCTTCATTACCGCAGAATTCCTTGACCATTGAGTATAGAAACTCAGTACCTCGGTTAGAACATATCTTCTTAATCTTGGTGTCCTTCTCGACACTGAGTTTCTTTAATAGCCTCGGCAATGATGTCTTGAAGTCAGACTTGTTTGCAATAAAAAGTACCACGTGTATCTAGAATAATCATCAATGACCACTAGTGTGTACTTCTTGCCTTTGATTGTTACAGAGGAAACTGGCCCAAAAAGGTCCATGTGAAGAACCGAAGGATTCTGTCAGTAGGTGGTGACAAAATTGAAGGATAACTTTTCTTTGTTTGCTTTTCCTTCAGACAGGCTTCACACTCTTCTTCCTTTTTGAATGCTCGCTTGGGCAGTCCCCTTACAAGAGATCCATTCATTAGTTTGTTCATCACCTTAAAGTTGAGATGGCTGAGTCTTATGTGCCACAGCCATTCAGTTCTGTCTTCGTTCCGTACTATCAAACAAGCCTCAGGATTTCCAGTCTGCAATATATTTGTTCTTTTTCCGTGTTCCTTAGATTTGTCAAGTATATCACAAAAACCAATGTCAAATATCACTCTTTTATTGTTATCGCAAAATTGACTAACAGAAAGGAGGTTATGTTGGAGCCCTTCAACATAAGATACTCTTGGAACTATAGTGGTTCCAATATTCAATTTTCCATGTTCTTCGTGTAGCCTTTGGCATTGTCGCCAAACTCTTATTTTGGGTCCTTCTTCGGTGATGTAATCTGTCAGCAATGTCTTCTGGTACGTCATATGTCTGGAACATCCACTATCTACGTACCATGGGTCTTTTTGTACCTACAAAATAGAAAATCACACTTAGGTACCCATTATGTTTCTTTAGGGTCCTTCGGAGTTAGTGGTTTCGCAATCCAAATCTGTTTGAGAACTTTTGTAGTCTCAGAAACCTTCCTTCCTAACCCGTCAACATACTTCACTGAAGGGCTCAGTGTAGTTGACTCTTTCTGCTTCAGAGGTTCAGTAGTCATGATCTTCTGCTTGAGTGGACTCTTAACCTTCTGAGTTGATTCAGGGGCTTTTGTCTAGGTCTTAGGTGCCTTCTTGATTACTGGCTCGTATAACTGTCGTACTGAGCTAGGTGAGTCAAAGTCAGAGGCCCATGTTGATCTGCCCAAGTTACTGAAGTTCCCCCCTTGCTTCTGACTGGGAGGTTGTGAGCGAGATCTTCCAGACTTCTGATAGGTGGGATGAGGTACATTCACCTTTTGCTTGCCTTTTGTTAAAGGTTTCTGATATTCTGAACGTTCAGGACACCATTTGACAAACCTATCAGTAACCTTTGCTGCTGAATCCTGTGGAGCTGAGGTTGAAGCATCATAAGTGTTGTAGCATAACCCTTCCTTATGAGTTACAGGCCTTTTTGAAAGCTCTGCTGAAGGCATTCAGCCACATCCATGTCAGCTATCTTCTCCTCCCACATATTATTACTTATTTCTTGCTGGTAGGTAATGCAAGAAATGTCTTGACTGTATTCGTTTTGGCGAAGGTTCATGAAGAACTCGGTAACCTATCGAGGAAGGTAGTGGAGAGGGACTCGAGAAAGCAGGGTCTCCAGTCCAAATGACTGAAGAGCGTCGAAAATAGGCTTTACACAGTCCACCCCACACGATCTAAACGTGAGTACTGGCTTGAACCAGACTCTCTTCTTGAGAATGATCTCCTCCATATCTAATGGAATCAGAATTACATTACTAGGTGAAGACGCCATTTGAGTGATTTACTAGATCTGCAAAATAATTGTTAGCACTCAAAAATAGAGTAAATCAGTGTCTAGCAGAATAGATGAAAGAAATTTACCGAAAAGATTGTGCTTGAAGAAGTTAGGTTTCTAATGCAACTTGATATGCAGAGCACAAAATTTGATCGAAAATGGTGGAAAAGGTAACTTATGAATATGGATACATACACATATATATCTCTAATGAATGTGAACGGTTTTATCAGCGCATGGTTGAGATTAAGACTGAATTTTAGGCGTGGACAACTCAGATTAAATGATATAATGGGTTATGATTACTGTGTCGCCTATGATCTCGACCTACGTTTTTTGCCGCCTCTGATCTCGACCTATGTATAATGGGTTATGATTACTGAGGAGATGTGGACACCCTCCTCTCCTATCTCTATAGAGGATTCAGGGTCGGGCAAGCACGACATCTCGATAAGAGACAAGGTTCAGACGGTCTTCAGTGAGGAAACTCAGCCGGAGACTCAGGCTGACACCCAAACCGCAGAGATTTCCTCAGTACCTCTTTCAGTGCAAAACGCCCGTCTGAAGGCCACAGACGAGGTCGCTGAAGAGATACCTGAGATCGGGTCGTACCCCGATCTCGTAGATATCGCGATCCGCACGAGGACGCACATGCAGATTAGATTCTTGGAATGGGACCTTTTGGAGGAGACCATCAGGGTCAGGTCCCTTTCCACCCTGCTCGAGGAGGAGCAGACTTTGAAGGAGGAGATTGGCTATAAGGAGCCAGCTGACATCTCCTCCCTGGAGGATCCTCGTGCAACCATGCTGATGCTGCTGCACAACAGGACTCAAGGAGCTGAGGCACCTTCTACTCAGCCTCCTCCGTCCCCACCTCCTTCACCTCCTCAGCCGCCTAAGGATGTAGATAAGGGTGGATCTGCTGAAGGCAAGGACACACCCAAGCACGATCAGCCACCACCACCTCCTTTTACATTAATAAGGTCATTAAGCGACAGGCCCACAAGAACCACAATATCGCCGATGATGTGAGCAAGACATGGAGCAGGTTCACGGAGGCACAGATGAAGTCGCTGACCGGACTGACAGCCGAAGTGCAGAGGATCAGTACCCCAACAGCTGTAAATGTCGATGAGATCCTCGCCAAGGCACCGGCCGCTCGAAGACCGACACGGGAAGCTCGGTTCCAGAATATCATACAGTCGCTCGCCAAGTCTTTCACTGAGGAAGTGGCGACTATAACAGGTCGCGTCCAGAAAGCGGTAGAGGAGAGGTACTCTTTTACAGCTGACAGTGTGACCAAGGTACTGACTCAGCAGCATGCCTCTTGCAAGACAATAGAGGAGAATGCCTCTACTGTTGTGCAAGACTACCTCACCAGGTTCGACAAGTCAAAAGATGCGCTGCCAAAGGCTATCGATCAAGCGCGCGACACTCAGTGGGAGTCTTACACGGATGTAGCTACTGACATCACGACTGGTATGTGTTGGATATGAGTCAGTAGATTGATACTCAGCTGTTCTAAGGTTAAAAGAAATTGGGGGAAATCATAGTAGTACTATGGAATTGAAGATCCCAAAACCGAGCTGATATCAGTAGATTAGTGTGTCGATAGGATTAGCTGATGTATAGGTTAGACTTGATGTTATGTTTATTGTTTTTGTCTAAGTCCTGTACGGGGTAGTTGTTGAACTGATCTTCTGCTGAAGATACTTTTCAGAACCCCATGTCATTAGTGTAATCGCTTGCGTTCTTCGTCAGAAGCCGAATGCTAAACTCACGTGGAGACAGCGCATCGCCTTACCCGATCTCGGAGAAGACATTATCGGCTGATGGTCATCGGCGGAAGAACCTATGCAAGCACAATACCTTCGCAGATCGACCAACCGACTATCGAAGCTTACTTCATCGCCGACGACTCAGCCGAAGAAGACAGAGACGTATTCGCCCATCTGTACCCGACGTAAAGCGACCCCGCACTCGAAGTATTTTCGAATAGTTCAGGCGAGAAGACATACGAGGTTGTTTGAACGGTCAACTCTGACACTCTCACCAACTACAAACCTCGACCAATGAGAAGCCGACAACGCTTACCTACTCTACAGTAAAGCTGCTCTCATGAACAGTGCATTAACTGCCTGCTGCAACTAGCTCGAATTTATGGCCGTTTTCTTTGGAGGCTTGTGACACGTGGCATCGTCGTCTCCAACGGACATATGCCACAACTCACAGCCTATAAATAGAGAAGGATTTGAAGATTTCGAAAAACGAGAGGAATATACGCGAAATCAAGGGAAAGCATTCAAGCTCACAACGCTCTAGAACCTTCAAGCTTATCCGAGAGACGAACTAGTTTTCATAGAACACTTCTTGTAGTTCATCTCTCTAGAGCTCTTTGATCCCTTTCTTCTCTAAACTAAGCTCATTGCCGATTCATAGCTTAGATTCGAAGGAGTTCACATTTAGTGAATCGTTCTTCTTGTAAGAACTCCTTCTCGGTTGGAGAATATTCCCTCCCTTCTAAACTTAGGTTTGGATTGTAAAAGTCGCTAAGGACTATAACTTAGAAGGATCCGTCCCCGCGTACGGTTTCCTTCTTTGAGACTTGCTCGATTAATCAACAAGTTTCTCTCGCTGAGTTCGGGGCCGTGGACGTAGGATCTCGTTATCCGAACCACGTTAAAAATCGCTTGTGTTATTTACTGTTTTATCGCATTGCATTTAACCCAGTTTTAAATCATCAGCTTGCATAAAACGTATCTTAAAAAGTGCACAGCCAAAAGACTTTACATTGCGAAAACACGTTTTCAAAAGAGACGACTCCGGGCCTAACACTTATCCGCACTACAGTCTCCGATTGAGTTTCGTAATACTGACATCAGTCATTAGAAGAGCTCAGAAGCTGACTCACTTTGACCCCAGTGATCGAAGGCTTATTTTGCACTGTTCATCAGTTGCAAACATCAGCTTCAGCTGACCTTCACTGAGAAAAAGAAACAGAGCTCAAGTGTATTCACCCCCCCCTCTACACCTGACTTTTCATCTCCGGACCAACAGTATGTCGCTGTCAAGGACTTAGTCGGAGAATTGACCAAGAAGGTGACTGCCCTGGCCACCTCCCTTGATGATTCCAGGAAGGGGAAGGGTCGAGAGCTGCTCAGCTGAAATCTATTCTGAAAGCTGAAGAGCTCAGCAGCAGGGCGGACAGAGCTCAATAGCTGAGAAGGCCATTATGCCAACAGCTGAAGGAGCCACTGAGCAAGCGGTGGCGGAGGTGACAACATATCTGGAGAATCTGCTTGTTGAAGGCTCACCTCCTCCCGCACCTGAGCAAGACATTAAAGGCAAGGGCAAAGTGATAGATGACCCTAACCCTCCTAAAGCTCAGAAGAAGCTCAAGTTCCACTCGCGAGAGGAACATATAGCTTTTGATGAAAAGCTCATGAGGGAACTGGTAGAAAAAGACTCTAAGCATAAGACTGCAGCTAAAAAGAAAGAAGTCCAGATCCGTTCTCCGCAATCTAAGCAGACTCGCTCAGCAGCAGGAGCTAGAGCCGCAGTGACTAGAGCTCAGCAGTCCGGAGCTCAACAGTCGCAGCAGCAGTCGCAGAAGTCCAAGACTAACTACCAGGGCAGAGCCTCAGGTTCTAAATCCAAATCTCAATCGCCCGTTGAGTCAGAGGAACAGTCCCATGTTCCCTCCTATGTCCCCTCCAAAGAACAAGAGCAGAAGATGAAAGAAATCTGGGACACTATGGAGAGGGCCTTGGACAAGACAGCTGAGGCGAGGCAGATCACTGCAGCGCGAGAGAGGATTCGGCTGACTGACTTAGAAGCCCTCAGACTCCGTACTGAGAAAGAAGCCCGAGAGATGGTTCCAGTGAAGGATAGGAGTATCCCACGTACCTCTCGCTTCTTTAGAGCTAGAGAGCCCTTGAGTTAGGTGAAGCGCATTACTTATAAAAGAACTGACGATTGGGTGCCTCTCAAGCTGAATCAGCAGTGGGAGCAGATGAAAGTGGAGTTCATCAAAAGATTCCACGTATGGAGAATTGGTAATGTAGATCCTTCTGATGATCAGGACTCTTACTTCAAGGATCTACTGACTTTCATGTGCCCTGCTCTCCTAGCTGAGATTCAAACTCTACTCGACCAGATGGGTTAACCGCTGAAGGCACCTCCTTTTCGGACTTTACCTCCTCCCATGACGCACGAAGGTAATCTTTGCAAGAAGGAGATAGAGGAAGAGATCGAGAATGCCATTTTCAACAGAGGTCTGAGAGAAGATTATGCAGAATACTTGGAAGAGATCAAGGCCCTGAGGAAACGAGTCTACAAGAGTTATGGCCTTGAGCTCCCAGAGAAGAAGTCAGCAAACTTTAGGGCAAGGATGGAGCAGTTCAGGAAATAGAAGCCCAGCTGATCTCTCTTCTTAGTCTTAGCTTCTAGTGATAGCCTGTCTACGTAATGTAAATTCTCTATCATATATATAAAAGAATCACATCTTTTGGCCCTGACAATAACTCATTGTCTTTAAGGCTTTCTTTACTTTTCAGCACGACTGATCACTTCAGTGATCAGCTTCTAACTTATCTGACCTATGTGACCTATGTGCTTATCTGCCTTAGAATATTTTCCTACTGATTAACTGTGTTTATCTTACTATTCTCTGATATATGACTTATTCTTAGGGGGAAGAACTCTTCTATGATATAGTAACAAAAAGGGAGAAATATAGGGGGAAATTGGTTCTTAGGGAGAACTTGCACCTTAGGAAGATAACTGATAAATGCTGAAATTACATTTGATAATTAGCTGCTATATGATCTATTCTGAACCTAGAATATTTGTATCAACCTTGTGCTGCACTTGTTATAATCAGAAATTCTGATACATGTCACCATGCTGTAAATATGTTAAATATAGCCTCAGCTCTGATACATTCAGCTATGTTTAACTGTCATAGTTTAGCTCTGAGTTTGGTTCGGATACATATCTTCATGATCATAAGTTTGCTCTGATATTCTTTACTTGTGACTGCTCTGATTCTCATTTTCTTTATCTTAGTCAGCTGTATTTGTTGACTGAGCTTTCTCTTATAATAGATATTCTGTTCAGTAGCTATTAGTCTTAACGTTAGCATGTTTTTATGTGATAGAAGATGTAATAGGTTTTGGCATCATTAAATAGGAGGAAAATGTTGGGATAATGATTCAGTAGATGAATTAGTAGATCTGATAGTCTTGATGTTTTAGATAGATTTTGATAGATCCCAAAACCCCAGCTGAATATTGTACCTTCGTATCTATAGCCTAGCAGAGTTCAGTTGTTAGAACTCAGTAGGACAGAGTTCAATAGCTGCAGGATTCAGTAGAAGACCTCACTCAGCTGAAGAACTCAGGATCGAAGAAGTCAGTTGGACAGCAACCTCCAGCTGAATCTGCCCAGGAATTCGTGCCCATGCACTGAAAGCTCAGATGAATGTCAGTAGGAAAAAAACTTTAGTTGTAGGTCCGAGGATTCAGAGGAAGTCAACCTTGATGTTTGACAAGTCTCAAATGCCAATCTACCTCGACCAATAAGGAGCCGACAACGACCATCTACTCTGACAAAAGCAGCTCTGAAACTGAAAAAGGAGAATCTCTATAGTGTACCTACTCGACAATGTTCAAATTAAAGGAGCCGTTTTCCTTGTCGCATCGACACATGTCTAGATCCCCCTCCAACGGATATATTCACCATCGACGCCTATAAATAAGAGAAGTCGCCATGCAGAGATGACACTGGGAACCCAAGCTTTCTACGCACAAACTCTTAGCAATCTCAAGCAGAATCCATTGAAGAACTAGCACCCATTGAAGAACACCTTTAGTTCGTCACTTAGAGTTTTATCTTGTTCCCCTTCTCTTATTTAAGCAAGCTCATTGTAATATCTTTAGGTTGGAAACCTCGAGAAAGTTCACATCCTTGTGAAACCGTTCTTGTTTGTAAGAACATCCTCTTAGTTGGAGAAGGTTCAAACTCATAAAGTTTGAACCCTTTGTAAAAGTCACTGCGACTATAAGTAGAGAATCTGTCTCGCGCACAGATCCTTGAGAACTTTCTCTGTATAAACTTCAAGGTTCGCGTCTGTCCAGTAAACAGACCAACTGAGACTTGTTCAGTATAAATATAACAAGTATCCTGATTTGGTCAGGATAGTAGACGTAGGACCCAGCGTGTCCGAACCACTTTAAAAATCGCTGTGTTGATTTATTATTATTTTTAACTAATCGTACTGCATATAAATTGTATTTCACATAACTCAGCATAAAAACCGGTGTTTTCTAACCGAGACGTTTCATAGAGCCTACACTTCCGCACACACATTCTGATACTGAACGACTGACTCTCGTCAGTAGAGCTGAACTCAGTAGAAGACTTTTTGCTCACGCAATCTGAAGTATATCTGGTTATCTGACTCAGTTCAGTAGCAAACTCAGCTAAGTGCTGACTTCGCGTTTGAGAGAAATTTGGATTCAGGTGTATTCACCCCCCCCCCCCTACACCTGAACCACGTCTCAGGACCCACAAAGGTGTTCTCCCTTTCCATAATTCATATGATGTCTTCATGTGCATCTGAGTCAAAAAAGATCGATTCTAAGTGTAGCAGGTTGTGTCAGTAGCTTCTGCCCAAAACTTTGATGGTAGAACTGAATCTATGAGTAGTGTTCTTGCTGCTTCTTTGAGTGTTATATTCTTTCTTTCCGCAAGACCATTCTGTCGAGGTGTACGTGCAACTGAGGTTTCATGTTGAATCCCTTTAGTTTTGCAGTAGTCTTTCATTGTTGAGTTTAGAAACTATGTTCCACGATCTGAGCGTATTCGTTGAATCTTGATATCCTTCTCGACACTCAATCATTTCAGTAGCTTTGGCAGTTCAATTTTGACGTCAGAGTTATTGGTGATGAAAATCAGCCATCTGTATCTTGAATAGTCATCAATAACTACAAGAGCATATTTCTTTCCTCTGATCGTTACTGGAGAGACTAGCCCAAAAAGACCCATGTGCAGCAGCTGAAGAATCCCATTTGTGGAAGGTGACGGAATTAGTGGATTGCTTGATTTAGTTTGCTTTCCCTTCAAGCATGCTTCACAATTCTTGTTTTTCTTGAATACTTCATTGGGCGGTCCTCGGACTTTAGCATCTCTTGCTAGCTTGTTCATTGTTTTAAAGTTCAGATGACTCAATCTTTTATGACATAGCCACACTATTTTGTCATCTGACTTTGTATGTGCTAGCAAGCAGGCTTCAGGTTCAGTGGTATTCCAATCAGCATAGTAGATGCTTCTTCTCCGCAAGCCTGATAACACAGTGTTTCCTGTAGATTTATCAAGAACATCATAGAAACCTGTGTCAAAAGTCACTTTATTGGAGTTATCACTGAATTGACTGAGTGAAAGGAGATTATGTTGAAGTCCTTCAACATAAGATACTCTGGGAACTATGGCAGTCCCTATCTTCAGTGTTTAGTATCCCCTTGTGTATCTTTTGGAGTTGTCACCAAATTCAATCCTGGCTCCTTCTTGCTGAACATAGTTGGTCAGCAGATTCTTTTGTTGCCTCATATGTCTTGATCATCAGCTATCCACTATCCAAGGGTCCTTTAGCACCTGCAAAATAAAAACAAATTCAGGTACCCTTTGTGTTCAGGTTGGATCCTTAGATGTTAGGAGATTTTGGGATCCAAATCTGTCAGATAACCTTCGTGGTTTCAGATTTCTTCTTGCCCTTATTGTCAGCTGATCTCTCTGCTAAGCTAGGAGATACTAACTTATTTCTCTCCTAAGGTTCAGATTTCTTCTTCTTCTGTTGAACTTTTGGGCTTTTGTTTCTAGGCTCATAATAGTATGATCCATACTGAGCTGGATGTGTGTATGGTGGGTGACCATACTATTCTGCCCATCTGACTTTCTTGGTTCCCCCTAAATTAGTTCTGGGTGTTATAGGGCTTCAACCAAGAGTCTTCTTCAGGTAGCTGGGCTGAGGTGCTTTCATGTCCTGTTTGTCGTTTTTCTGAGGGGTTGAAGATTCAGCATATTAGGTTCCCCCTTGGACCAATCTGTCAGCCAGGCCAGCTGATTTGAGTTTTTCTGTTCTGAAGTGGTTGCTTCATATGTTTAACCAAGTCCTTCCTTCGTAAAACACGGTCTCTGTGATCTCAGCAACTTTTCAAGCTTTTCTTTAGCTCTTAAGTATTGCTTAGTCATTAAGGTTCTCCAAACCTCATCGATTTTCCTCAGAGCTTCATACTCAGCTCTGGCCTGTGTAAGCTTGTCCTTTAGACTGACAATTTCAGTTTGTTTCTCTGAGTTGTCTTTAGTCAGAACTGATATATGACATTCTTGTTGTTGGGACTTAGTCATCTCAGAATTTATCTCTTCCTTCTATGTCAAAACAAGTTCTTCAGACTCAGTAGAGTCCTGACTCCTCATTGAAAGTCTCTGATTCTCAGCTCTCAGGAGTTCCATCTCCTGAACTATTCTACTGAACTGTTTGCCCATCTGAATCTATTCCTCCAACAGTTCTTCATATGCAAGAACCACATCTAGGGCTTCACCTGTAATAGAGCTTGTGTCGTGTGTGCATAGTGAAGAGGGGCATATATAAGAATTAGAGTTTACCTCAGCCTCTTCTCCAGCAATAAGACACAGTTCAATATTCTTTTAGCTTCAATTACCATGAATGTTTCTTCATTATCGGATGACTTCATGAACTACTCTTCATCACTCGAGCAATTGGATAACTCTCCGGCTATGTAGGCTTGCCTCTTTCTAACGAACTTGTCTTTCCTGGCTTGCTTTTCTGCCCTTTCAGCTGCTGTAACCTCTGGACATTCATATTGATAATGCTAGTCATTTTGCAGTTATAACACGTGAGCTTCTCTGCCTTCTTTTTTTGGTGTCTCATTCAGTCCAGTGGAGGCAGTCTCCGTGTTCCTGCATTCAGGTAGAGATTTAGATTCACATTTCAGATGAGCATATTCTCTCTTACCTTAGATGCTTTATGAAGCAACTTCATTCTTCTGAACTTCTCCTTCTCCTTTTGGTATTTAACGGTAAGGAGAGTGTATTTCTCACCTAACTTATCAGCAGTTAGAATCGTCAAAGAACTTCCATCGATTGACTTGTTCTTGAGGACTTGCTGATTGTTGCTTTATAAGAATGATCCATTGAAACTTCAGTCTCAGCACTTTGGGCATGTGGAAGATTGAACTCAAACTCCTCTGCTTTCAGTTCTGAAAATATATAATTTAGAGTAACATAGTTTAAGTCAGTTCTTCGCAAACAAGTAGCAAAGGAATACCACTTGGGCCTAAAAAGAGCCCTTAGGATTTTAGTGTTGGTCTCCTTGTTGCTGAAGGTTTTTCCTAGTCCATTGATGATGCTGATTTGATTCGTGAATCGGACGTTGAAATCATCAATCGACTCTCCAGGTATCATTGTGAACGCCTCGAGCTTCTGCAGCTCCAACTCCAATCTATTCTCTTTGATTTGCGGAGTTTCGTGGCTCAATACTGCGAGAACATCCAGAGCTCTTTTGCATTCATGCAGTTATGCACCCTACCGAGGTATGAATCACTAAGGGTAGTCAGTATTGCATTGCGTGCAACTCAGTCAAGATTGTGCAGGTTTCTCTCTTCTGGTGTAAAGAGTATTTTATCCTTAGGTACCTTCGGCCCTATTCTGGCACCTATTGCCACTACGGTTGTAAGCTCGACCCTGTCAACCATCGGAACAATGGGTCCTTTCTCCAGGACGTCAGTCATGCCGTCATGCAGTGATGTTAAGTGTGCCTCCATCCTTACACGCCATACCGCATAGTTTTCTACCGAAAACACGGGCATCGTCCTTATACCTGAAATATCAGTCATTTTGAAGATTATGGTATAGGATGCTATGAAAAGATGCAAGTGCAGAGAAAACGGTTTTTCAGGATCTGTTCGAGTAGACCGATTTTCAGAAAACGATGACCAGGAGAACACCGCTCTCATACCAATTGTTGGTCCAGAGACGACCCTTCAGGTGTAGAGGGAGGGTGAATAAACCTAAATGTAAATCTCAACTCAAACGCGAAAGTCAGCAAAGCTAAATGTTGCTACTGAACTAGTAAGTTGGCCAAATAAACTTTCTGGATCGTGTGGGCAGAGATAACCTTCTATTGAGTCCTATTTACTGACTTTAGTCAGTGAACAGTAATTCAGTATTGGATATTGTGTGCGGATGTGTAGACCCAAAAGTATGTTCGTCTCAGTTTGAAAAACTCGTCTTATGTTGATTGTTTAAAAGTCAGTTTTATGCAATATGAATAGTAAACAATGCAACATTAAAAATGACACAAATTTTTTAAAGTGGTTCGCATACACAAGATCCTACATCCACTATCCTGAACAAAGTAGGAGTTCTTGAATTAATTTATACTGAGCAAGTCTCAGTTGATCTGTGCACTGGACAAATGCAGTATTGTTTGCTTATACTGAGCAAGTCTCGGGTAATCTGTATGCTGGACAGATATCTACTTATAGTCATAGTGACTTTACCGTTTTAACCGTGAAGTTTTGAGTTTCTCCAACTATGAAGAAGTTCTTACAATAAGAACAGTTCAGAAAGCTGAACTCCTTCAAGTTTTCTAAGCTAATGATTTTACAATAAGCTTGCTTATAATATAGAAAGGGAACTTATTAAACTTTAGAGTGAAGAACTAGAAGGGATCTCTCTGTATGCAAGTTCTTCGCTGGGTTTGTCTTTGAGTTTACTAGAGTGTTGGTTCGCTTGAATGCTTGTGTTCCCGTTGATGATATCTTCTCTGCATGAAGACTCTTCTCTACTTATAGTCTCGACGTATGAATAGATTCGTTGGAAGGAGTCTAAACACGTGTCAAAAACGACAAGGAAAACGCCATCTTCATTTTGAATGATACTATAAAGATTCCCTCTTTTTCAGTATGGAAGCAACTTTAGGTCAGAGCAGGTACAGTGTTGTTAGCTTCTCATTGGTCGAGGTTAGCAGGTAGGTGAGGATTGTTCAAAATCCAATATCATACTGAGTTGACTTCTTCTGATTCCTCGGACCGTTTACTGAGTTGTCTCGTACTTCCATCCTTCTAAGATTTCAGCTCGTGGCTCGAATTCCTGTGCAGATTCAGTGGGTTGTAGCAATTCCAACTGAGTTCTTGATGCTGAGTTTTTCGGCTGAACGACAGATGATCTACTGAACCCTATCAGGTACTGAACTCTAGCTAGCCTACTAAGTTCCTAACATGCTGAACTCAACTAAGTTATTATATTATACAAGGTTCATCATTCAGCTAGGGTTTTGGGATCTTCAAATCTTATGATAATGAATCTCATCCCAACAATACCTGCTTCAATTTTCTCTTGATAGTTTAGATGACTTTTTCCCAATTTTACTCTTTAGTTAGGACTCCAACTTCAATTTGTATTAATGTAGGTACCAGAGACAAAGATGTATGAAAAGCAGAATGATGAAGATTCGGATAACGTGTTATGAAGATATTCCGAGCACATGATGGTGACATCATGGAGATCTTAATGTCGATGTGCGGGATTTAGATGAGACTTGGTCCGAGATGACACCGAGTTGGAATCACAAAAGGGTACGATTTTACTTTGACTTGTATACTATCATTTGAGTTATAACTTAGTTGGTTTTGTTATTATTAATTCATTGTCCAACTGTTGTAGTTACACGAAAATGTGGTCTTAACAAAAACATTCAATTGGAGAAATTAGTAAGACAACAGAAGAAAACGAGAGCGATACTTTTAAGCCCGCTATTCTAATTTCCGAAGATGAAAATCATGCAGTTGGTTTGCATAGCAATTTGTTCGTGAGAGTATTTGGCATAATAGTGAGACAATATGCACTTTTGATGGTCAAGAGTTGGACCGCTATACCAAAAGCTGATAAGGACAAGTTTTGGAAACTTGTACTGGTAAAGATTCATGATCATTACTTTGATCATGAATTAGTAACATATTGTTTAAATTATAAACAAGATAAATTTAATTTCAACACCATTACACCACATGTGAAGGAGGTGGTGTTTGATACCTTAGCTCGATCATATAGCAACTCGAGAAGCAAAAATTATCAGTGGTATAAGAAACAAGGGGTTGGGGAAAAGGTGAAGGCCACACCACCATCACTAGCACGCATACTAGATGAGTAGAAATTGGTATACACACATATTTATAATAATAAAGATTGGAAGGTATATATAACATATTGATTTATGCATGTTTGACTAATTAACTTGATTGACATATATATACAGAAATGATCAAAGATAAACGCAAAAAAGTAGAAAACAATTGTAGATACTCCATAGGACGGGATCAAGCTCTTTTGCCCAAAGACGCCACGAAATGGTATGTGCATTAAATTTATTGACCCTTTCATGTTATTAGAGTTTAATTTTAAGTTGCTATTGTTTTAGAAAAAATATTAAATCTGTATTTTGTAGACCAATCTCGAAACTAATGGTAAACTAGGGGTCATTCAATTTTGTGAGACGGCATATACAAATAAGAAAGGAGAGGCTTCGCCAGTTGCTAAAGAACTTTTAGTAAGTTAAGTTATAGCTTTTAGATGTCTTTATTATATAAATGAATTTAGTGGAATTTATACATAAATGATGTTTATTAATATTATTACTTTTCATATTAAGGATGAAAATGAAAGAAAAGGTATTGGCGGCTGAAGTAGCCACTGCAGACAAGCACTACAAAAATTATCAAATTTACCGACGGATTTACCGACGGAACAGAAACACGGGTCGGCTTACCGACGGAATACCGACGGAATATGACTGTTAAACTTACCGACGGACTACCGACGGAAAAAAGCCGTCGCTATTTTTACCGACGGAATATTCCGTCGCCAAATTTCAATTTTGCTAGTTATTTTTTTTATTTTATTACCGACGGAATATTCCGTCGGTAAATATATATTTTGATTTATTTAAATCGAAACTATAATTTATTTTTTGAGAAAATCATTAATTAAATTTACCGACGGAATATTCCGTCGGTAAAATATATATTTTGATTTATTTAAATCGAAACTATAATTTATTTTTTGAGAAAATCATTAATTAAATTTACCGACGGAATATTCCGTCGGTAAAATATATATTTTGATTTATTTAAATCGAAACTATAATTTATTTTTTGAGAAAATCATTAATTAAATTTACCGACGGAATATTCCGTCGGTAAATATATATTTTGATTTATTTAAATCGAAACTATAATTTATTTTTTGAGAAAATCATTTTTTAAATTAAAAAATGTTTACCGACGGAGTATTCCGTCGGTAAATTTATTTTGATTTATTTTAAATGAATTTTTAATTTAAATTGATTAAAAATGTTTTATAATTTACCGACGGATTTATCCGTCGGTAAAGCCGTCGGTAAACCCTAGATTAATTTACGGGCGGAGGAGCAGAACAGAACAGAACAACGCAGGACTTCTTCCGCTCGCTCGTCGCCGCCGCCAGTGGAGCCGCCGTCCGTCGCTCGCCGCCGCCAGTCGCTCGCCGCTCGCCGCTGCGCTCGCCGCCCGTCGCTCGCCGCCGGTCGCTCGCCGCCGCCGAGCAAAACAGAGCTTGAATCAAATCGGAGGTGAATATTTTCCTGTTTACATATCGAATCAAAGATGAAAATTTTTCCCGTTTACATTTCGAATCAAATGTGAACTGAATGGGCATGTATTGCGGGTTTAGAGTGAACTTGTGGTATAGATACAACACGAGCTTGAATCAAAGGTGAATATTTTTCTAGTAGGTGCATTTTCCTGTTTACATGTTGAATCAAAGGTGACGATTCCGATCATTTTTCGCCGTCGTTCAAGTTGCTCCGTCGTTCTCTTCTTTGTTTATATCTTTTCGGATTCCTTCTTCATAATTCATGCTTACATTGTTAGATATCCATTTGTTTGTCTTCATCAATTAGTTATCATGGTTCTGTATGAAGATATTAATCATGCTTTTGTTTCTGAGTAAATATATCTTGCCAGCTAAGTCTTGTATTTGGTTCAGATTTTGTTCCATTCTCTTTCAGTGTAACTTGCAAATCTGGAAATTTTATATCCTTATGGTTTACTCTAAAGTTGGTTTTAAGCTTTTCTTGATCTGGAAATCAAGTGGATGTTTGGAAATAGCCCTTCTCAAATATAGTCAACTGGCCATCTTTTTAAAACTTTCCCAAATCCTCCTTGATGGTTAACCTTTGCCATCCAATGAAACCTCTTTCGTAGGTACGGAAGAATCATAGAAAAGTTTAGTTGGCAATGCCAGTTTCAAGCAACTTACAGTTCCTACTAATGCCAATATAGGCGAGAATGTAGGGGTGGTTGTGCTGCTCTTTGTTATCATGCAGAATTTTGATTTTATTAAAATTTATTATTCTTTGTTCCATTAAACTTGTCTAGTGCAATTTTTGGACCATATCATTTATGTTGTCTGATTTCCTGTTTTCGTAAATTATTTCACAACACTTTATTTGAGGGGTACAATTCAATGGGGGTGTAGCCGTTAATTATCCATTAAGTAGCCGATCATTTACTATGTGAAGTTGGCTAATGTCAGTCCAAGGGCACCAGCGACTTTAGTAAATGCATCATTTACAGATTTTATACTAATCAGTTAGAGTGGTAAGAGAACTGAAAAAGAAGAATAAGTAATTTTCCACAATATATCAAAGTTGAGTCAAGTCATGGTACGGGACAGGCGATTTTTTAACGCAAACTGTTGAGCTAATTTTTGTATTCATTTTGGTGGCTAATTTATGTCACGTTCTAGCTCTTGTTTTGGTGTTTTTCAGTAGCTCAACTTCTGTAACTATGTTTCATGATTGTTTGTTTTGATTGTTTAAGTATAAGAATGTTAAATTAGGAGATTGATATGATGAGAACCTAAGAACTAATACCCTTCATCTTACTTATTTAATTTTGGATCCCTTTTGCATAAAGATATAAGAATTGAAATTTAATGTCCTATTTCTTCTTCTTACATAAAAAATCAACTGTTAGTTCATACACTTGACAATCCATAAAAAAATTTCAAGAAAACAATCTTATTTAAATAGCACTGATTAGTTGATTGATTATAAGAGTATTTGACAACAAATTTCAGACAATTTTTTCTCACTAAAGACATACCAAGGTCGAACTTCTCTTGATAATCAACTTGTTTCTCCATTCGTACAATCAGGATTTGAAATAATGAGTCGTTCGTGGATGTATACACGGTGGACAATAGACGGTTCATTGAATCCTCAATTTGTGAATGGCATTGAGGCTTTCATTGATTGGGCAAGTATCCAGACAAATTATATGGACGGGGAAAAAATTAGATGTCCGTGTAAAAATTGTAAGAATAAGGTGTTTTTGACTACACAAGTTGTAAGAGAGCACGTTTATATGAAGGGATTCGTTAAAAATTATAAAGTTTCGTCATCTCATGGGGAGAAACACGTAACCCTAAATGAACAAGCTACGAGAAATGTACAAACTGACACGTCGACCTCCTATCAAAGGATGGTAATGGATCATGTTGGGCCAAATTATAATGATGCGGATATTGAGGAGTCACCAAATAATGAAGCAAACAAGATCTATGAAATGTTGCAGGCAGTCGACACGGAGTTGTGGCCTGGTTGTGAGACCTACTCACAATTGTGCACGGCTAGCCGGATGATGAACTTGAAGGCTGAGAATCATATGTCGCAAAGGGGCTATGACAGGATGAGTCAAATGATTAAGGATATGCTTCCCCAAGGAAATTTGATTCCTAATAACTTCAGCGAGTCTAAGAGATTGCTTAGTGGCATGGGGTTGCCGGTAGAGAAGATTCACTGTTGTCCAAATTCGTGCATGATCTATTGGCGTGAAGATAATGAACTCGGAGAGTTGTAAGTTTTGCGGTACCTCGCGATATTTAGACTACAATCCGAAATCTAGTAGGAAAGGGAAGAAAAAATTAGTGGCCGCTAAGAAAATGTACTACTTTCCCGTATCCCCTAGACTCCGGCGGATGTATGCATCTAATGCAACCGCTTCTCATATGCGTTGGCATGCTTCATCGATGGACGATGGAGTGATGCGTCATCCTGCAGACTCTCCAAAGCATGGAAGCACTTGGATTCGACGTTTCTCGATTTTGCCTCGGAGATTCGCAATGTTAGATTAGGTCTTTCTACCGACGGTTTTCAAACATTTACTCAATTTGGAAAACAATACTCTTTGTGGCCAGTTATTCTAACTCCTTACAATCTGCCGTCTGGCATGTGCATGAAAGATCAATTCATGTTTCTCACGGTGTTGATGCCTGGACCTCGAAATCCAAAAGATAACTTGGATGTCTTTCTACAGCCGTTGATAGCCGAATTATTGAACCTGTGGGAACATGGCGTGTCTGCGTATGATGTTTCCAAGAAGCAAAATTTCAATATGCGAGCTGCTTTGCTATGGACCATATCTGACTTTCCGGCCTACTCAATGTTGTCCGGATGGAGTACAGTAGGAAATTCGCATGCCCACAAGTGCATGGAACAATCGATGCATTTTATCTTGAGAAGAGTGGTAAGATGTCGTGGTTTGACAATCATAGAAAGTTTCTACCACTAAGTCATCCTTTCAGACGAAATAAGAAGGCTTTCCTGAAAAATAAAGTTGTAGCACGTTCACCCCCTGACATTAGAACAGGAGAAGATATACTTAGTCAAATTGAAGCTTATGGTTTTGTGAAAGTCACCGAAGACTACGATGGTATTAACAAATATGTCTCTAAAGAAAATGTTACGGGATGGAAGAAAAGAAGCATATTCTGGGATCTTCCTTATCGGAAATTCTTGTTGCTTCGACACAATCTCGATGTCATGCACATTGAGAAGAACGTGTTTGATAATGTGTTCAACAACGTCCTAAATGTGACAGGGAAAGACCAAAGACACGCCGAAGTCTAGGGCGAGAGTTGAATACATATTGTGCTAGACTCGAACTGAAGAAGCTTAACGAGAGTGACAGACATTATCCGAAAGCATGTTACATCTTTGGGTCGTACGCAGAAGCATGCATTATTAACGTGGGTGAAGCGGCTCGGACTACCGGATGGTTATGTGTCCAACATGAGCGGATGTGTGAGACATGAGTAAGTTAAGAATGTTTGGGATGAAAAGTCATGATTGTCACGTTTTCATGCAACGGCTTCTACCGGTTGCATTTCGTGAACTTCTTCCACAACCCGTTTGGACAAGAAATTACGAGTTGAGCTTATACTTCGAGACTTAACATCTCGTGCTATAAGAATTGAAGATATGAGGAGACTAAACGAGAGTATTCCAATTACTCTTTGCAACTTAGAGCGCATATTTCCACCAAGTTTCTTCGATTCCATGGAGCATCTCCCGGTGCATTTAGCTGATGAAGCTCGTTTAGCCGGTCCTGTTCAATATCGATGGATGTATCCATTTGAGAGGTATAATATCATTCATATTATCGTTTTCCTATTCAATATCCTTTCTTCCTATTTATTAATGCATTGAACCACCCTTTATCAGATATTTAGGGAAATTGAAAAAATATGTTGGCAATAAAGCTCGTGTGGAAGGATCCATATGCAATTTTTATTTAGCTGAAGAAGCCTCAAATTTCTGCTCGTACTATTTTGAAGATCATATCCACACTAGGCTGAGGAGGATGCCTCGCAATTGCGAAGTGGAACAAGAAGGCCAGACGGTCGACAACATAGATGTCCCCTCTATATTTCTTCCAAAAGGTCGTCCAATTGGCGCGAAGTCAATGAGATATCTTGATCAAAAGGAGTATAATGCCGCCCACTTATACATCTTGTTGAACTACGACGAGGTTACAGAATATCACAAGTGAGTTTCTCTATAATTCGCTTGTCTTATTTTCTAACTTATGTAATATACGTAACGACTTCAACCAACTTTAATGAAGCCTATTTGAGGAAGAAATTCGACGTGCATGTCCAAATATATCAGATGAAGATTACCAAACATCGGTGGAGCGAGAATTCGGAGCTTGGTTCAAATCATATGTACGATGAGCTTATCCATTCTAAATAAATTCAAAAATATTTTCTTTTCTTAATTAGCTTCTTATGATTTTAGGTTTCTTCCCCTTATTGCAATGAGATGAATCCGTATATACGGGATTTAGCAAAAGGTCCATTAGTAGCGGTTTATACGTACCCTGGTTACGTTGTGAACGGATATAAGTTTCATACTTTATCACATGGGGTAGGAAAGTCCACTATGAATAGCGGAGTGTGTATACAAGGGCGTGAATTATGGTTACGATGCACTTGATTATTATGGGCGGTTGGTGGAGATATGTGAAGTTGAGTACCCGGGTTTACCAATAAAACGAACTATGTTGTTCAAGTGCTTATGGTTTGACCCGACCCCTGAGGGACTTATATACATCCACAATACAAGTTGGTTTCTATCGATCAAACGAAACCGCTGCGGAAATTATGAACCATTTGTCCTTGCATCACAAGCGCATCAAGTGTATTACTGCTCATATCCTAGTGTGAACAAATCTAGGAAGGCATGGTTGGAAGTATGTAAAGTTAAACCGAGATTTAAGATAGATTTGCCAACTAAATCTTCATTAGACGAAGCATTTTAAGAAGATGACATACTAAACCCACCGATATGTAACCACGCGACAGTAGAACCTGATATAACATTATCTCATCCACGTCAAACAATAGAACTCGATGAGGAAGATTTTGACGAAGGAGATGATGATGAAGAAGAACATGTTCTGACATCACAAGATGAGGAATTTAGTGATGACTAGTACACCTTACAGGTTTTAAAAGAATTTTATTTTATTTTTTTGGCCAAAAACGATTAATGATTATTCTTTGTTTTCAGGTACATGGTGCCTCCCAGAGGTCGTGGCAGGACTGTATCAGCTCCTGCTGGGCGTGGAGCACCCCCATCGACATCTGGCTATGGGGGCAGTCCCCCTGAGTCGGGTGGACCCCATCAGGGTTCTACCGACTCTTACTCGGTGGATAGCCGCCGATGTTTCGAGATTTCACCTGAGGGGTTTGTAATAATTGCTTTTATTAATTTTAAATATATCAAATTTCACTTGGATTAACCAATTTTCAATAATAGGCGATTGCTTGAGCCATCTGGATTGGCCTCGACAATCGTTGATTGTTTTAAAAAGATCAATAACCCGACTGGGTTCACTTGGAAGTTGACTCCTCCTGAAATTAAGGAGCAGTATTTTGAAGAATTTAAGGTTAGTTTTTCTTTCAAGTTTACAATCTTATAATTTAGCATTTATTTATATATATCTAACATGTATAAACATGTAAATTGCAGAAGCACTTTCGCTGGCCTGCTGACTGGGACCAGGCAGTCCACCACATGTGGCAGAAGAGGGCATCCAAGAGGTTCAAGGCCGGCACTACGAAATGAAGATGGGCCGCCCTCAAAAACCGGACTACATCAACACGAGAGAGGTGGGCGGCCCTCAACGAGTACTTGGATGCGGCCGAGGTGCTCCGAAGTCGAGATCGCTTCCCGGTGCCGCGAGTCGAGCCCGAGCCGGGCGCCGGGATGAGCAAGCACAAAGGAGGGTCCCGGTCGGCCATGCAAGTACTCACGGTCTACGGTAAGTCTCATTTTATATGTTTTTTAGCTTCTTATGTCTTTGTTTTTGACATAATTTTGTTTATGCATGTTATCAATAGGCTTCTCGGAGGGATGCTCCTTAGAGTCCACCGCCTTTGACACTTTCCAGAGTCTCCATTACAAAGGTGGAGACTTCTCCAACATGAAGGCGGCGAGACTTCATGTAAGCACACAATTACAATATAGAATATTATTCTACAATTCCGAGTTTGACTAATTTCTTTTTTTATATTGTAATAGGCGGAGGTGGAGCGGATTGTCTGTGAAGAAGGCCCCCACGCGGATAAAAACGCGATTTATCTGCGTTTGGAAGGGGTTCGGGACAAGAAGCGCGGCTCTATGGTTTCGGCGAGGAAGGGAGCAGCTACATCAACGCCGCCCGGCCCGCTCTTCTACTTCCTCACTTGGGCCATCCCAGAGCAATGCCGAGATCATGCGCCGACCGGAGGAGGAGTCGGCGGCTAGGAGAAGCCTCGAGGCGCGGTCGCATATATGAATGCGCGAGATGACCCGGCTTATGGAGATGATGGGCTCCTCTCAGCCGACGACAGCCTCCCGGACGGCAATACGCCGATCGATCCCCTCCTCCCACCTCTTTATGATTTATTTATTTATGGTTTATGTATATATCTTGAATATTTGGATTTTAGGATTTATATATTTATATTTCGGTTTGCTTTTTGAGTTGATTTGAATCGTTATATGTGATGCGTTGGTTGGTTAAATATATGTGATGTGTTGGTTGGTTAAAAATTGCAGGTTGTCGATAACTGGGTACAAAAAAACGAAAAAATTTATATCTAAAAAAAAAAAATCTACCGACGTTTTACCGACGGATATTTCCGTCGGTAGATAAACCAAAAAAAATATTACAAAATTATTTTAAATTTACCGACGGATATTTCCGTCGGTAAAAAAACTTAAATTTTATTTTAAAAATTATATTAACATTACCGACGGAATATTCCGTCGGTAAATAAAAACAAAAAATTTATTTAAAAATTATTTTAAATTTACCGACGGAAAATTCCGTCGGTAAAGAAAAAAAATTATTTAAAAATTATTTTAAATTTCCTCCTCCTCTGCGACAGAATATCCGGTGACAATCTCCCGACGGTTTATTTCCGTCGGCAATCCGTCGGGAAATATTACCGACGGAATATTCCGTCGGTAATATTTACCGACAAAGCCTGACCCGACGCATTTATTCCGTCAGTATTCCGTCGGTAATTTTTTTACCGACGGAATTTCGCGGTTTACCGACGGAATTTTCCGTCGGTGTACGGTGAATTTCTTGTAGTGAAGGAGGATGAAATTGGAATAGTGAATTTCCCATTCACAAAAAAACAGGAGTTGTAATCGGACAATCACAAAGATGTTTGGTCAAACTTCAAAGGAACGCACAGACACATGTAGTGGATCAAATCTACAGAGTGTAATAGATCGACAAAGTTGTGAATTAGTAGTTGCGCGGGCTGAAATTCAAAGACAAAGTGAAGAACTTGAGAGTACTAAGAGGCAGATTACACTACTATTTGAAAACTATTGCCCCTCAAACTGATTTATTCAAAATTCACAAAATAAGCATTGATGTTAATTGTTTATTTAGTTAATTAAAACTTATTGTCTCTTCATACGTTTTGACTATTGTTCTTACCCATTTCTTACATCTCCTTGGAGTAAACTTATTTGGTTGAATGCCAATCGTTAATTTAGAAAAATGATATATTTAACAATGAATTGATTTCATAATTGCTATTCTAAAAATATACGAATATACTTTTGAATAAAAAATATTAAAAATACATTAAAATAAATTTTGATGGAAATATTACCATAAAAAATTGTAGAATCAATTATAAATTTATTTTATATGAAGTTGTTTAAAAAATGAAAGGCATAGCCTAATCGTTCTTAAACTATGATCCCTTATCTAGTCTGTATAATTTTTAGGTTAAAAAATTATTATGTTAATTTATTATAAAATAAATAACAAAACAATATGTAAAACAAATAATTATGTTAGGTAACTATAGAAAACAAAACAAATAAATAAATAAAAGAAAATATTGAGGATGTTGCCAAATAAAAATAAATTGTCAAAAGTCAAATTTATGCAAACCTTATATTTACTACACAAAATACCCAATTTTACTTACACTATCCTCACTTTATAAAAAAGTTGAGGTATTTTCTTGAATTCGAGACAAATTAAGATGAGAAATAAACAAAAATAACATACATGTGTAGGTATACTAATTAATCCCGCTCGTATATTAAGAATCCCACTCGTGTCTTGCTTAGTCCCGCTCGGCAACGGTAAAGAACAAGTTTCGTCGAGTCCCGCTCACAGAGTCTTACTGGAATCCTGCTCGACGGTAATTCCGCTCGGCAGTGTCAGTCATGCTAGTCAAATCCCGCTCGGCGAGCAAGATTACACGAGTAGGATTTAACCAGATCTAGAATTTAATATTCAGATCTATCACTTCGTCCTCTTTCTCACCCCAATTTCTTTCGCCACATTCTCAAGACCGCGCGAAATGCAAGTTTGAAGCATAATTCAACACCCAAACACAAGAATGACTAACCAGGTTAGTCCCGCTCGAATGCTATAGTCTCAGTCGTATTTTATCAGTTAATTTGACGCGAATAAGCATTTAGTTTGAGCATGATATTGTTTGAATTTAGGAGCATGATTAGTCGAATTTGGAGCATGAATTGTGTTTTGAGTGTGCTAGAGCATGAATTAGTTGAATGAAGGAGAATATATTATAATTTATGTTGTTTAATTTTCCGGCGAAATTACGATATTAGTCTTGAATTTTTTTTGTAGAATATAGCATGTCATTTACGTTGTTTAATTTTCCCGTGTAAATGTCCGTTTTTCGACATAAATTCCTCATTTACATCGTAAATTGTATTTTCGGGGCACTTTAGTGGTGAAAACTGTCGAGAATAAAACCCCGCTCCCCAAGCGGGATTCCTATCTCAAACGAGCGGGATTTTATTCTGTCCAAGCGGGATTTCACGTTTTTAACCCTTTAAATTTCCGGTGCAACCTATTTTTAAAAGAATTAGCAGCCTCGACGCGGATCCGAGGATCCACATATAATATAGGCCAAGATTTTTTAGACTATTAAAAAAATTGTTGGGAATGTGATTCAATATTATAAGATTTGAAGACGCCAAAACCCATAGCTGAGTTCTGAATGTTAGGAACTCAGTAGACTAGATAGAATTCAGTAGCTGATAGGCTCTTTAGATGTTATTTTCTCAGCCAGTCGGATTCAAAGATCGAAGAGTCAATATGGTTGCTCGTAACCTACCGAATATATGAAGGAAGCGGTCGACAAGCTGATCATCTAAGAAGAATGTCAGTAGAGGACGGTTTAGTTAAAGTGTTCGAGGAATCAGAGGAAATCAACTCAGCATCTCCTTTGGAGTTTGAACAAGTCTCATCTACCATTTAACCAGAGGAACTCAACTCAGCATCTGCTTTGGAGTTTGAACAAGCCTCTCCTACCATTCAACCTCGACTAATGAGGAGCTGCCAGCATTGTACTTGCACTAAGACAAAGCTGCCCTCAAGACTGAAAAAGAGAGAATCTCTAGAGTAACGCTCAAATTCAAGATGGTTGTTTTTCTTGTCGTATTTTGACACGTGGTTGGGTCTCCTCTAACGGATCTTTCCACGAGTCACAACTATAAATAGAGATTGATCTTCAATTGATGAAGACACCGGGAACTCAAAGCACTCTAGCATTCAAACTCTAGTAAACTTAAAGCATATATAGCGAAGAACTCACATCTCAGATCAGACACTCTTAGTTCTTCTCTCTAGGATCATATAGTTCTCATTCTCTATTCTAAACTTATCCTTGTTAGATCAGACGCTTAGAAAAACCGAAGGAGTTCATATTTTGTTTAATTGTTCTTATTTTAAGAACTCCTTCTAGTTGGAGAAACTCAAACCCCGTGTTTGAAAATTGTAAAGTCACTACGACTATAAGTAGAGTATCTGTCTACTATACAGATCGACTGAGACTTGCTCAGTATAATAAAATCATGAACTCCTACTTTGTTCAGGACAGTGGATATAGGATCTTGCGTATCCGAACTACTTTAAAAACCGTTGTGCAATTACTGTTTTATTGCTTAATGTTCATAATGTATAAAACATTTCACAAAGCATAAATCAGATTTTTGGCAAAGCTGAATTGACGCACAAGCACGACATAAACATATTTTCATTAAAAATATTTTTCAAATCAAGAGACGATAAAATTCGGGCATACACTTCCGCACAGATTCGTGTACTGAGTTGTACAC
Source organism: Lavandula angustifolia (assembly GCA_028984105.1). Lineage (NCBI taxonomy): Eukaryota > Viridiplantae > Streptophyta > Magnoliopsida > Lamiales > Lamiaceae > Lavandula > Lavandula angustifolia. The sequence continues at coordinate 3,285,923 of CM054808.1, read as the reverse complement.
TGACTAAAGTCAGTAGACGTGATTCAGTAGATGCCCACGCGATCTGAAAGTTTACTTTGCAAGCTGAATCCTTTAGTGACTTCAGTGAATATTGACTTTCGCGTTCGAGTTGAAATAGGTACTTAGATGTATTCACACCCCCCCCCCCACACACACACCCACCTGAAGACTCGTCTCTAGACCAGTTTATGGTTAGCTATTTCGGTGATTTTCTGAATTGGAAGGTCGGTAGAAATACGGCTAGAGCTCTTCACATGTTGATGTGTCATGAGATTCAACCCACCGGAAATAGGGACACACCACTACTGGGCCTAAGGTAGAGATGTTATAACTTATTAGGCCCAACCCACTCCTAGTTGTCGACCTAGTTGTGTATGTGGCCCAACCCACCTCTTTGTTGCCTTATACATAAGGAACTGTATCTATATAAGGGCTCTACTGCGTGTTTAGGTTGGGTGAGTGTGGAACCTAAGTTTTCTCTCTTCTTCATTTCGCTACCTTCTCTGTGTGAGTTGGTGAGAGAATTGTGAGGAAAATGGAGTCACCGGACAACTTGTGCCCAACTCCTGCTGTGAGCCTTGGTGGTGTGTTAGTGCTCAGCCAGGCGGTTTGAGCCAGATCTACAGTGCCTCGATGGAGCTTGATCGATATTGCCAGCCTCAGGACATAAAATTTGAGCTTACTTGGATATAGATCGGGCTCCGTCGAAGGACTGAAGATCTGGCTCAAACCGCCTGGATGAGCACCAACACACCACCAAGGCTCACAGCAAGAGTGGGACACAAGTTGTTTGGTGGCTCCACTGTTTTCTTCACAATTCTCTCACAAACTCACACAGAGAAGGTAAACAAGGAGAGAGAAAACCTATTCTTCGCACTCACTCAACCTAACCACGAAGTAGAACCCTTATATAGATAGGGTTCCTAATGTATAAGGCAACAAAGAGGTGGGCTGGGCCTCCTAGACAACTAGGCCGACAACTGGGAATGGGCTGGGCCTAATAAGTTATAACATTGTTATGCTGCCTCAGGAAATTAAATTTGAGCTTGCTAATTTTACTGTTTTCTTAATATCAATTTTTTGATTCCATTTTGTTTTTCTTGCGTCATATTAGGAAATAAATCTCTTGCTTGTTTGCCATTCCATTAATGTCATGTTAATTCTTCAACTAAATAGAAACAGTAATTTGAGTAATTTGGACATTAGGTTTGCAGTAAGGCCAATTGTTTGAAACAAGTCAATAACTGTATCTTTGGTCAACTTGGCAAGATTTACCAAAAGAAATAAAAAACTTGAAAAACAATAGCAGAGAATTTTTTTTTTTTTTTAAAAACTATTTTTTCCTATTTATAATGTACTTTAATTTCTATTTTCAGCTCCGAAGACATTGAAGAAAGATGGACGCTACTTCTGAACCTTCAAAAAAGCACACGCAACTTATGGCTCGATCAAACTGTAATAAAGACTATAAATATGTGACTATAAATATGTAAACGTACGTAAGACATGTTTTAAGCTCTTTAAAATATGGGGCGATGATCTCTTTGCTACATTCAGGTTACGAATATGTGTGACGCACAGAAGCAGAATAAGAAGGGCAACCAAGATGAAAAGAAGGAGACAAAAGAATGCGCCTTTCGTTAATTTCTGGAGAAGATGTCTCGTGAACAATAATATTCATTATTCAGAAAAGCGAGTTGGTTCCTTTTTTTTTTTTTTTTTCAGGACATTTCATTTTACGTTTTTGATCGAATAGAAAAGGATAGGAGAAAAAAATCAATGGTTCTGTAAGTTCACATGGTCTCCGTTTCTGGTCCTGTTGCCGGAAGGTGATACAGACACGCCAAACTCCGTTGCCGGACATTTTTTCGGTAGTCATGTAATGTAGTCTTCAATCAATTTCAGTCTTGGAATAAAGAATGTAATCAATTTTGATTCATATAAATTTATTTATTTATAGTAATGCAAAATTATCATAATTCCAATAAAAAAAATACTACATTATATATTCATCATATTTTGTTTAATATTTACCTTGTTGATATATGTAATGTAAATTATATAATGTCTCGTAAATAATACAAAAATTATGAAATGTCTTTGATTTTCTTACAATGAATTATAATGGTACAATTTGTGTATATAGTATTTATAGGACACAAATCAATACATTTTAAGACCAAAATTTATTGAGAGCTAAATTACAGGATCAAAATCGATTGAGAGCTAAATTATAGGACCATAATCGATTGCAAGCTACATTACAGGATCAAAAATGAGAACGTTTGAGTGACCGGAAAAATGTCCAATGACGGAGTTAGGCTTGTATGTATCACCTTCCGACAACAAAACCAAAAACGGGGACGATGTAAAATTACAAGACCAAAATTAATTCCAGAAATATTACATGACCAATTTTAATTTTGAGCAACATTTTACGACCAAAATTAATTTTTTTTCTAGAAGGATAGCGATTGTGACTTGTGAGACAGATTTGCAGAGCCAGTTCAAATTAATACTCAGATCATATAGGTCAAAATATCATCATAGTCACGGTAGCTAGATAAACAAAAAGACAATACACAAATCTCTTGCTTGTTTGTCATTCCATTCCATCAACGTCATTTTTTTGATTCTTCATCTAAATAAACACAGTAATTTGAATAATTTGGACACTAGGTTTGCAGTAATGCCAATTGTTTGAAATAAGTCAATAACTGTATTTTTGGACAACTTGGCAAGAAAAAAACCAGAAAACTTATTTTGAAAATGCTGTGGATTAATATAATTTCTATTTTCAGCTCTGAAGGTTGACCATCAAAACATTGAAGAAAGATGGATACTACTTCTGAACCATCAAAAAAGGACACGCAACTGGTTCGATCAATCAAATTGTAAATATTCAAGTGGTAATATATATATCAAATATAAATATAGACATATTTTAAAATATATATGGCGGGGATGACTTTTTTGCTGCATGCAGGTTACGGATATGTGTGACGCACAAAAGCACAATAAGATAAAGAGGAGCAGACAATAGAATGTGTCTTTCATTAATTTCAAGAAAAGATGTCTCGTAAATATTTTACTAGCATTCATTATTCGGAAAAACAAAGTTGGTTTTGTTTTTTTAGATCGAAGAGAGAAGGATGAATACCTACTGTAAGACAGATTTGAAGAGTCAGTACAAATTTATAGTCAATACTCAATTACTCATATCATATGGTAGCTCAAAACATCGCCATAGTCATGGTAGATAGATAAAAAGACAGTACATAAAATCAAAACAAAAGAAGCAGCGAAACACCAAGGACCGATTCATAACTTTTTGCAAAACGGCTTCGGAGACGAAATGAAATTAGATGTGGCAGCAGCAATAATCATCCCATTATTTCTTGGACTCGCAGAAGACCTCTGTAAGAACGTTTTTGCTCTCTAGAGAACTCTTCAACAACCTGATAGCCTGAAAAGAAAATACATTTATCACTGTTATTCTTATACTACCAGAAATAAAAGGAAGAAGCATTAAACTTGCAGGTACCTCGTCCACTCCGAAATCTACAACCTTCTCCTCCAAAGCACCGACATCCTTAACATTAAACTTGCTGAGCAAAGTGAGGCTGGAGATGGTAGACATGGGCTGTACCACCAAATCATTCATCACCATGTACGTCACCACCCCCTTCACAAGGCCACCGTCTCCGAGCCCCACTTCCACGCGGGGAGGTTCCGCATACGACACGGCGGTGGCCATTACGACGTGGCAATTAGGGCAAGACGCGCCTGAGCCGTCAGAAATGCAGTTATTGCAACGGCTGCAAATGTAGAATTGCTTTTGATTGGGTGTTTTATCGAGTGCAAGGAGCGGTGCAGAATCACCGGTCACCGGCAACATCGGATTCAGAAAGGTGTCCTTCTTCTGGTTGGGCTGTATGTAGGTCTCGTTCAGATTTTCTAAGCTTTTGTAGAGGTTGGGCAAAGAGCCCTCCGTTTCATGCGCTTTCAGCAGCCGAAGGACGGTGGCTACCGGCAGCGATAGTATGTAGAAGAGGAAATCGACACAGTCTTTGCCGGCCTCCGCGAACAGTACCCGTTCCTTTTTGGTGTCGATCAGAAGCTTCATTGTAACGGGCGAAACCTTTTTTGTAACGGGCTTTTTAGTAACGGTTGGATTCTCCATATCTTTTGCGGTAGTCTATGAGCTTACTGTTTTCTTCTGCAGTTGAATAGATCTTTCATTCCATAATTTATAGATGAAATCTCCAAGGTCGATGTAATTTCATTACGTGTCATCAGCGCAGATAACGGAAGACAGCTGTCTCTTGGTCCAAGAAGTTCAGAGTGGTGGAGTGCTGTGTAACGTATTGGGGCATCACCTTTTACCCACAATCAACCTTTTATTTATTTTTATTACTTAGGATATATTCATACACAAAAAAGGCTCAAGAAATTTGTGTACGAATTTTTTTTGGATATTTATTTTTTATTACTACTGTTCTCAAAGTGCAGATACTTGTACTGTTCATTTGCCGCCTAAAAATCTTTGTTTCCCGCCATCTCCCATCCTACACGCAAGTGGCAGTATATACGTGCAAGGTCCTTCCAACAGTCATTTCCTACTTCAATCAAAACAGTAACATTAAAGCACTTTATGCCACGCAGTCTTTAACCTGTGATACAGCAGCCATCAGTTTTTTGAATAAAAAATACTAAGCGTCAAAATGACATTAGTGCAAAAGCGACACTATTTCTCGTAGGATTTGGTAATCATCCTACTTGCTTGATGTTTTTAATAGTAATATAAACTTAAACCTCAAATGCTTATAAAAAAACACTTTACTCATTTGTTAAAAGTATATAAACAAAATAGCTAAGTAGAGTTACTTTGTGGCAGAACTCAATCATTTGTCACTTTTCTTTGTCTGCACATACAAGATTCCGTTAAATTGTAAGAGAGTCGAGGGGCGGTTAAGGAAACGAATACAAGGTTGAGGGGAACCGAGGGAAGAAATACAATTAAATTCAAAATTACTGTTTCAATTATTGGAGGTCCGAATTCTATCAGCCCACCTTAGGCCCCGCCATCGGCACAGAGACGTATTTAATCTAGTGTAACGGCTCCCCTTGTTTTCGGTCGAGAGAGAGATAACAAAGCAAGGGCTAAGAATAACGAAAGGCGAATTTACACTAGGAGAGTTACCGTATCAATTATCGTGTTACCCCCGACGACCCCCGACTACCTGTGAAGACTTCGCATTTGCCGTCGACGACCGATGATCATTGTCCAATCACCGCCGCCATGTCTTCCGGCGCATAATAGGTTCGTTCTCATTATTTTGTTCTAAATTTGATAGAATTCAAGATCTTTTGTGGTAGTAGAGCGTCTAATCACTGGATTTCCTACACCGACTTGGGGTAACCAAAAAACCAACGTTAGAGTGTATCAAGAATGGAAGGTGTGGCCAAGGGATGGCATAGGGTTTTGGCCCGGGACCGATAGGTCATGGGTTCAATTCCCATTGGACACGCTATGTGTGAGCTTGTCACCCTGTCACATTAAGGGTGGTTTAACTCTTCTGTGTGGTTTGCAGGCTATTATACAGAAGCGAGGTTTACCATGTGCGCACCAAAGGTAGCGGCTGCGGGTTCCTCGTGAACAAAAAAAAGAATGGAAGGTGTGGGAAACGTTCGAGCAATGCTACACCAATAATTAGATTCCTAGTGCATTATTGTATTTTGTTTGTCAAATAATAACATTATTGTCGTTTCTAATACATCTCGTTGTTTATTATTCCCTTCTCCAGACTTCATCCTTACCTCAGCCACTATCAGGCACATAAAACACAAAGCAATAAGCTCCGATGAAGGGCCGAGGGCGGGCCAAGTTGTGATCTTTCCCTTGGCCCCGCCCTCACGATCCTCATTCTCTCGACTAAGCCAAGAGAATGCAATCATAATTAATGATTCAAATCCTTTATAAGGAAATTGTGTATTATCCCACATTGGAGAATTAAGGAAGGTAATCATTAATTTCATCTATAAATAGATAGGCTCCATATTCTAGAGGCCCGAATGATAGTAGGGTTATTTTACTATAAAAAGTCATATTTTCCTTGTAACCTATATCCGAAAATCATAGTGCATAATCCTGGCTTGGTAGCACCCAAAGACGGAATCATGAGACGAACTGGGTAAACAATTCTCTTGTTCTTTTCTTGTTTTTATTCGTAACTCGTATATTCCGCGTTTTGTTCTACAATTGGTATCAAGAGCCTTAGGTCGAAGGGAGAAGATACGATGGCTAAAGGGAAAGTGCATGTGGAGAAGTTCGGTGCAATAGATTATGGGTTCTGGAGGATGCAGATCGAGGATTACCTCTACGGTAAAGATTTGTATCAACCCCTAGGGTACAAACCATAAAATATGGAGGAGGATGAGTGGAAGCTATTGGACAGTAAGGCGATGAGCACGATTCGTTTGTCGTTGTCTAGGAAAGTCTCTCATCATACCGAGAAATCCAAGACCACTAAGGAGATGCTAAAGATTTTATTGGATATATATTAGAAACCATCTGTAGCGAACAAGGTTCATCTGATGAGGCGTCTTTCAATCTAAAGATGTTATAAAATATTGCGGTGGCGGATCATTTGAACAATTTGGCCATGATTACAACACAACTAAGTGTTGTTGGGATCATCTTCGACGATGAGGTTCAAGATCTAATTTTGTTGTCTTCTTTACAAAAAAGCCGGAGTGGCACGATTACTGCTGTAAGTGCATCGACAGGTAAGGAGAAATTGAAGTTTGACGAAATGAGGGTTCTGATCATGAGTGAGGAAGTTTGCCGGAAAGAGTTAGGCATCGCTTCAGGGTCGGCTTTGAACAGGGATAATAGGGGCAGATCGAATTCAAAGTCGAAGTCAAAACGTGGTAGATCAAAGTCCAAGGGAGGAAAGATAAAATCTAAGTCTGATGAAGATTCGATCAAGTGCTGGAACTATGACGAGTATGGTCACTACATGAACCAATGTCATGCGCCGCAGAAGAAAGAAAAAAGGGTCTAGAAAGACAAGAAGTCTGCAAACGCTGCTGCAAATAATATTGGAGATGCATTGGTCCTAAGTGTGAGAAGTCTGGTGGAGCAATAGGTGCTAGATTCTAGAGCATTGTTCCATTTGTGTGGTAACTCTAATCTAATGGAAAGTAACACTTTTATTGATTTTGGACAGGTTTATCTTGCAGAAGACAAAGCCTTGAAGATTATGGGAAAATGAGACATTCCCATCTCTATTTCAAGCGGATCCACGCTTCGGCTGAAAGGAGTCAGAAGCATTCTCTGTTTGAATAGGAATCTGCTGTCAATTGGACAACTTGATGATGAGGAGTATGAGATGTATTTCATCCATGGAAGGTGGAAGATCAAGAAAGAAGCTATGGTAGTAGCTCGTGGAAGGAAAGAAGGCACACTATATGTAACTGATAGTGAGAAAGGAAGCATCGATATTGCAGGTGCAACAAACGATGCAAGATTGTGGCACTCTCGACTTGGCCACATAAGTGAGAAGGGGATGAAAGAGCTATGTTCGAAAGGGGAGTTGTCTGACCTAAAATCAGTTGATGTCGGCCTATGCGAGAACTGCATATTTGGGAAGCAGACAGGAGTGAGTTTCTTAAAAGGTGGTAGAACCACAAAGACAGAAAAACTTGAGTTACTACACAATGATCTATGGGGTTCGGCAACCGTGAAGTGTCTTGAAGGAGAAGAATACTACATGAGCTTTATAGACAATTCCACTAGAAGGGTATGGGTTGATTTTCTTAAAGAGAAATTTGATATGTTTGATTCCTTCAAAAAGTGGAAGTGTCTAAGGTCTGATAATGGAGGATAATATGAGCCCATACATTCAAGGACTATTGTGCAAAGAATGGGATTCACATGGAGAAGACTGTGGTGGGAATTCCCCAACAGAATGGAGTAGCATTACAAATGGACAGAACACTAACTAAGCTTCCAACGTGCATTAGGTTAAAGAGTGGTTTACCATAGATGTTCTGGGAGGATGCAATCAACACAGCTACATTCCTAATCAATAGAGGTCCATCAGTTCCATTGGAGAATCATACTCCTGATGAGGTTTGAACGGGTAAATAGGTAAACCTATGTTACCTACGTATATTTGGATGTGTTGCTTATGTTCATATCGATGCTACTAGTAGAAGTTGGATGCCAAATCTGTCAAGTGTATGTATATTGGCTATGGATGTGATGACTTTGGATACAAATTTTGGGATGAGCAGATAGGAAAATTATTCGTAGTAGAGATGTTGATTCAATGCACAAGTCATGTACAAGGACAGTAGTGGCTCTCAGATAGTGGAGTTAGATATCTCTAACTCGGGTGGGAGCAACAGTCATGATAAGGAAGATGAGACGGCTAGTTAGAAATAAAGTGAGGAAGAATCAAGTGACGATGAGTCGTCTACACCATCGCCTATCATTCCACTTGAGAGGCCCACAAGAGAGCGATGAGCACCAAATAGGTACTCGCCCTCTAACTACTATTTGCTACTTACTGACGGTGGTGAGTTTGAAAGCTATGCAGAAGCTATTAAGGTTAAAGATAAGTGTAAGTTGAAGATTGTTATGGATGATGAAATGGAGTCTCTCAAATCCAATGACACTTGGGATCTAGTGAAGCTCCCAAAGGGTAAAAAGGAGTTACATTGCAAATGCGTCTTCCGAATCAAGTCTGAGGCAGATAGTAGCAGACGCTACAAGGCCAGATTGGTTGTGAAAGGGTTTGAGCAGCGACATGGTATTGATTATACTGATGTTTTTACTCTAATTGTTAAACTGACCACTATTCGTTTGGTGTTTAGTGTGGTGGCTACAGAAAACTTAATATTACATTAGATGGATGTAAAGACGATGTTCCTCCACAGTGACTTGGAGGATGAGATTTACATAACTCAACCGGAAGGATATGAGTCTGGAGGTAGAAAGGCTCACGTGTGTAAGCTAAAGAAGAGCTTGTATGGTTTGAAGCAAGCCCTAAGTTAGTGGTATAAGAAGTTTGATGGTTTCATGATTGAAAACAACTTTGTTAGATGCCATGCCGACCATTGTTGTTACTACAAGAAGTTTGACAACAACTGTCTTATCTTGTTGTTATATGTTGATGATATGCTAATTACAGGAGCAAGTGCAAAAGAGATGGGCAAGTTGAAGAAGCAGTTGTCTGAACATTTCTCTTGAAAGATCTTGAAGAAGCAAAGTAGATTTTGGGCATGAGAATTGAGAGGGAAAAGGCGGCAGGAAAATTGTATCTTTCACAAGCTGAGAATGAGAAGTAGGTCATAGAAATATTCAACGTGAAAGAGGCAAAGCATGTGAAAGTTCATTTAGGTAGTCACTTCAAATTGTCGAAGAGGGAGTCACCAGATAATGATGATAGCACCCAAATACAGAAAGTACCGCATTATTATGTACACAATGGTGTGTACAAGGCCAGATATTGCACATGCGTGGGAGTAATTAGTCGGTTCATGGGTGATCCGGGAAAGCATCATTAGGACGCAGCGAAATGGATCTGGAGATACTTGAAAGGTACCATAGATAATACCTTATGTTTTGAAGGAAAGAATGTCGAACTGGTTGGATATGTTGATGCAGACTTGGCTGAAGGAATAATAGGTTTATAGTAAGGCTACCTTCCTCCTGGTGTGTTGTCGCGGCTCCGATTGTTGCTCCTGTGTCAGATCTTCTGATCTGTGTCCCGGCCTTTTTCTCCCTCTGGGTGGTCAGAGATCTGAAGAAAATAAATTTATTTTTCTCTCTATAACTCACGCCACTCTCGATTTTTATGAATCAATTATTTGAGTTTCTGAACAGAATACTAATATATATAGGCTTCAAAAACCTATATAATATTAATATATTTGTAGCCCATTAATTTAATTATAATCCAATGGGCTTCTATTAAATCAGCCCATAATATAATTAATTAATTTATTGGGCTACTAATATTTATCAATTAATTGGCCCAGCCAATTAATTCCAGATAAATAACATTATTAAATAATGTAAAATACATTAATCCATTAATAATGAATTCTGAGAGATAATAAATTACTAGGCAACTAATTGGGCCAGATCAGGGATCCAATACAAGAAATAAAGCTGGGCCTCCAATTAATTAATTATCCATGCTCACCCGAGCAAAATTAATTAATTAACACGATTCATTCCACTAGAGAATCCGTGCTGACTTACCCCCTTTATCCCAATTTGAGCAAGGGCTTGTATTTTAGACTTAATCGATCTCCGTATTTAAGATAGAAATATCCGTTAATTAATTAAGCTTACTGACTGCTTAAATTAATTAACATCTTGTATTCCTGAGTAGTACCACTCGACCTTATTAACACACCTGAACTTAATCAACCGACCGGGTTTAGTGTGCTAATCCTTTCGAGTTCCTCAGGGGATATTATCAACCCATTCCTGGGATACGGCTGCAAGATACAGACAACCAGCCTGAGCCACAAATGACTACTAACACCCAAGATACGTAGATCCGGTCGCTCATTGGACGTTCACCATAGTAGGTCAAAGTGATAGATAGCCAAATGCACTCAGCTGAAGTCTTACCAAGCTTAAGATCAGCTAAGTCACCGAGATCTTGGTTCTCCACTAAGGTCAGTTAGGAGAACACATCTCACTGTGATCCTTCAATACACCACCTTAAGTGTACCAGTAAAGACAAGCAGCTAAGACAAGCCACTTCTTATCTAAACTGCAGCTTAAACCGACAACTTCATCCTTAAGTTGTCTCGCTGTGTTAAATGTTTATATCTTGTCAGTTCAACCAATTTGTGTTGTCTTCTGTGATACCCGACACACCACACAAATCTAACTTTTATACAAGATAAAGGATAACATGTGCAAATATACATATTTATCAGATAGGAGAATCAAACAGTGGTAAGGACAAAAACACATTGTATACAAGCATAAAAGTGCTTCCAGTATACAAAATCCCAACAATTCTCCCACTTATACTAAAGTAAACTTTTAGTATACAATGTGTCTATATCTCAGCTATCTAGGTACAAACTAGTACCCAACTATATCTTAGCTATATATCCTATCTATCACGACATCTTCTCCCACTTATACAAAAGTTTCTGTAGTCCTAAGTGGGGCATCTCTACCATCCCAAAGCCACGAACATGCTTCTCGTAAGCCGGGAGTGGTAAGCTCTTCGTGAAAGGATTAGCTAGGTTGACTTCAGTTCCAATTTTGTCAATCACCAGGTCACCTCGATTTACGAATACTCGTATAATATGGTACTTCCTGTCTATGTGTTTAGACGCCTTGTGAGATCTAGGTTCCTTAGAATTTGTCACTGGACCCGCATTATCACAATAAATTGTGATAGTCTTAGACAAGTTCAGAACAATATCAAGATCCCGGAGGAAATTCTTGAGCCAATGCCTCTTTTCGAAGCTTCAAGCGACCACATACTCGCTTCCATGGTTGAGTCCGCAATGCATTTACGCTTTGCACTCCTCCATGAAATGGCTCCACCTCCCAAGGTAAACACATAACCCGAGGTAGACTTCTACTCGTCTCTGTCGGCCCTAGAAATCCGATTCTCGTATAACCCAAAGACACTAGATTGTCTGACTGGTAAACAAGCATATAATCTCTAGTCCGTTTAAGGTACTTGAGAATATACTTGACCGCGATCCCAGTATTCCTTTCCAGGGTTAGACTGATATCTTGAGACCATGCCTACGGCATATGAGATATCTCGCTCTTGTACAAAGCATCGCATACATGAGGCTACCGGCGCGGAAGCATATGGTACTTGCCTCATACTTTCTATCTCTTCAGGGCGTTTTCGGCACCGATTCTTGGATAGAAAAATGCCATGTCCGAAAGGTACTAAACCTCTCTTGGCTTTTGCATGCTAAAACGAGCAATAAAGGTGTCAATGTAGGACACTTGTGACAAGCTTAACATCCTTTTTCCGGCGATCTCGAATAACCTTGATCCCAAGGATGTAAGCGGCTTCACCTAAGTCCTTCATTTGAAACTGCTTCGGATAACCACGTCTTTACGCTCGATAACACTTCAACATTATTGCTAATGCGAAGGATGTCATCTACGTAAAATGCAAGAAACACCACCGATCCGTTAACACAAATACGTTACACACACCTCGTTAGGGACAGGATACAAATCCATAGGATTTGACTACTTCGTCGAAAACGCTGGTGCCATAACCGGAAATCTTGCTTAAGTCCATGAATAGAATTCTTAAGCTTCCAAATTAGATGCTCTTCGCCCTCCTTCACATAACCATCTGACTGTTTCATGTGGATGTCCCTACCTTTTTCAAGGTGACCGTTTAGGAATGCGGTTTTGACATATATTTGCCGGATATCTAGGTTCATGTGAGCTGATATGGCAAGGAGAATCGAGAATGGACTTGATCATTGCTACAGGCGAGAAGGTGTCTTCATAATCGATACCTTCTTTCTGGGTAAAACCCTTCGCCACTAGCCTGGCCTTAAACGCCATGATCTCTTCATTCGGTGCTCTCTCTTTCTCTTGTATACTCACTTACTACCAATAGCATTGCAGCCCTCGGGTAGTTCGGTGATCTTGTATACATCCATATCGATTATGGACTCAAATTTCGAGTCCATGGTGCATCTACATCTCCCATTGTTTCGTTGTAAGTCCAGGGGATCCACGGTATCTTGTTCATCTCGCCGGGAGATAATCAAACGTCTCCCCAGTGAACATACCGATCAGGTGTAAATATCACCCTCCCACTACGTCGAACAAGTGTTAGGAGCCGTGTTAACAGTTGTGCAGTTACTCGTGAAGTACTATCTTGCACTACTGGCTGTTCAAGTGGAACTCGACCACCTTGTAATTCTTCAAGGATGATGTCGACTCGAGATTATGGTTACTAGTGTAATCCTCTTCTAAGAACCGAGCGTTAGGGCTAACAACGATCTTCTCGTTCTTTAGGATCATAAAAGTATCCACTCTTCGTTTTCTTCGGATGCCCTATGAACAACATCACTTCGAACGTGATTCCAATTTGTCGGCCCGCCTATTCAGGACATAAGCGGGATAACCCCAAATCCTTAAGTGGTGCATACTTTGGGTTTGTGCCCGCTCCACAACTCGAAAGGAATCTTTTGTACCGACTTGGAAGACACACGATTCAGCAAGTATGTTGCGGTCTCCAGGGCATATCCCCAAAAGAAAACTAGCAAAGTTGCATAACTCATCATCGACCGAACCATCTCTAAGAGACTTCGGTTCCTTCTCTCCGACACACCATTCTCCGAGGCGTGCCCTGGCTTGTCGGTACCGGGATGTAATCCCACATTCTGTCAAGTAGTCCTTGAACTCATTGGATAGGTATTTCCCACCACGATTAGATCGCAAGATTTTGATTTCTTTACCTAACTTCCTTCTCCACTTCGCCTTGAATTCCTTAAAGGTTTCAAAGCAATCCGACTTGTGGTGAAGAAGGTAAACATATCCATACCTCGAGTAATCGTCGGTAAATGTGACGAAGTACTCATACCCTCCACGAGCTTGTGTAGACATAGACCCACACAAGTCGAATGTATCAAACTTAATACTTCGTGGCTCTATAACCCTTTGCCTTGAAAGGCCTAGTCATCATCTTTCCTTCCAAACGAGGTTTCGCAAGTTGGAAATGGTTCAATATTGGAGAGACTCCACCGATCCATATTCCACCAACCTCTAAGTCCTCGTTAAGATTGATGTGACCTAGTATTAAGTGCCACGAGATAAGTTTGGTTTACCTTAGAAGACTCTTTCCTCTTCTTAGGATTTGATGATGAGGAAGCAATATTAACGTAACTACGCGGTTTACAAGTAATAGTATATAAAGATCCGTTTAATGGTCCACCACGAGATAAAATCATCGTCTTTCATGATAGAAACTTCACTATCAAAACTTGATTTATAACCATCCATGGTGCGAGTTTTGAAACAGAAATAATGTTTCGCCTAAACTCGTGCACATATTAAACATCTTTAAGTACTAAAACGGAACTATCAAAAGATAGATTTAAATCTCCAATGGCAATTGCAGGGAACTTTCAATCCATTGCCCATTGAGACTACCACCTCGCCATTGCTCAATTACCTTTTCTCGCAAGAAACCTTGCAAGTTGTAACAAACATGAACAAGTTGCCCCGAATCCACTACCCATTCATGGGTAGAAGAGGAAACATGAACAGGTTTCGATTACAAGAGCGACTCGCGTCTCTTTCTCGTTTTGCCTTGACATCCGGATTATAATTCTTCCGAGTGTCCTTTCTTACCATTCTTGAAGAACCTTCCTTTCTCCTTTGACATTTGCATGTTTCCGTAACGACCGTCTTCTTACTCCCACTGCTCTTCTTGAAATGTCCACCCTTTCTCGCTCTTTTTCCGGTTTCCGCCTTTCGGAGGATTCCTTGAACTACTAGGGATATTCAAGACTTGAGCACTCTTGCCCTTTTCTATAACCTCTTTGACCGCTACCAAAGATTTGAGTAACATACTCATAGTAAACTCGTTCTTAGATATAGCGGTCCTAAAACAAGTTCTTATAGAACCTTTGCGAGCATTTATTGGGAAGGTAAGATATCTCTTCCACTTTGTAAAATTATTTAAAAATTGTTAAACCCATTAGGGTTTGGTTGGTGAGACTGTTTAGGAACTTGAAAAATATCCAACATACATATCTGATAAATATAATTTAAAAAGCATGTATAAAGTTAATATTTGCACATAATTCGTAATTAACAATCATTGTAACCTTTTGAAAAACCAATGATGTTAAATACTCGAATAGCCCTAGAGATCACACTCGCAAGCCACTCAGGTGGACGTTTACTCGTGCACCCCTGGACCAAGCTATATACCTAACTCTTTAATTCCAATCCACGCCTAGGTTCTTAAGACGAATGGAATTAATAATTCGATGTCTCTTGACCATGTCACTATTAAAACGCGGGAAGGGACTTCTCAGGAAGTTGTACCTGCGGTGACATCTAAGCTTTGACCATTAATTTGACCGAATTAACATCGAATTCTCGAAATTGGCATACTTACGCGAACCATACCGCTTTCAATTTGATTTAATTAGCCATCTTATTTAATTATTATCTTCTAGAGTACTCGTGTTTACTAGGCACGCAAGCCACTCAGGTGGACGTTTACGGCTTCGCTCCCACTACTCAATAATAATTAAATATTATATTAGAAAACCCATCTCACAAAACTCGTGGTTCAAAAATACAAGCAAGCCACTCAGGTGGGACGTTTACTCATATAATTGTTCCACTTTTTGTGTAGGGTCCAATTAATGGAGGTCCGATTAAGTGTTTAATATCCAAATTAATGGAATCTAATTAAACATCTAATTTGAAATTGCTTAGTCTTTTTATTCAAAAGGTTTGTTTTTGAATCATGCATATCCACATAATTCCTAAAGCATGCAATTTCTAAACGCACATAATAAAACGTGCTCGCGAAAATTAAAACATGCTTCAATAACGACATAAATCCTATTTACATGCTTTTCTAAGCGCAATTAATCACATAATCGCATGCTAAAGCATAATAAAAAATAAATGCGCAAATAGGAAATTTAAAATCGTTATCGGGCTTTAAAACACGTAATTCCTAACTATTACATTGCCCGAACAAAATACGAGATCTTCGAAATCTTGAAAATCTTCGAATCTGAAACTGCGTCGAACTCGTCATCACCACGTCATCGGGGGTCCCGCCACGTGGCGGACACGTGGCGCACACGCAGCGCCAATCGCCAGGGGCCGACGTGGCGCGCCACGCCGCGCCACGCCGGCGTCGTTTTCTTCATTAACAAGAAAACGCCGCCGCCGCCGCCGTCGCTCCAGGCCGCGGCGCTGCGCGCCGTCGGCCCGGGGTGGGTGCACGCGGCCTTGCCGCTCTTCTCCGACCCGGCGGCATCGCCGGAATCGCGGGCTGGGAGCGCCGCAGCCGCGTTCTGCGCTGCACTGCGCCGCGCGCGGCCGCCGCCTCCCGTCGCCTCCCGCCGCCTCTTCGGTCATCCCCAAGCCTTCCGGACGTCCGGGCTGTGAAGAAAACGGCCGCTCGGCGCCGTCACCGCGACGGTTTACGCGCGATAAATCTCGCCCCGCCGCCGCCGACTACGCCGCTCGAATTCTCACTTTCCGAGCCGCGATTCGATCAATTGAAAGAGGGAAAACGTAATTGGAACACTCACGACCACCGGGTAACGGATTCCGGCAGAGATTAGTTCCTCAATTTCCCGAATTTCAAACGATTCGCCGGAACGAATTCATAACGAGCGGCCGAACTTCGGACGTCAATTCCGAGTCGCATCCGGGATCGGATGATCCCATACAACCTATCAACGCGAAGCTCGTAAGACGAGGATTCCATAGGTCCAAGCCTATCGGAAATCCGACCCCGGAACCGCCGGGAATCGCCGCCGCAAAATGCGGCGGAACCCTAGAAAACTAGGGTTTCTCGGCCAATTTGGGAATTTCGGACAGCACGACCACTTCTCCTTTCCGACGCTATTCCGGACAAACCAGAAATCGGAATGGGTCGTACGACCTATCCAGACGAAGCTAACGAGAAGACGAACAAAAATATCCGAACATATCGGAAAGATACTGTAGTACGCGCCCCCACGCGCCTCCTCAAGCTGGCGGTCGTGTTCTCGCCGTAAATTAGGTTTTCGCCCTTCCGCGCCGTCGCACCTCGATTTTCGTGCCAATCGGACCAATTACAGTACAACAAACAGTACAATCACATAACATATTGGTCCTATCATCTACTCATGGATTTTCTCACGAGAAAAACGTTACATCGGGGTCAAAACAAGTGGCTCGCAGCCGCCCCCAAACACGAAAATTAACCCGATAACGACGGAAATAAAACCTAATCATGCATCTAACAGCAACAATCAGAGCCTAAACCAGGCTCGATACCAATTGAAGGAATAATAGGTTTATAGTAAGGCTACCTTCCTCCCGGTGTGTTGTCGCGGCTCCGATTGTTGCTCCCGTGTCGATCTTCCGATCCGTGTCCCGGCCTTTTCTCCCTCGGGTGGTCGGAGATCCGAAGAAAATAAATTTATTTTTCTCTCTCGTAACTCACGCCACTCTCGATTTTTATGAATCAATTATTTGAGTTTCTGAACAGAATACTAATATATATAGGCTTCAAAAACCTATATAATATTAATATATTTGTAGCCCATTAATTTAATTATAATCCAATGGGCTTCTATTAAATCAGCCCATAATATAATTAATTAATTTATTGGGCTACTAATATTTATCAATTAATTGGCCCACCAATTAATTCCGATAAATAACATTATTAAATAATGTAAAATACATTAATCCATTAATAATGAATTCCGAGAGATAATAAATTACTAGGCAACTAATTGGGCGGATCGGGGATCCAATACAAGAAATAAAGTCGGGCCTCCAATTAATTAATTATCCATGCTCGGCTAGAGAAAAATTAATTAATTAACACGGATTCATTCCACTAGAGAATCCGTGCTGACTTACCCCTTTATCCCAATTTGAGCAAGGGCTTGTATTTTAGACTTAATCGATCTCCGTATTTAAGATAGAAATATCCGTTAATTAATTAAGCTTACTGACTGCTTAAATTAATTAACATCTTGTATTCCTGAGTAGTACCACTCGACCTTATTAACACACCTGAACTTAATCAACCGGCCGGGTTTAGTGTGCTAATCCTTTCGAGTTCCTCGGGGGATATTATCAACCCATTCCCGGGATACGGCCGCAAGATACGGACAACCAGGCTCGAGCCACAAATGACTACTAACACCCAAGATACGTAGATCCGGTCGCTCATTGGACGTTCACCATAGTAGGTCAAAGTGATAGATAGCCAAATGCACTCAGCTGAAGTCTTACCAAGCTTAAGATCAGCTAAGTCACCGAGATCTTGGTTCTCCACTAAGGTCAGTTAGGAGAACACATCTCACTGTGATCCTTCAATACACCACCTTAAGTGTACCAGTAAAGACAAGCAGCTAAGACAAGCCACTTCTTATCTAAACTGCAGCTTAAACCGACAACTTCATCCTTAAGTTGTCTCAGCTGTGTTAAATGTTTATATCTTGTCAGTTCAACCAATTTGTGTTGTCTTCTGTGATACCCGACACACCACACAAATCTAACTTTTATACAAGATAAAGGATAACATGTGCAAATATACATATTTATCAGATAGGAGAATCAAACAGTGGTAAGGACAAAAACACATTGTATACAAGCATAAAAGTGCTTCCAGTATACAAAATCCCAACATTGGCATCAAATGATATTGATGGAAGAAAGACTACCACGGGTTACATATTTATATATTGTGGTACAACTATATCATGGGCTTCTAAGTTGCAGAAGGTCGTTGTCTTGTCTACCACAAAAGTTGCATACATAGTTGTGACAGAGGCAAGCAAGGAGATGCTGTGGTTACAGAATTTCTTGGGCGAACTTGGGTAGGAGCATGAAAATAGTTCCAAACTCTGATAGTCAAAGTGCTATCTTCTTAGCAAAGAATCCTGCGTTTCATTCAAGGACAAAACATATTGAGGTAAAGTATCACTACATCCGTTAACTTTTGGAGGGGAAGATTTTGCAACTAGAGAAGTTCCAAGGAAGTAAGAATCCAGCATATATGTTTACTAAGGTTGTGACCTTGGAGAAATTGAGGCTATGTGGTGATCGCTGTATTGCACCAAATAAATCCTACAAAAGCTAGAGATTTAAATTAGTATAGCTAACAGGGTATCGAACACAGGGAACAGAGACTAGTCATGATTTTCCTACTTATCTTTAGATTTTGGTTAGCAACCACGCAAGTTTTGAAATTCTATTAAACTACGAACTGATTAAAAACTGAAATAGGAAAATAATGTATTAACTGGGCAATTAAGAGAGGGGTCCAGCAAGATATTCCACACACACATAATTCTGATCCTCGTCACAACTTATTAATTAATCCTAAGAATCAACTAGTTATACACAACCTAATTAAACTGACACAATCCATATTCTCACTTACTTAGTCGATAATCGCCATGATGTGCATTGAAACGGCACTTCTCTAATCTAGTTACAACCTACATTGATGGACAATCGATAGATTTAGCAACTAGACAACTTTGCGTGCTAAGGGAACCTAGTTTCGGAGCTTACTCGTATGATGGACATCTAATAGTCTTCTACCGGTTTAATCCAATTATTCTAAGAATAATTTTTCTACTTACCTAGCCTTGTTCCATGAGAAACCAATGAAAGTACTAAGTTAGCTTCAGACTGAACAACTTAGGGTGACTAATCCTAAATTACTAGTCTGATTAAATAAACAAGAATTAACTCGAAACCCTTATGATTAATTTTAAGTTCCTAAAGCCTCACATGCTATTCATGTGTGTACTTCATATCCCGCCGGACCACTAAAAGTTTAGCTACTCATAAAAGTGTCATGACTGTGCAAGCAAGAGACTGCGTAGAATAGAACGGTAAACATATTTAAACCTAAATCTAACATGCACGAAATTAAAGAACTAAATAACAGATATGATATAAGAGCATAAAAACAAAGTACGAACTGAATTAAAAGTTCGGAAACGTAAAATGAGAGTACCGATTTGATGTCCTTGATCTCTCCAAAACTACGAAATTAAGAGCTACGGAAATAAAGTGTATCAAATGAACGAACATAAAAACTACTAAGTGTTTCTTCCTCTCAAACTCTCGGCGTGCATGGAAATTAAAGCGGAAATGGATTCGGTCGGGAATCTTCTTCTTCGGTAGAACGAGAATGAACGGCGCAAGAAATATCAAATATGAGCGTATGAGAAAATCTGAATTCCTGCACCTCTTCTCCTTTATATAGGTTGCAATATTGATCAAGAATGTATCTACGGCAAATATTCAGACAAGGAAAGGTTTTCCAAGATAAGGAAATAAATTATCCTTTCCTTAATCAACAAGTTATTCACCTTCTTTCCTTCCTTCTCCTATTTTCCTCTAAGTTCGATTAGAAACGAGCCTATCTTGCTGAAAAATATCTTGCCACCTTGCGTCCACGTCATACGCCAAATCAACCTAAAATTCTGCAAGACAGCCAACAAGAGTGTCCTGCCTGCGCAGTTAAGTGATATTTTGGGAAGAAATAATAAGGTACGAAAATGACTCATCACTATGCATAGCTTCAATTGGCCTTCGTACTTGAAGAAGAAGGCGTGACGCTACCATGCAATAACGAGGAAGAAGATGAAGAGTTAAGGTTTCAAGGAGGTCAGTCTCTAGGTGGGAGATTGTTGTGTATAGAGCTTGAAGATCATAATTAATGGCTCAAATCCTTTATAAAGAAATTGGGTATTATCCCACATCGAAGAATTAATGAAGGTCATCATTAATTTCACCTATAAATAGATAGGCTCCCTTATTGTTTAAGATGTCTATCTAAGAATTGATCTTTAGGCATAGAAACATATTCCAGAGGCCCGAATGATAGTAGGGCTATTTTTCCTATAAATAGTCTTGTTTTCCTTGTAACCTGTATTCGAAAATCATAGTGTATAATCCTAGCTTGGTAGCACCCCAAGCGTAGTCATGAGATGATCTGGGTAAACAATTCTCTTTTCTTGATTTTCTTCGTATCTCGTATATTCCGCATACTATATTTCTCTCATCTTGGTCGAGATAACGCACTAAGCCACATACTATATTTCTTCAACGCAGGGCCGAGGGGTAGCCAAGTTGTTATCCAGCCTTCGGCCTCAACCAAAATAAACTTATTCTCTCGGCTCAACCGAGAGAATGAACTCGGCCACAACAAACTTTATGCAATTAAAATTGTTGGTCCAGAGACAAGCCTTCAGGTGTAGAGGGGGGGGGTGAATACATGTTGGTCCCGATAGCACGTTTAGGTGTAGAGGGGAGGGGGGGTGAATACACCTAAAACCTATTTCTCAACTTGTAACACGAACAGTCCCGTTCAGGAGTGTGCCGTACTGAAAGAGTTCAGCAGACCAAATAGCTGTTCTGAATCGTGTTAAGGCAAAGAGGTACTGACTCTTTTGAGATCTGCTAGCTGACTAAGTCAGAATTCAGTATCTTCAGATGGAGTTCAGTGGTGCGGAAATGTGTAGGCCCAAATCAGTTGAGTGGAAAACACGTTTTCTTAAAAACGATTTCGATTCGAAGAGTGAATCAGATAAGTATGCTGAAACTTAGTTGAATGATTTTAAAGATATGATATTCAGTATGAACAGTTAAAAATCAATACAACAGTAAATAAGAGACACAGAGATTTTTAAAGTGGTTTGGATGCACAGGATCCTACGTCCACTATCTCGAAAGGTCAGGAGGCTATTTATTATCCTGAGTTAGTCTCAGTCAGCTTGTATACAGGACAAAGCCGTGTCTTGGAATTTATACTGAGCAAGTCTCAGTTTACAACGGGTATCAAACTAAAGTGTTTGACAAACTTCTCCAACTATGAAGGGGTCCTTTTACAATAAGGATAAGGTTCAAAGGTGAACCCCTTCGTCTAAGCTATGGATAAATTCAGTTGAGCTTAGGGTTAGAGGGATAGGGAACGAGAAAGTGGCTTCTAGATCGACGAACAACTGAGTTGTAGCTTTGAGTTCGTGTATCGTCGATTTGGATACTAGAGGCTTTTATATCTGTTTAGCTTGGTTCCCTAAGAGCTAGAAGGTAGTCTTTCGCCGGAGAATGTTCTTTAAGTTCTTGCGGAAGACTTATGCGATATTCTGTTTATGCTCGTTTTTCCGTTTTCTTGCTCGAGAGTGTGTTGGCTCGTTCGTTGCTTTTTTTGGCTCTCTGCGTGCTTGAAAAAACTTGAATCATCCCTCTATTTATAGAGAAGAGATTAGGAAAGATCCTTTGGAGACGATGATCCCTTTATCTCACTCTTTTGGTAGCTAACGGCTCTTTTGAAAAAGGTGACAGCGTCCTTTCCCTCCTTTTCCGGAAAGTTGTTGACTTGCAGCTTTAGCAGGTAAGGACACGTGTTGGCTTGTCATTTGCTGAGATTTTGCAGAGTAGTTGAGACAGAACAGACTTCGAGGCATAATGAAGCTGACTTCTCTCTTCCTCGTATTTGACTAGGCTTATTGTTGTTCAAAAGATCTGACAGTTTAGAAGACTGTCTGCCGTTACTGAGTCTGATCCTGTAGAGAGTACTGAATTTACTCTACTGAAGGTCAGCTCTTAGTTCAGTGAACTACTCCTGCTGTGTTGGGTGATGATTCAATCCTCAGCATGATCATACTTGTGGGAAATGATTCTATCTTCTATACTGAATCACGCCGCAGCCTCGTGCTCCGAACCGTTGAGAAGATTTGAAGATCCCAAAACCCTATCCGATTGGTGAACCATTTCTTTGTATTCGTTTTGTCTCCGAGGTTTCGAGATCGGTAGACACTCTGCTCCGGTCAAGGCGCTCGGTAGCTCATCGGCCTCGGCACCGGTGTAGAAGACTCGGTGAATACTTGGACTCGGCAGGAGCAAGTATACTCGGAGAGTCGGTTGAACCGAACTCGGCCAGGAGTAGTTCACCTGGACTCGTAGCCGATTGTCGCAGACCTTTCTCACTGTCTATCTACCGAATACAAAATTAGACTCGGCATCGGGCCGACGTTCTTCCCGAACCGTTCCGAATCTTTTGATAAGCTATCGGTGTTGTCAAGTACGAGGAAGAGAGAAGTCAACTTCGGTTGCCTCGAAGTTTGTTCTCGTCTCAACCACCACATCCACCTCGACATATGACAAGCATACACGTGTCGTCTCACCTACTAAAGCTACAATCAACATATTTCCGTAAAAGGAGGGAAAGGACACTGTACCTACTACACAAAAGAGCCGTTTGCTACCACAAAAGAGGGAAAAAGAAGAAGATCGTCTCCAACGGTTCTATTCTTCTCTCCACTCTATAAATAGAGGGATCATTCAAGATTTGAAGCTCACCAACCTATCACAAAGAACACCCAGACACATAGAAGCAAGAAACGCACAGAGCATTCAAACGAGCGAAATTAACGACTAAGTCTTCCGCAAGAATCAACCGAGTTATCTCCGTGAAAGACTACATCCAGCTTCAAAAGGAACCAAGCTGAACCGACATAAGCTTCTAGTATCCAAGCGACTGACACGAACCTATAGCTAAACCCTCAGCTGTTCGTCGCTCTAGATAGCTACATTCTCGTTCCTTATCCCTCTAACCCTAAGCTCACTTGTTATATCCATAGCTTAGACGAAGGAGTTCACATTTGAACCCAATCCTTATTGTATAAGGACTCTTTCATTGTTGGAGAAGTTTGTCAAACACTTAAAGTTTGATAGAATTGTAAACTGGGACTTGCTCAGTATAATCCCCAAGCCACGGCTTTGTCCAGTGTACAAGCTGACTAAGACTAACTCAGTATAATAAATAGCCTCCTGATCTATCGGGACAGTGGACGTAGGATTGTTGATATCCGAACCACTTTAAAAATATCTCGTGTCGTTTACTTCATGTTTCATTGATTTTACGTGCATACCGAACATCATATTTAAAATCGATTTAACCGTCTCAAGATTCTCGAACTTCTTATCTACCGAACCGAGACTTGCATAAAACGTTTTCCTCATTAAAACCGATTTGGGCCTACACAATTCCGCACACCGAACTCTCACCGATCGATACCGAATTCGACCTAGTCGGTTAGCGGATCTCGGCCGAGTCGAGTACTTTTTTTTAGCCTTTAACACGATTCGAACGGTTTGTCCGGTCCGCCGAACTATTTAAGTACGGCACCTTCCTGAATAGGACTGTTCGTGTTCGAAAGTTGAGAAATTTGGATTCAGGTGTATTCACCCCCCCTCTACACCTGAACTCACTCACGGGACCAACATGCTGAGTTCAGTTCCACTAAGTCTTTTAGTATACTGCTCCTGCTGAGTCCAGTACATACTGAGTCTTCTACATCCGGTGCTGAGGCTGATAATCTACTGACCGCCTGAACCAGTGCAGAGTGTCTACTGAGTTTGAATCCTCAGAGACAAAAACAATTACAAAGGAATGGTTCACCAATCAGATAGGGTTTTGGGATCTTCAAATCTTCATGGGATCACTCAGGGTGTAAGCCTACTGAGCGCATTTTAGTACGGAAGATAGAATCATTTCCCACTATGTAAAACCGTGCTGAGGACTGAATTATCACTCAACAATTTTCCCCTATTTGATGATGTCAAAACCTAACACTATCAAAAAAAAATCTAACACTATCTATGCTATCGAAGCACTAAACTTATACAGAAACAGAGCTCCTTACATTATTACAAGAAGAATCAGTGGAGTTGTTCTGCAAGTTCTAGACTACTGAAGGGAGCAGAGCAGGGAGTTAGGATAAAAAGATTAAGCATAACCCTGTCTTAACAATTTCCCTTATTACAAGGAAACAATTTCCCTTTATAACATATCAGCTAGTCTAACAGAATCTCAGCAGCTACTGACAAAAGATCAACAAGTGAGTGTGTGTCAGTAATCACTT
Organism: Lavandula angustifolia; assembly: GCA_028984105.1. NCBI lineage: Eukaryota > Viridiplantae > Streptophyta > Magnoliopsida > Lamiales > Lamiaceae > Lavandula > Lavandula angustifolia. The sequence continues at coordinate 3,261,239 of CM054808.1, read as the reverse complement.
CAATGATTCTAAGTGTTAAGCATAAAAATAGAACATGGCTTATAGAGACAACAAGGTATTATCAAAGCCAAAGAAAGAGATATGTATATCAGATAAAGAAAGTTCAGTACAGATACATTTCTTGCTAAGCTTGGAAAGTACAAGAAAAGTCTAAGAACTATGAACGTTTGTACTGCTTGATCCTGTCCATGAAATTTTGCGATTGAGTCTCGGGAAGGGGCAGTCCATACATTCTGTAGGTGTACTTCCTCAGCTTCAGATACTCAGCGAAGTCTGCTGGCTCATCTTCTTCAAGTCCTTTGTGTGCAGCAGCATCCTTCACTTCCTTCTCTATCACTCCAAAGTGAATAGAATCATCAGGTCTTCTTGGTGGTGGCGAGTGGGGTTCGGGAACCTTGACTTCAATGTTTGCTCTTACAACATTTTCCATGTAGGGATATAAGTCCGGTTCAGTGATCATCATCCATTCCACGTAGGCAGCAGCCTTTGTCTTATCTGACCAGAAATTCCAAAAATAATTCCTCTTGATGAATTCTATTTTCTGTGATTCCCATCTCTGAGTGAACTGAGCAGGAATCCACTCATCCGTCCGAGGCCATCTCTGAATCTTCATGTCCGTTGGCTTCCTGAACCTTCTGTATTTGTATGAAATATCAGCTTTGGAAGGTACTCTCAGCCTGGCCTCTTGTTCAGTACGGATTATGAGTGCCTCTAAGTCTGCCATATGAATCCTATGTCTGGCAGCTTCTATCTGTCTCGCCTCTTCTCCTCTGTAAAGATACCGATCCATCTGAGCAAAGATGGCCTCGATCTCAGCATCTTGTTCTTTTGATCTTGTGTATGAGAGCTTCGAGACGATCGTTTTTCTTCCGAGTCGGCAGGGTACTAGATTTGTCTTTAGATGTACCCTGCTTCTCAGTACTTTTCTGTTGTTGCTGCTGCTCCCTGTCTTCATCATCCTGAAGTACCAGTTTTCTGGGAGGCAGCCTAGCAGGAGCTTTCTTCTTTCCTCCACGAGCAGGAGCCTTAGTTTTGGCAGTTGTGGTTTTGGCCTTAGGCTTATTCGCTGCTTCAGCTTCTGCTATCTCCCTGGCTAGCTTTTCATCAGCTGCGATCTGAGCCGCCTCCTCCTTACTTATATATCTCTTCAGTTTCTTGGAGGGAGAGGTCGGGAGTTTCAAGGCTTTCTTGCCTTTGCCTTCTACTGGAGGTGGGAGAGGTGCCTCTTCCTCTTCAGACTCATCCTCCTCAGCATACTCAGCAATGTCTTTGGCCATATCCAACGGGGTCTGAGTTGCCCGAGTTGCTTGTGTTTTGGTTCCTGAGCCACTTGGGCCAGTCCCTGCTGGGATTCCAACAGAGACACCCTGGGCCTCACCAGTCGGTTCAGTGCTCGCTCCAGCCACTGACCTTGTCTTCCTTGAAGACTGTGGTGCCTATTCCTGAGCCTTCTGGGTTTTCTCTTCCCCCTTGCTTGATGGCTGCTTTTCAGGTGTCTTTTCCTTTTCATGCTTCTTATTCTTTTCCCCCTTTTTGGCATCAGCAAATTGAGCCGGGTTAGGAACAGTTACCTTAGTGTTTAGGCTTTTGTAGGATGTTGACAACTCATCAAGTCGAGTGTGGATCTTGTTCAGCTCCTCGTGCAGCTCATTCTTCTCATTAATCAGTTCATCTTTGTGTTTCTGGTGAGAAGTGTCTACTGCAGCCTTGAACTCATTCAGCTTCAGACTGACCGAATTCTCCAGAGCCTTCTGAATAGATGTGAGACGGAGCTCATTGGCCTGAGATAAGGTGGAGACTGACTCCGTATGAAGGGACTAAGAGGCCTGGAATTCAGCAAGTAGTTTAGCCTGTCCCTCCTGGAATAGTCTGAGCTGTTCTTCAAAGTCAGCTTTCTGTTGGGCCAGTGCGTTTGATACGATGGAGGAGACATCAGGGGCGACTGATTTTGGCAATGAATTCTTCAGCCCCTGAAGCTCTGCACTAGTGGCCTGAGCAGTGTGCTTCCATGTCTTGTTGACAGCCTTGGCAAGGGCACGATTCTGAGTGCCTTGGCTTCGGAGAGCCTTTGCCACTGAGTTTGAGCATCGGCCTCTGGGGCTGGGCGCTACTTCGTAGTCGACTCCAGCAAGAGCTGAGCAGGCTCTGCTGAGGACGAAGTACCAGCCGCCAACTTCACAGGAGCAAGGATACGCAGTGGTAGGTCTGGTTGAGTAGTTGTATCCTCGTCCTGGTGAGTTCCCTCATCAGGCTTCTCAGGGCCTGACTCATGGGGTGGGTCCTGACCGTCGTGGTCGAGACCCATCCGAGGGGGCAGAGCGCCGCCCGTTTGTCTATCATTCGCGGGGCCAGGCCAATATTGCGGCCCTCGGATCGTCGAAGGTTCCAAGGTCAGCAGGCTGGGAGTAGCCTATTTGCTGCCTTAAGAACTGCTCCTCCTTATGTAGCTGGTCGCAGGAGTAGTGTAGGATGAGGCGGAGCTGAGGATGCCACTCCTGAAACCTTAGGAGCATGTGGAGCCTGGCCTGCTTGGCAAGAGATACCAGATCAGGATGGCCAGTAATCTCCGGTATGAGTTCAGTAATCTCTCGGAATGCTTGAGATCGGAGAGCTGAAGCTTCCATTCCGATCGATTCCTGTTCAGACGCCGTTTCTGAGAGCTTGAGCCCATACAATAATTTTCCTTTAGCGCTCAGTATGAATGAGGCTTTGTCAAACTTGGCAGCCTGGACCATGAATTCTCGGAGGAAGAATTCAGTCCAGTTAATTTGGGCACGATCATGTATCGCCATCATCAGCTGAATCTTTGGCGTAGATACCTGATCGAAAGAGCCGGCTTGGCTCGTCAACAGTTGAGTGACTATGTAAGCCAGTGCCCTGTACTGAGGCAGCACGACGTTCTTTGGGAAGGCCGCTCTGAAGGCCGTGGGCTTCCCGTAGAAGACTGAAAGGTAGTCATCCACCCGATCGTCCAGATACCCGACGGTGCTGACTCCTTTCGAGGGTAGGTTGAAGCTCCTCTTCAGTGCTTCCCTCACTGACATCTTCTTTATCCTCATGGCAGCCTCACCGATTGTGTGAACGGTGAATGTTCCGATGATATCGCCCACTACTGAGTCAGAGTTGAGATAAAGTTCAGCGACTTGCCTTGGGAGGAAAAAGGTGGGCTTCTTGGAGAGAAACACCTCCAATCCAGATTCGCGAAGGGCCGCGAATATCTCTTCCATATACTCCAGCTCGCATGCATCAAATTCCATGACTGGTTCGCACCAGACACGGTCTTTGTCAAGGATCTCTTGCATGTCTTTAGGGACGATTACAGAGAGGCCTGTATCCGCCATTATATCTGTTACAAGAAACGTTGTCAGTATCGAGTTTGATAAAGTAGTTATTACGACGATGCTGAACAAATAATAGAATAAAACTATAAAAGAGATACAATCATACCAATGAAAAATCTGAGTGTTTATAAAAGGATTTGCAAGTAGGGTTGCTAGAGAGATCTCGGATTTTTCGAAGTTGAAAAAATTTAAGTATGCTAATGGCGGTTTCAAAGATACGATCGAATATTTATATCTAAGAAGAAGATGAACAGTTATCGATCTATGGTTGAATTTAAACTTGCTTTATGAGATGTGCGGTTAAGATAGGATGACATATATAGGTAATGATCAAATAGCCGCCTAAGTCAAAAGCTAGTTGTAATATGCCTAAGTAGTAACTATGATATGACATGCATTAAATGCGTGGCAGAGTTCAGCAAACTTATGTATGGAATGTCGCGCATTAAATGTAAGCCGTTAATATTAAATGACAATTCATAAGATATTTAATACGATGTTGAATCTGAACAATAAATGCATATTATTGTTTTATTGGTTACTACTGATAGAGATACGCAAACCTGTCAGCTGACCATCGTAGTTAGCTGATACCTCGTGTAGATGGTTGCTGAGTCTCTATGTACTGAAACTATTCAGTACTGAGAGCGAACATTCTCCCCTTACTGAATGATCCTCTCCTGAAACCTCTTACTGACTGGGGTCAGTAGGGTCCAGCAGACCTAGCTCTACTGAAAGTTCTCTGAATCTTGCTTCAGCTAGAGGCTTGGTCAGTATGTCAGCCCTTTGTCGATCAGTCTGGACCTTCTCCATCCTGATGTCCTTCTTTTCGACATGGTCCCGAATGAAGTGATGTCTGATGTCCACGTGCTTGCATCTCGTGTGAAGTACAGGGTTCTGAGTGATTGCAATGGCACTGGTACTGTCGTAGAAAATCGGCACTTCATTCTGAATGACGTCATAGTCGCGTAGCTGCTGTCTCAGCCAAAGGATTTGGGCGCAGCAACTTCCGAGCGAGCCATGTATTCGGCCTCGGTAGTTGACGTGGCTACCGAGTGTCTGTTTCTTTGAGAACCATGAAATTAGCTTGCTGCCAAGGAACCGACACGTTCCTCGAAGTTGACTTTCGGTCAATTCTACATCCCGCATAGTCGGCATCGAATAACCAGCTTAGTTCTATATTATCATCATTGGATACCATAAACCTATGTCGGTGTTCCTCCGAGATAGCGGAGAATCTTCTTTGCTTGAGTCCATATGACTCTGCTTGGGATTCGCCTGAAATCGAGCGCAGACACCTACAGCATAAGTTATGTCAGGGCGAGTAGCTGTTAGATATAATAAAGAACCAATTATAGCGCGAAATTCAGTTTGGTCTACTGATACTCCCTCCTAATCAAAATCGATTTTCATGTTCGTGTTCATTGGGATCTTGATAGGTTTGCCGGATGTGCAACCGAATCTTTTGATGAGGTCTCGAGTGTATTTGCCTTGGTTGATGAACGTTCCCTTTTCAGATTGCTTAACTTGAAAACTGAGGAAATAGTTCATTTCTCCCATCATTGACATCTCGAACTTGTCCTTCATCATTCTCTCAAATTGTTGGCACATGATGACATTCTTTGATCTAAAGATGATGTCATCTACATAGATCTGCACAAGTAGTAGATCGTCTTCCAGTCGAATGCTGAACAGAGTGCGGTCTACTGTGCCTTTCTGAAAACCTTTTTCTGAAGAAGAAACTCAGATAGGGTATCGTACCAAGCCCTGGGTGCTTGTTTTAACCCATACAGAGCCTTTCTGAGTCTATAAACCTGATGTCCCTGCTGAAAGCCGGGCGGTTGTTTCACATAGACTTCTTCTTTCAGCATCCATTTGATAGACTCTAAATCTTTGATGTGTTGCGTAGGCCAGGAATAGTCTAATTGCCTCCAATCTTGCAACTGGAGCGAAAGTCTCATCGAAGTCTATTCCCTCAGCTTGACAGTAGCCTTTTGCCACGAGTCTTGCTTTGTTACTTACTATGACGTTGTTTTCATCTCGCTTGTTCTTGAAGACCCATTTAGTTCCAATAACATGTTGATGCCGGGGTCTATCAACAAGCTCCCAAATTTCGTTTCTCGTGAACTGATTCAGCTCCTCCTGCATGGCTATGATCCAGTCAGCATCTTTTAGTGCATCCTCAATCGTCTGAGGTTCGTCAGTAGACAAGAAGCAAGAAAATAATGCGCTTTCTCCATGACAGAATCTGGATCTTGTCTTTACACTTTCTGAGGGATCTCCAATAATTAGATCAGCAGTGTGAGCGTCTAGCCATGATCTACGATGTTTCAGCTCTTCATCTGAAGTTTGTTCAACACAGATAGTAGGTGAGTTAGGCATTTCAGTTGTACTATTCTGAAATTGAAGCAATTCAGTAGTGAGAGCTTGATCTACTGAGTCACCAGGTTCAAGGGCATTCAGCTCAGGAACATTACTAGATGTTCCCCCTGAGTCGTTATTCTCAGTAGTGGTCTCAGTTACCTCTAGGGTTTCTGCATCGACCTGAGTTACCTGGGATTGACTCTGTTCAGGAGAGTCAATCTGTTCAGCTACATTTTTTACTGGTTGAGATTCAGTAAACTTGTCTTCAGTTTCCTCATCTGAATCATCATCCCAACAAAGCTGGATCTTTTTGACTTGATCTTTTAGGCTTAGATCCTGTAGCTGTCGACTGATGTCCTCAGATTTAGAATTAGAGTTATTGCTCCTGTCTTCAGTAGCAAACTCATTAAAAACAACATGAGGGCTTTCCTCCACGCAAAGGGTTTGATAGTTGAATACTCTGAAAGCTTTGCTGACTCGGGAGTATCCTAAGAACACTCCCAGATCTGACTTGCCATCAAAGGTTTTCAACTGATCTTTTCCATTATTGTGGATAAAGCACGAACAACCAAAAATATGGAAATAGGATTGAGAAGGTTTCCTGCCGTTCCATAGTTCATATGGTGTCTTCTTCTGTTGCTTTGTTAGTAGAGATCGGTTCTGAGTGTAACATGCAGTGTCAGTAGCTTCTGCCCAGAATTTGGTTGGGAGTCATGAGTCTGCGAGTATAGTCCTGGCTGCCTCTTTTAGAGTTTTGTTCTTTCATTCAGCAACTCCATTTTGCTGAGGTGTGCGTGCAGCTGAAGTCTCATGCTTTATTCCTTCAGTTTCGCAGAACTCCTCCAACATAAAATTGAGGAACTCAGTTCCTCTGTCAGAACGGATTTTGATAATCTTGGTGTTCTTCTCGACACTGAGCCTTTTCAGAAGCCTTGGTAACTCTGTTTTGACGTTAGACTTGTTGGCAATGAATATGACCCAAGTATAGCGCGAGTAGTCATCGATGACCACTAAAGCATATTTCTTGCCTCTGATCGTCACTGGAGAGACTGGACCTAACAAATCCATATGTAACAGCTGAAGGATTCCATCAGTGGAAGGAGATGGAACATGAGGATTTTGATTCCTTGTTTGCTTTTCCTTCAAGCATGCTTCACACTAAGTGTCTTTGCTGAATACTTCATTCGGCAGTCCTCTTGCTAGTGTGTCGCTTGCAAGTTTGTTGAGCATCTTAAAGTTGAGATGACTGAGTCTCCTGTGCCATAGCCACCCCGTTCGGTTGTCGTTTTTTGCCAACAGACAAGCTTCAGGTTCAGCTGAGTTCCAGTTAGCTATATATATGTTATTCTTGCGAACCTGATAACACTGTTTTCCCTGTGGATTTATCAATAACATCACAGAAACCAGCGTCAAATATCACTCTATTCGAGTTATCACAAAATTGACTAACAAAGAGAAGATTATGCTGAAGTCCTTCAACATATGATACTCTAGGGACTGTGGCAGTTCCAATGCTGAGTGTTCCAAATCCTCTTGTGTAGCCTTTAGTGTTGTCTCCAAACTCGATTCTGGGTCCTTCTTCAGGGATATAATTCTTCAGTAGACTCTTTTGGTACGTCATGTGTCTTGATCATCCGCTATCCACGTACCATGGGTCTTTGTGCACCTACAAAACAGAATTACATTCAGGTACCCTTTATTTTTGATTTTGGGTCCTTAGATGTTAGTGTTGGTAACCCAAATTTGTCTTACGACCCTGGTGGTCTCAGACATCTTTTTTCCACTTGAGTCAACGTACTTGACCACTGGACTGGTCGAAGCTGACTTCTTAGGCTTTTCGGATTAAGGAATCCGGATCTTCTGAGCTGGTGGACTGCTGACCTGTGCATTTTGTGCGATTTTCTTCTTTTTCTTCTGACTCTTGGGTCCTCTTCTGACTATAGGATCATAATAATATGACCCATACTGAGCAGGATGTGTCAGCTGAGGTGGTCCATACTGATCAGCCCATTTGGATTTGCTAGTTCCCCCTTGACTGAACTGGGGTATATTGGTACTGATCTTCTTGTCAGAATGCTGATGTGTAGGATGAGGTGGCTTCATCCTTTGTTTGTTTTTGGCTAGGGGATTCAGTATTTCAGCACTACTGAGCTCAGGACAATCATACTGATAGTGTCCTGGCTTCTTGCAATTGTAGCAAGCAATGACTCTTTCTTCTTTGTTTTCGCTTTCTTTTGAAGGTGCTAAGTCATCTCTTTTCTTGTATTCAGAAGTGTTCGAGTCAGGAGCGCGTTTTGGTGTATATTCGGACTTACCTTTTGTTTCTCGATAGGCTTTAGTCACTTTTCTGCGCCTCTCCTTCTCCTTCTGATATTTTACAGCGAGCAGCGCATACTTCTGAGCTAAACTTCTTTCTTGTATGTCAGTTAGTGAAGGTTCAGTTTTGCTTGACGCGGGAGATGCTGTGCTGACTGATGCTTTGAAAGCATGGTCAATTTTGGTGTCAGCTTCAGCTCGCTGCTTCCGTTGAGGTCTGTCGAACTCGAATTCCTCTCCCTGAAGTTCTGAAAAGATATGGTCAGGAGTAGCAATATCTAGATCAGAATGGCGTAATAAGGTGGCAAAAGGAGTCCAATGTCCATCCGCGGTGCCCTCGGATATCTTGAGATTCATTTCTCGGTTGGAGAATGTCTTTCCCAACCCGTTGATGGAGTTCATCATATTCGTAAATCTGACATTTAGATCTTCTATTTTATCACCAGGCATGAGAGACAAACTCTCCAGTTTTTGGAGTTCCAGCGCAAGTTTGTTAGCTTTGATCTTCTGAGTCCCCCGACTCAGTGGCGCTAGAGCATCCCAGAGCTCTTTTACTGTCTTGCATTCCTGAACCCTGCTGAGATAAGAATCACTAAGAGTGGTTAGTATGACATTCCTGGCAACTCGGTCTAAATTGTGAAGTTTCTTCTCCTCAAGAGTGAAGAGACTTCGTCGCCTGGGAATCTTCTTCCCTGGCCACCATTCCTCCTCCAAATCTCTTGGATCTCCGAGTCACGACACTATCGATCATAGGAACGATAGGTCCTTCCTCAAGTACTTCGGTCATGCTGTTATGGAGGGAAGTCAAATGATCCTCCATTCTGACTCGCCATACACCATAGTTCTCTACTGAGAACATAGGTACCATTCTTATTCCTGACATATCAGACATGTTAAATAATGATATGAATGAAGAGTGATATGCAGTGAAAACGATTTTTCGGATCCGTTCAAGTAGACCAGTTTCAAGATAACAAGAGTCTTATAGAACTCCTGCTCTGATACCAATTGTTGGTCCCGAGAGCACGTTTAGGTGTAGAGGGGGGGTGAATACACCTAAAACCTATTTCTCAACTTGTAACACGAACAGTCCCGTTCAGGAGTGTGCCGTACTAAAAGAGTTCAGCAGACCAAATAGCTGTTCTGAATCGTGTTAAGGCAAAGAGGTACTGACTCTTTTGAGATCTGCTAGCTGACTAAGTCAGAATTCAGTATCTTCAGATGGAGTTCAGTGGTGCGTAAATGTGTAGGCCCAAATCAGTTGAGTGGAAAAAACATTTTCTTAAAAACAGTTTCAGTTCAGAAGAGTGAATCAGATAAGTATGCTGAAACTTAGTTGAATGATTTTAAAGATATGATATTCAGTATGAACAGTTAAAAATCAATGTAACAGTAAATAAGAGACACAGAGATTTTTAAAGTGGTTCGGATGCACAGGATCCTACGTCCACTGTCCCGAAAGGTCAGGAGGCTATTTATTATCCTGAGTTAGTCTTAGTTAGCTTGTACACAGGACAAAGCCGCGTCTTGGAATTTATACTGAGCAAGTCTCAGTTTACAATGGGTATCAAACTAAAGTGTTTGACAAACTTCTCCAACTATGAAGGGGTCCTTTTACAATAAGGATAAGGTTCAAAGGTGAACCCCTTCGTCTAAGCTATGGATAAATTCAGTTGAGCTTAAGGTTAGAGGGATAGGGAACGAGAAAGTGGCTTCTAGATTGACGAGCAACTGAGTTGTAGCTTTGAGTTCGTGTATCGTCGATTTGGATACTAGAGGCTTTTATATCTGTTTAGCTTGGTTCCCTAAGAGCTAGAAGGTAGTCTTTCACCGGAGAATGTTCTTTAAGTTCTTGCGGAAGACTTATGCGATATTATGTTTATGCTCGTTTTTCTGTTTTCTTGCTCGAGAGTGTGTTGGCTCGTTCGTTGCTTTTTTGGCTCTCTGCGTGCTTGAAAAAACTTGAATCATCCCTCTATTTATAGCGAAGAGATTAGGAAAGATCCGTTGGAGACGATGATCCCTTTATCTCACTCTTTTGGTAGCTAACGGCTCTTTTGGAAAAGGTGACAACGTCCTTTCCCTCCTTTTCCAGAAAGTTGTTGACTTGCAGCTTTAGCAAGTAAGGACACGTGTTGGCTTGTCATTTGCCGAGGTTTTGCAGAGTAGTTGAGACAGAACAGACTTCGAGGCATAATGAAACTGACTTCTCTCTTCCTCGTATTTGACTATGCTTATTGTTGTTCAAAAGATCTGACAGTTCAGAAGACTGTCTGCCGTTACTGAGTCTGATCCTGTAGAGAGTACTGAATTTACTCTACTGAAGGTCAGCTCTTAGTTTAATGAACTACTCCTGCTGAGTTCAGTTCCACTGAGTCTTTCAGTATACTGCTCCTGCTGAGTCCAGTACATACTGAGTCTTCTACATCCGGTGCTGAGGCTGATAATCTACTGACCGCCTGAACCAGTGCAGAGTGTCTACTGAGTCTGAATCCTGAGAGACAAAAGCAATTACAAAGGAATGGTTCACCAATCAGATAGGGTTTTGGGATCTTCAAATCTTCATGGGATCACTCAGGGTGTAAGCCTACTGATTGCATTTCAGTACGGAAGATAGAATCATTTCCCACTATGTAAAACCGTGGTGAGGACTGAATCATCACCCAACAATACACCTGAGTGCAAATTTCAACTCAAAACGCAAAGGTCAGTTTCTACTGAATGATTCTATTGAACCAATCAGTTGGCCAAATAAGCTTTCTAGATCGCGTGGGTAGATAGTCCTATCTACTGACTTTAGTCAGTGAACATTAATTCAGCATAAGATAGAGTGCGGAAGTGTAGGCCCAAATAATTTTCTTCTCAGTTTTAAAATACGTTTTATGCTGAATGTGTGAATTTTAAAGATACGTTTGTATGTAGTACGAACAATAAATCAATGACAAAGTAAATCAACACAAACAGTTTTTAAAGTGGTTTAGATACGCTAGATCCTACATCCATTATCTTGAACAAAGCAGGTGATCATGATTACTTATACTGAGCAAGTCTTAGTTGATCTGTACGCTGGACATATACTATAGTTATAGTCTTAGTGATTTTACAGTTTCAAACACGGAGTTTGATTTTCTCCAACTAAGAAGGAGTTCTCACAATAAGAACAGTTCAATAAACTTAACTCCTTTGAATTTTCAAAGCTTAAGGTTTAATAAGGATTGCTTAGAATAGAGAAAAAGGAACAATAGAACTCTAGAGTGAAGAACTAATTATATCTCTTTGTATATGAGTTCTTTGCTGTGTAAGCTGTTTGATCGCTAGAGCGTTTGAATGCTTGAAAGCTTTAGGTTCTCGGTGTCTTCTTTGCATGAAGACTCTTCTCTATTTATAGTTTTAACTCATGAATAGATCTGTTGGAAGAGGTCTAGACGCGTGTCGAAAATGACCAAAAAAATGGCCATCTTAAGCTTTGAATGCCACTGTAGTGCTAGTACGACAGTGCTGACAGTTCCTCATTGGTCGAGTTTGGAGATTCTCTCTTTTTCAGTCTAGGTAGCAACTTTTACAAGTTCAAGTACTGTGCTGGCAGCTCCTCATTGGTCGAGTTTAGAGAGTTGGTGAGGCTTGTTCAAACTCTAAGGCAGATGTTGAGTTGACTTCATCGGATTCCTCGGACCCTTTCCACTGAGTTGTCTCCAGTTAACATTCTTTTGAGATACTCAGTACTTGACTCGATTTTGTTTACATATTTAGTGGGTCCTGAGACACCCAACTGAGTTCATCATGCTGAGTCTATCCAGTTGAAATAAGAATATGCAACTGAATCTATCTGCTACTGAACTCGAGCTAGATTCAGATACTAAGACACCCAATTACCGTATCTTGCAAGCTTATTGGAGAGATGGTAGTAACGGAGCCCGTCTTGTGCGTCTAGAAAAACGTCTCTTGCTGCATTCGTTATGCTTTTATATTGGTCCGAAACAATCATTAAACTCTCATCTGTTGCAAATGCAGCTCTCAGTCATAGCATAAACCACGTCCATGGAACATCATTTTCAATCGAACTTACACCAAAAGCGAGTGGGAATATTTGCTCGCATCAAAAGGTTGCAGCGACGATTAATATTCCCTTATTCCTGCCTTTCAAGTGTGTCCCATCAACAACAATAACCTTCTCGAGGTTGGCTAACCAAGGGGCATGCGATAAACCAAGCGCCAAAGAAAAATGCCGGAAACACCCATCCTCACCAACATCGAGATCAGTATAAGTGCCCGGATTTGTCTCTTCCAACAAATGCAAATATTGAGGCTACTTTCTGAACGACTCTGCATGTCTACCGTACATCATCAAAATAGCAGCATTGCTTGCTCAGAGGGTAACCCCTTAGGTTGCTTGTATTCCATTCTTATCCAATAGATCCACCTGAATATCAGTCGTTTTCATTAACTTGTTTTGACAGCACATTCTACAAGCTATACAAGTTTCTACAACCTTCGAATGCACATTTCCTGAGCCAAGGCTGGACAAATCAGTTGTACAAGTGTGGTCTGCAATAAATGTAGTCACTTTCCAATTTTGTTGAACTCTGCAAAATGCCCCCAGCTGAAATGGACAATCAACACATCTTTTGTACATATAATCCAGCCAGGAAGCGTTGTGACGTTGAACTTTGAAATCCGCACCGTTTTCCATATGCAATAGTGCCACAACAGCATAAAGTTCCTCTTTCGAACTGAACATCAATCACTCCCGCAAATTTTCGTCTACAACATTATTCAGGTTGCGCAACACTACTGAATAGGATATATCAGGGGGAACAAATAGGAAGTAACCAGTTGCTTGTTGCTTCTTTGTTGTCGTATATAGTCTCGTCGTTAGTTGAAGGACGATGGACTACGAGCAAGGACATAAGCTAACTCACGCCTCTCTCTCTCATTCCATGCAGCAAAATCATCTAACGAACAATTAATCAAGGCGGGAGGAATATCTTGATCATCATCATCCCTAGATAGTGAGTCCAGATCCGCTTCATGATCTTCGTTCGTCTTGACACAAATATTTCTTTCGGAAGCAGTTGCGCCGACATTGCTTCTGCTACCTTGCTCCGTAAACCAATTAGGACCTCCGAAATGAGAAATATCTTCAAGTAATTGATTCAGGTTAAGGATAGCAAATTGAGGATTTTGGACTTGAGAATACGCAAGAAATACAACCGGCTATCATAACCCAGGATAGCCTTCATTATCCTATTGAGAAATAGCACTATAGTAGACGAAGTAGTTGAACGGAAGAGAATAAGCACTGAGCCACCTATTAATGCTTCGTCGGAGATATTGTGATATCCCTAATTTTCCTTACAAGGTTTAAGACGATTAGTTGATTCTTTAGTTATAAACTAGACGATTCACACCCCGCGCGAAAATTCTTTTAATTTCAATAAAATGAAACATTTAGAGTAAGAATTATAACTCACATTAGGGATTTATGCATATAAAATAGATTGTACCGACATGTATATATATATGTCTCATGACTTTAGTTATTCACCTAATTACGTTGTTTCCACTTTTAGATGTTAAGTTGTTAAGGATGTAGTATACGTTTTATAGAATGAAAGTTCACCCAATTATCGAATTGGAATTCATGTAGAAATCTGGACGGGAGTTGTGGATGTAACAAATAAATAGGCCCAAATCTATATTTTTAGTTAATATTTAGGAACACCTTTAAGTAAATGGACAAATGATGAGATTAGACCTAAATCGTGTTTGTGTTTGCTAATTAAGGTTTGATTATTAAAATATTATTATAGAAGCGAAAATATTCCCTTGAAAAACTAATGAAATCTTCGTCAGGCATTGTTGTATTATTATTATGGTGCGAATTTGTATTTTTCTTTTTGTGTGATGACGAGGAAAAGCTTAATAAATCATTAGTGCCTACCTCACGAATTGTTAATTTTCAGATGTCAAATTATTATTTTATTGTCTTTTGTAGTTGTAATGGAAACGAAGGTCTAGTTTGATTTAGTATATATTAGGAATAGTGTATGATGATCACTAAGTCAATTTTATTTATTTATTTATATAATACCCATATTGACATCTGATTATAATAAGCAAGTTCTAACTAAGAAAAGCATAAATAAGGTATGCAGTGTCGGAGAATAATAAGACATTTTTGAAAGACGGGTGTTGTAAAATAGGATCCGAAAGTTATTAGGATTATTCAGGAATAAGAATTTGAATAATCACTAAGCTTAAGATTCCTCTTGTAGAAGACATCAAAGGAGACAAGTAGCACCGTACTTCATCAGAAAAGCTATATTACTCTACAAGCACAACAACAAGGTGAGTTTTACTTTCTAAACTATTTTTGAGTTATTAAGCTCTGTGAAATGTTATGTTTATCTATGAAAATATTTTTGTGCGTTCTACTTGTTTAATGCTCTGAATTTATTCGATCGAGATTCTAAACTGACCTAACACGCTAGCGAGAATTATGTACACCTTTGTTAGTAGTGCAATAAGTTAATCGCCTTTGTGTGCTAACCAGTTAGAGAGGACCTATTAACTTCGTCTTTAAGTCTAACGATTGAGATCTCTGGGTTAAAACCCGATGATCAGATGTTTATGAGACTCACTGGATTTCAATCCAAAGTCCGAGAGTAAGGGGAATAAAGTAAGAGTAATAGTAAAACGTGATAGTGGGCAAACAAGGAAATAAATGTTGGTATGATTAAGAGTGGCTTTTTTTTTAAAACCTTCCAAGTCATACGACTTATGCATGGATAAACTGTTTATAAAAATATTTATGAACTGTTTTACCCACTGAGTACACTAGTGCTCAGCTCAAATTGTTTTAAAAATGTTTTCAGACTGGGTGGATGGTGGTGACAAGCAAAGCTGAGGCGAGGGTTTTTGCTGTATATACATATTATATATTGCTTTCGCTTAAGTTCGACTACTTTTAGTAATAACTCTTATGGGCTTATCTTGTGCGTTGTTGTTTGGCCCTGTGATACTCTCTTTAATAATTAATTACTTAATGACTCAATTTGAGTTGAGTCATTTTGAATATTAAATTCTTGAGTACAATTATCATCTTTTTTTTAGCATGCTTCTCTATTAAAAGAGGTGGCGTCTAATTTATTTGGGTATCCTATATGATTTATTCCAAAAAGTACAAACACTTTTTCCTTCCTCGCTTGTTTTTTCTAACCCCAGTCGCACCCTGATGATCGTGTCCTTTTCGAAAATTGGGGTGTGACAGATATGCAAGAGAAATATTATTCGAAGGAATGTAAACCATGAAATCATGGCCATTGACATAATTCGACTAATCATCGAATTCGCCGTTCAATTTCACAATTATAGATAAAAACCCGCAATTTTTTTTAAATAGATGTGAGGAATTGAGAAAAGTATGTAGGGAGAGCTATGATCAAATTTGGTATGTGAAGGAGTGAACTCATGCATGGAGTTCCTCATTCTTATATGTAAAAAAAGGTCTATGGAATATTTTCAACATATAAGCTTCATATAAACATGTGCTTTCATTCACAGGCAGTCCCTTGGCGCTAAGGGTGTGCAAAAAAACCGCAAACCGCCACCCGCCCGCTTAAACCGCCCGTTCCAACCCGTACCCGCCGGTTGAGATTTTTTAAAATGAACCGCGGTTTGAAATTTAAACAAACCGCCACTTGGCGGGTGGGTGGCGGTTTTGAGTTGAGGGCACCCGACCCGCCCGCCTCCTATTTATCTTAATTTTTTATACTAAAATATAATATTTAAATACATAAATAATATAAATATAGTCTAGTGTATGTGTCTTTTTGAATTGAGAGACATTGGTTCATTCTTGTTATCCTTCTTCCTCTTCCATTTTAAGTTCTAACTTTTTAAAATTCATTCATGACCTTCAATTTATGTCCATTTCCTATTCTTTTTTGAAGTTTATTCTATGCTCGATAGGTTGCAGAATACAATTTTCAAATTACTTGAAGGACTTTAATTTTCAAGTTGTAGGATTTTAATTATGTTCATCAAATTTTGCTAAGGTGATATCATATTTACTCTTTATTATTATTATTTCATTTTCCGCATTGGAAACCTCTTATTAATATGGAATGATTAATTTTATCGACATGATTTAGAGAAGTAACAATCCGCCAAGCTGCCCGCAACCGCCCGCCTACCCGCTTACCCGACCCGCTACGGTTTTGGAAAAAAACTAAACCGCCACGGTTTGTAATTCTCCTAACCCGCTTATATATAGGTGGGTCATTTTTTACGTCTAAACCCGCCCGAACCCGCCCGCGCACACCCCTACTTGGCGCCTTCAACCCTCCATAGGCCCAATAACAAAATCATATCCGACAAATCATTTCACTAGAAAAAGCCTAATAGAAACTGCACATTCTACCCATAAAAAAAGAAGAAACTACACCGTCCTTAGGCTCTCCCTCGACCCTGCCCTTCTGCGAATTTTGCAGATAAAGCCTACCATGTTGTATCTTGTCTATCCCGAACAAAGGGGAGTCTGGGGCTAAGGAATAAAGCAACGACCGAAGGCAATTTTTGAGTCTAATTCTCAACTGATGGAGGTAAAATATTACTCCCTCCGTCCCATTATTCTTGTCCGCTATTCCATTTTGGGTTGTCCCAAAATTCTTGTCCACTTTCCTTTTTTAGTAAATTATTACACACAACTTTTTTGTGGGACCCACAACTTTATACCAATCTACACACAACTAACAACTCTCCTTAAAAACCGTGCACTCGGTCCCGGTAATTGCTTCAGCTCATAGAAATTGCTCGACCGATGGATTTATTCGGCCTTTCGCCTATTTTCTTGTCACATTAAATATAATGAATAGTGCCTATGACGGGCCAAGGGACGACTGCAGGCTACTATCAACAATGATGGCTGGGCCGAGGGGAAACTCAGTCGATTAGTATTTTTGGGCAATAGTTTTGTTACATCCCTAGACTCTCCATCAACCTCTATGGCTCTAGCCTTTTTCACAAACCAGACTTTTTTTCAAACAAAAATAAATTAATGCTAGCACAGACTCCTACAACAACTTCTGAATGATTGGGGAGAAGTGATTTATGACAACAAAAGAATCAAATGACTATTTTGGTACATAGTTAGGGATGATTAAAGTTGTGTTTTTTAACAAGCATTTGGGCTAAAGGAGCAAATGTCACATGTTTTTATGATATTTAAAATTATTAGATAAGTTAATTGAATAGATACTCCATCTGTCTTATTTAATTAGTTCATTTTTTTTTCAACACAGAGATTAAAAATGACGTTTTTTGTTTGTAAAGTATAAAGCAGTAAGGTTCACTAAAATATATAGAGTATTATTTTAATTTAAAAAATAAAAATGGACTAATGGAGTGGGACAACCAGAAAAAGGAAACTGGATTAATGGAGTGGAACGGATGAGAGTATTATTTAGTTTGTCATAATATTTATAAAACTCTATTGTTAGTACTAATTGTTAACCTAATAGGCCACACACAAATATTATAAAGTTTCTATTTGAGTTGATTCAATAGTTAATCCAATTGATTAGGAAACTAATTAAATGAGACTTGATTTATTTTAATTAGTTAGATTAGATTAGACATTCAATTATATTAATTTAGTTGAATGTATTAGATATATTTGATTAATAAGTTTTATTTTACGACTCATTTAATTATACACAAAGTTAGTTTAATTAAATTATATATAGTAAAATCAAGATTAAAATCTAGTTAAATTCTTATGTGGGTTCCTATTAAAGGCACACCCTATGTATATATATCTGTAACCGTACTAAAGTAATTTAAATACAACCGGTTCGGAGATAGAATAATGACTCCATTATCATTAGTGGAGCAAAGTAACAGTTGAAAAAAAGGAATCTCCATAATGACGAGGAGATTAATGAGGGAAAAAATCATTTTTCTCTTACGAGAAAAAACACATAATTTCTTCTTAATCTTCTCAGGTTGTTATTCTTCATATTCTCAATTCAACAAATATGTGGTCAAATCTAGATGCATAAAGTAATAACTCCATTATCAATATTAGTGGAACAATTGAAAAAAATTCATGTCTGTTACGATGAGGATATTAATGGAGATTAATGAGCAAAAAACCGTTCCTTCTCTATTGATTAAAAACACATAATTTCTTCTTGAGTTCTCAAGTTAATATTCTTTATATTTTAATTCAACAAATACGTACATTATACGTAAAGTTAATTTGATTAATTTAAATCTAGATACTAATTCGTTAGAGAAAAGTAATAACTCCATTATCATTAGTGGAGTAATATAACGGTTGAACAAATGAATCTCCATAATGATGAGGATAATGGAGATTAATGTAAGGTTATCGAGAAAAAAGTATTTTTCTCTTACGATTTAAGAAACAAAATAATTTCTTCTTCATCTTCAAGTTGTATGGTTAGAATGATCCAACCAGGAATACAAAATAATATTATTGGAGCTCAGGGAATTCTAATAATTTTATATTATTATAGTTAACTGTTCAATAACTGGGTAGCCAAACGAATTTGGTTAACTGATCCAACAGTTAGTACTATCTTTTATTTTTTTCTCCCTCAGTCCCACATAAAACGTTCTATATTCTATTTACTTGTGGGGGGGGTAACATACCTGAGTGCGAATTTCAACTCAAACGCGAAAGATAGATGTAATAACCCGTATTTCTATATAGTATAGAATTATGTTGGTCCCGAGTCAAACGTTCAGGTGTGGGGTGGGGGGTGAATACACACCTGAAAACCCTTTTCTCAAACTCAAAACGCGATCAGTCCATTTCACGGAAGAGGTTGGGAGATAATTCAACTGTAGATTTTTTAGAAGATTTGACTGATCCCAAAACCCTAATTTGAGTGGTGAACCATTCCTTTGTAATTGTAACGCCTTGGTCTGTGAGAGTTTCAGACTCAGTAGACTTACCTTCAGCATGGTCCAAGCTCAGAAGTTCTGTTTGTTGAGCCTTAGTAGACTATCCGCCTCAGTACCATGGAGTGAAGACTCAGTAGTGCTGAACTCAGCAGGAGCAGCATACTGAGAGGTGTTCAGATTCAATAGTGCTGGACTCAGTAGGAGCAGCATACTGAAAGAGTCAGCAGAACTATACTCAGCATGAGCAGTATACTAAACTCAGAGTCGACCTTCACTAGAGTTGAACTCAGTAGGAGTATACTACTGAATCACAGATCAAACTCAGCAACAGCCTGACAGTCTCCTTGATTGTCAATAGTTTTCAATGTTAAATCAGTAGAGTTGTTCGAGGTTGTACACATCAGAGAAGTCAGCTTCAGTATCTGCCTTGGAGTTTGAATGTCTCAACAACATTCTACACCTCGATCAATGACAAGCAGCCAGCTGTCAAAGTTCTGGTAAAAAGCTGCAAGTCAACTAGTTTCCTAAAAAAGAGGGTAGACTCTGCATGATTTCAAAAGAGCCGTTAGCTACCCAAAGAGAGTGACACGTGGACAGTTAATCTCCAATGGATCTATCCATAGCTCACCTCTATAAATAGAGGAAAAATCAAAACGTAGAAAACATAGAGCGAGACACAGAGAAATACGAGCATTGAACGGACAAGAACACAAGCTTTCCACAGGAAGTTCAGAGAAATACTCAATGCGAAAGGCAATTACACTGCTCTAGGGAACCAAGCTTCATAGAATTAAAGCCTCTAGCATCCAACTGATAGAACACGAACCCAGAGAGATTATTCCCCACTGTTCTTCACTCTAGAAGCCACTTCATTGTTCCCTTTCCCTCTAACCTAAGCTCCACTGAAATATCCATAGCTTAGAACCGAAGGAGTTCATATGTTGAACTGTTCTTATCGTAAAGAACTCCTTCACTGTTGGAGAATCCTTCAAACATATTTGTTTGAACCTTGTAAACTAGGACTTGCTCAGTATAATCTTCAAGGCCGTGTTTGTCCAACATACAAACCAATTGAGACTAACTCAGTATAATAAAATAGCCTCTTGATGTTTTTGGGACAGTGGACGTAGGATTTTAGATATCCGAACAACTTTAAAAATCGCTGTTTCTTTTACTGTTGCATTGAATTACTATTCATTCTGAAAACCCGTTTTCAAAATCATTCAACAGAGTTTCAGAAAAGCTTAACTGAGTGCACTAATCTACTGAAACAGTTTTACTAAAAATGTTTTCAATTCAACTGAATTGGGCCTACACTATTTCGCACCTACTGAACTCTCACTGAACGGTACTGAATTCTGATATCAATCAGCTAGCATGCCTCAGTATAGTAAGTCACTCTGTCCACGCGCGATCCAAAACAACATGCCTGGTCTACTGAATTTATTCAGCAGACAATCTCCATAATCGGACTGTTCGCATTCAAGTTTGAGAAAAGTTTTTAGGGGTATTCACCCCCCCCCCATCTGCACCTGAACGTTTGACTCAGGACCAACAGAAGATGTCTACTGAATAGATTCAGTAGACCAAGCAGGCTGATCTTGATCGCGCGGACAGAGTGACTGACAGTACTGATGTCTGCTAGCTGACTGATGTCAGAATTCAGAAGCCTTCAACGGCTGTTCAGTAGCGTGCGGAAATGTGTAGCCCCGATTTAGTTTGTTTCAAAAAAGTTTGTTTACTAAAGTTGTTCAGTAGATTATTGCGATGTTTAAGCTTTTGTACTGAAATAGCAGTTGTATGATTTTGTAAAGATATTTTACATTATGAGCAGTTATATCATGCAACAATTAAACGACACATCAGTGCTTAAAGTTGTTCAGATACGCAAGATCTTACGTCCAGTCGTCCCAACCAAAACAGGAAACTATTTTTACTGAGTTATCTTAGTTAGTTTGTACGCAGGACAAACTTTTACTTGTCATTATATTGGGCAAGTCTCAGTTTACAGAGTCGAACAATATTGTTTGAATGTATCTCCAACGATGAAGGAGTTCTTAACACTAAGAATAGTTCAATAAATGAACTCATTCAGTTTAAGCTATAGATATTAGAGTGAGATTAATGTTAGAGGGTGGGAACGAGAAATGCTTCTAGAGCGAAGAAAAAAGAGGAGTGATCAACTCTGGGTTCGTGTTCTTCAGCTGAGTAATCGCTAAGTGTTGTAGAGCTTTGAATCTTTGTATGCTTGAGTTCCCGTATGGTCGCTTGTGTGATCGTGTAGTGCGACTTGAAAGATTACTACCTTCCCTCTATTTATAGTAGTGAGCGTGGATAGGTCCATTGGAAACGAAGCAGTCCACGTGTCACTTTATATAGGTAGCAAATGGCTCCTTCCTTTGAATTATGTTGAGTCCACTTGTTTACAGAAAGTGGTTCACTTGCAGCTTTTATCGGATACATTGCCAGCTAGCTGCTTGTTATTGGTCGAGGTACAAAAAGTGGTTGAGACATTCAGACTTTAAGGTTGATACTGAAGGTGACTTTTCTCAGATGTACGACCTCGGATCACTTTACTGAATCTGACTTTGAAGGCCACTGTTAGTTAAAGCAATTGACAGGCCGTTGCTGAGTCTGACCCATAGGTTCAGTAGTACACTCCTGCTGAGTTCAACTCTACTGAAGGTCAAGACTCTGAGTTCTGTAAACTGCTCCTCCTGAGTCAAGTTCTACTGACTCCTAAACAACATTCAGTATGCTGCTCCTGCTGAGTGCAGCCTGAAGGAATAATAGGGTTTACAGTAAGGCTACCTTTCTCCTGGTGTGTTGTCGCGGCTCCGATTGTTGCTCCTGTGTCAGATCTTCTGATCTGTGTCCCGGCCTTTTCTCCCTCCGGGTGGTCGAGATCTCGAAGAAAATAAATTTATTCTCTCTCTATAAACTCACGCCACTCTCGATTTTTATGAATCAATTGTATGAGTTTCTGAACAGAATACTAATATATATAGGCTTCAAAAACCTATGTAATATTAATATATTTGTAGCCCATTAATTTAATTATAATCCAATGGGCTTCTATTAAATCAGCCCATAATATAATTAATTAATTTATTGGGCTACTAATATTTATCAATTAATTGGCCCACCAATTAATTCCGTATAAATAACATTATTAAATAATGTAAAATACATTAATCCATTAATAATGAATTCGAGAGATAATAAATTACTAGGCAACTAATTGGGCCGGATCGTGGATCCAATACAAGAAATAAAGCTGGGCCTCCAATTAATTAATTATCCATGCTCGACCAGAGCAAAATTAATTAATTAACACGGATTCATTCCACTAGAGAATCCGTGCTTGACTTACCCCTTTATCCCAATTTGAGCAAGGGCTTGTATTTTAGACTTAATCGATCTCCGTATTTAAGATAGAAATATCCGTTAATTAATTAAGCTTCTTGATCGCTTAAATTAATTAACATCTTGTATTCTCGAGTAGTACCACTCGACCTTATTAACACACCCGAACTTAATCAACCGGCCGGGTTTAGTGTGCTAATCCTTTCGAGTTCCTCGGGGGATATTATCAACCCATTCCCCGGGATACGGCCGCAAGATACGGACAACCAAACTCGAGCCACAAATGACTACTAACACCCAAGATACGTAGATCCGGTCGCTCATTGGACGTTCACCATAGTAGGTCAAAGTGATAGATAGCCAAATGCACTCAACGAAGTCTTACCAAGCTTAAGATCAGGCCTAAGTCACCGAGATCTTGGTTCTCCACTAAGGTCGGTTAGGAGAACACATCTCACCGTGATCCTTCAATACACCACCTTAAGTGTACCAAGTAAAGACAAGCGACTAAGACAAGCCACTTCTTATCTAAATCTGCAGCTTAAACCGACAACTTCATCCTTAAGTTGTCTCACCAGTGTTAACTTGTTTATATCTTGTCGGTTCAACCAATTTGTGTTGTCTTCTCGTGATACCCGACACACCACACAAATCTAACTTTTATACAAGATAAAGGATAACATGTGCAAATATACATATTTATCGATAGGAGAATAAAACAAAGGTAAGGACAAAAACACATTGTATACTAGCATAAAAAGTGCTTCCAGTATACAAAATCCCAACAATTCTCCCACTTATACTAAAGTAAACTTTTAGTATACAATGTGTCTATATCTCAGCTATCTAGGTACAAACTAGTACCCAGCTATATGTTAGCTATGTATCCTATCTATCACGACATCTTCTCCCACTTATACAAAAGTTTCTGTAGTCCTAAGTGGGGCATCTCTACCATCCCAAAGCCACGAACATGCTTCTCGTAAGCCGGGAGTGGTAAGCTCTTCGTGAAAGGATTAGCTAGGTTGACTTCAGTTCCAATTTTGTCAATCACCAGGTCACCTCGATTTACGAATACTCGTATAATATGGTACTTCTTGTCTATGTGTTTAGACGCCTTGTGAGATCTAGGTTCCTTAGAATTTGTCACTGCACCCGCATTATCACAATAAATCGTGATCGCCTTAGGCAAATTCTGAACAATATAAAGATCTTGGAGGAAATTCTTGAGCCAAACTGCCTCTTTCGAAGCTTCGAGCGACCACATACTCTGCTTCCATGGTTGAGTCCGCAATGCATTTCTGCTTTGCACTCCTCCATGAAACGGCTCCACCTCCCAAGGTAAACACATAACCCGAGGTAGACTTCTTCTCGTCTGACTGGTCAGCCTGGAAATCCGATTCTGTATAACCCAAAGACACTAGACTGTCTGACTGGTAAACAAGCCTATAATCTCTAGTCCGTTTAAGGTACTTGAGAATATACTTGACCGCAGTCCAATATTTCTTTCCAGGGTTAGACTGATATCTTGAGACCATGCCTACGGCATATGAGATATCTTCTCTCGTACAAAGCATCGCATACATGAGGCTACCAGCAGCGGAAGCATGTGGTACTAGCCTCATACTTTCTATCTCTTCAGGCGTTTTTAGGGCACTGATTCTTGGATAGAAAAATGTCATGTCTGAAAGGTACTGAACCTATCTTGGCATTTTGCATGCTAAAACGAGCAATAACAGTGTCAATGTAGGACACTTGTGACAAGCTTAACATCCTTCTTCTGGCGATCTCGAATAACATTGATCCCAAGGATGTAAGCAGTTTCACCTAAGTCCTTCATTTGAAACTGCTCGGATAACCACGTCTTTACGTCTGATAACACTTCAACATTATTGCTAATGAGAAGGATGTCATCTACGTAAAATGCAAGAAACACCACTGATCTGTTAACACAAGTACGTTACACACACCTCGTTAGGACAGGATACAAATCCATAGGATTTGACTACCTCGTCGAAAACGCTGGTGCCATAACCGGGAATCTTGCTTAAGTCCATGAATAGACTTCTTAAGCTTCCAAATTAGATGCTCTTCGCCCTCCTTCACATAACCATCCGTGCTTTTCATGTAGATGTCCCTACCTTTTTCAAGGTGACCGTTTAGGAATGCGGTTTTGACATACATTTGCCAGATATCTAGGTTCATGTGAGCTGATATGGCAAGGAGAATCAGAATGGACTTGATCATTGCTACAGGCGAGAAGGTGTCTTCATAATCGATACCTTCTTTCTGGGTAAAACCCTTCGCCACTAGTCTGGCCTTAAACGCCATGATCTCTTCATTCGGTGCTCTCTCTTTCTCTTGTATACTCACTTACTACCAATAGCATTGCAGCCCTCGGGTAGTTCGGTGATCTCGTATACATCCATATCGGTTATGGACTCAAATTCGAGTCCATGGTGCATCTACATCTCCCACTCGCTTCGTTGTAAGTCCAGGGGATCCACGGTATCTTGTTCATCCGCCAGGAGATAATTAAACGTCTCCCTAGTGAACATACCGATCAGGTGTAAATATCACCCTCCCACTACGTCGAACAGTGTTAGGAGTCTGTGTTAACGATTGTGCGAGTTACTCGTGAAGTACTATCTTGCACTACCGGGCTGTTCAAGTGGAACTCGACCACCTTGTAATTCTTCAAGGATGATGTCGACTCGAGATTTATGGTTACTAGTGTAATCCTCTTCTAAGAACCGAGCGTTAGGGCTAACAACGATCTTCTGTTCTTTAGGATCATAAAAGTATCCACTCTTCATTTTCTTCGGATGCCCTATGAACAACATCACTTCTGAACGTGATTCCAATTTGTCGGCCTGCCTATTCAGCACATAAGCAGGATAACCCCAAATCCTTAAGTGGTGCATACTGGGTTTGTGCCCGCTCCACAACTCGAAAGGGATCTTTTGTACCGACTTGGAAGACACACTATTCAAGCAAGTATGTTGCGCTCTAAGGGCATATCCCCAAAAGAAAACTGGCAAAGTTGCATAACTCATCATCGACCGAACCATCTCTAAGAGACTTCGGTTCCTTCTCTCTGACACACCATTCTGCTGAGGCGTGCCTGGTGCTGTCAGTTGGGATGTAATCCCACATTCTGTCAAGTAGTCCTTGAACTCGTTGGACAGGTATTCCCCACCACGATTAGATCGTAGTGTTTTGATTTCTTTACCTAGCTTCTTCTCCACTTCTGCCTTGAATTCCTTAAAGGTTTCAAAGCAATCCAACTTGTGGCGAAGAAGGTAAACATATCCATACCTTGAGTAATCGTCAGTAAATTTGACGAAGTACTCATACCCTCCACGAGCTTGTGTAGACATAGACCCACACAAGTCAGAATGTATCAAACTTAATGCTTCTGTGGCTCTATAACCCTTTGCCTTCAAAGGCCTAGTCATCATCTTTCCTTCCAAACAGGTTTCGCAAGTTGGAAATGGTTCAATCTTGGAGAGACTCCACTGATCCATATTCCACCAACCTCTGAGTCCTGTTAAGATTGATGTGACCTAGTATTAAGTGCCACAGATAAGTTTGGTTTACCTTAGAAGACTCTTTCCTCTTCTTAGGATTTGATGATGAGGAAGCAATATTAACAGAACTACGCGGTTTACAAGTAATAGTATATAAAGATCCGTTTAATGGTCCACCACAGATAAAATCATCGTCTTTCATGATAGAAACTTCACTATCAAAACTTGATTTATAACCATCCATGGTGCGAGTTTTGAAACGAAATAATGTTTCGCCTAAACTCGTGCACATATTAAACATCTTTAAGTACTAAAAACGAACTATCAAAAGATAGATTTAAATCTCCAATGGCAATTGCAGGAACTTTCAATCCATTGCCCATTGAGACTACCACCTCGCCATTGCTCAATTACCTTTTACGCAAGAAACCTTGCAAGGTGTAACAAACATGAACAGTTGCCCCGAATCCACTACCCATTCATGGGTAGAAGAGGAAACCAAAACAGTTTCAGTTACAAGAGCGACTCGCGTCTCTTTCTGTTTTGCCTTGACATCTGGATTATAATTCTTCCAGTGTCCTTTCTTACCATTCTTGAAGAACCTTCCTTTCTCCTTTGACATTTGCATGTCGCCGGTAAGGACCGTCTTCTTACTCCCACTGCTCTTCTTGAAATGTCCACCCTTTCTGTTCTTTTTCTGGTTTCCGCATTTCAGAGGATTCCTTGAACTACTAGGGATATTCAAGACTTGAACACTCTTGCCCTTTTCTATAAACTCTTTGACCGCTACCAAAGATTTGAGTAACATACTCAAAGTAAACTCGTTCTTAGACATAGCGGTCCTAAAAAAGAAGTTCTTATAGAACCTTTGCAGAGCATTTATTGGGAAGGTAAGATATCTCTTCCACTTTTTAAAATTGTCAACACCCTTTAAGGGTCGGCTCATAAGACCATTAACAACAGCTTGAACAGACATATCTGAAAAATAATGTAAAATAAAGCATGTAAGGAAAATATTTGCACATAATTCGTAATTAACGATCATTGTAACCTTTTGAAAAACCAATGATGTTAAAAACCTCGAACCGCTCTAGGAATTTCACTAGCAAGCCACGCAGGTGGACGTTTACTAGCGTAACCCTAAACCAAGCTATTTACCTAGCTCTTTAATTCCAATCCACGTCAAGGTTCTTAAGACGAATGGAATTAATAGTTCGATATTCTGGACCATGTCACTATTAAAACGCGGGAAGGGACTTCGAGGGAAGTGAATTGTACCTGCGGTAACATCTAAGCATTGACCATTAATTTGACCAAATAGAATCAAATCCTTGAAATTGACATACTTACTCGAACCATGCCGCATTCAATTTGATCTAATTAGCCATCCTATTTAATTATTATCTTCTAGAGTACTCGTGTTTACTAGGCACGCAAGCCACGCAGGTGGACGTTTACGGCTTCGCTCCCACTACTCAATAATAATCAAATATTGTTTTGGAAAACTCATCTCACAAAACTGGTAGCTCAAAAATGCAAGCAAGCCACGCAGGTGGACGTTTACTTACATAATCTTACTACTTTCGTGTAGAGTCCAATTAATGGAGGTCCGATTAAGTGTTTAATATCCAAATTAATGGAATCTAATTAAACATTTAATTTTAAAGTTGCTTAGTCTTTTTGTTCAAAAGGTTTGTAACGAATCATGCAATCACACATAATTCCTAAAGCATGCAATTTCTAAGAGCATATAATAAAACGTGCTCGCGAAAAATAAAACATGCTTTAATAAAGACATAAATCCTATTTACATGCTTTTCTAAGCGCAATTAATCATATAATTGCATGCTAAAGCATAATTAAAAATAAATACGCAAATAGGAAATATAAAAACGTTATCGGGCTTTTAAAAACACGTAATTCCTAAATATTACATTGCCCGATCAAAATACAGATCTTCGAAATCTTGAAAATCTTCGAATCTGAAACGTGTCAAAAGCGCATCGAACCGTCGTCGCCACGTCATCGTGGGGTCGCCACGTGGCGGTGCACGGCGCATGCATGGACGCCAACTCGGCTAGGGCCGACGTGGCGGCCACGTCACCGCCACGTCATCATCGTCTTCTTCAGCGAGAAGTCGCCGCCGCCGACGCTCCGGGCCGCGCCGCTGCGCCGCGTCGACCGGGAGGGTGCCGCCGCGGCCTCCCACCCCCTCTCCGTCCGGGCCGATGTCGCCGGAAAACGGGTCGGGAGCGCGCGGCAGCCGCGTTACTGCGCTGTCGCCGCGCGCCGCGGCAGCCGCCGCCTCCCGCCGCCTCCCTCCGCCTCGTCGATCGTCCCCGCCCCTTCCGGATGTCTCACGGACGTCCGGGCTGTGAAGAACAGCCACACGGAGCCGCCACCGCGGCGCGTTTTACTGCGCGATAAATCGCGCCTCCGCCGCCCGCCGCCTTCGCCGCCCGAATTCTCCCTTTCCGAACCGCGATTCGATCAATTGAAAGAGGGGAAATGATGTTGGAACACTCACGACCACCGGGTAACGGATTCCGGCCGAGATTAGTTCCTCAATTTCCCGAATTTCAAACGATTCGCCGGAATGAATTCATGGTGAGCAGCGAACTTCAGACGTCGATTTCGATCGCATACGGGATCGGATGATCCCTTGAAACCTATCGACGCGAAGATCATAAGACGATTATTCCAACGGTGCAAGCCGATCGTCGATCCGATGTCGGACGCGCCGGGAATCTCCGCCGCAAGATGCGGCGGAACCCTAGAAAACTAGGGTTTTCCTGCGAAAATCTGATTTTTCGTCGTCTCGTATTCCGTGCCTCCCGGACCAATTACAGTATAATTAAAATACAATCACATAGCATATTGATCCTATCAACTACTCATGGATTTTCTCACGAGAAAAACGATACAACGGGGTCAAAACGGTGGCTCGCAGCCGCCCCCAAACACGAAATAAGCCCGATAACGACGAAATAAAAAACGATTAAACAACAATCGAGCCTAAACCAGGCTCGATACCAATGAAGGAATAATAGGGTTTACAGGTAAGGCTACCTTTCTCCCGGTGTGTTGTCGCGGCTCCGATTGTTGCTCCCGTGTCGATCTTCCGATCCGTGTCCCGGCCTTTTCTCCCTCGGGTGGTCGGAGATCTCGAAGAAAATAAATTTATTCTCTCTCTATAAACTCACGCCACTCTCGATTTTTATGAATCAATTGTATGAGTTTACGAACGTAATACTAATATATATAGGCTTCAAAAACCTATGTAATATTAATATATTTGTAGCCCATTAATTTAATTATAATCCAATGGGCTTCTATTAAATCAGCCCATAATATAATTAATTAATTTATTGGGCTACTAATATTTATCAATTAATTGGCCCACCCAATTAATTCCGAATAAATAACATTATTAAATAATGTAAAATACATTAATCCATTAATAATGAATTACGAGAGATAATAAATTACTAGGCAACTAATTGGGCCGGATCGGGGATCCAATACAAGAAATAAAGTCTGGGCCTCCAATTAATTAATTATCCATGCTCGACCCGTGAGCAAAATTAATTAATTAACACGCATTCATTCCACTAGAGAATCCGTGCCGACTTACCCCTTTATCCCAATTTGAGCAAGGGCTTGTATTTTAGACTTAATCGATCTCCGTATTTAAGATAGAAATATCCGTTAATTAATTAAGCTTCTTGATTGCTTAAATTAATTAACATCTTGTATTCTCGAGTAGTACCACTCGACCTTATTAACACACTTGAACTTAATCAACCGGTAGGGTTTAGTGTGCTAATCCTTTCGAGTTCCTCGGGGGATATTATCAACCCATTCCGGGATACGGCCGCAAGATACGGACAACCCGGCTGAGCCACAAATGACTACTAACACCCAAGATACGTAGATCCGGTCGCTCATTGGACGTTCACCATAGTAGGTCAAAGTGATAGATAGCCAAATGCACTCAGTGAAGTCTTACCAAGCTTAAGATCAGCTAAGTCACCGAGATCTTGGTTCTCCACTAAGGTCAGTTAGGAGAACACATCTCACTGTGATCCTTCAATACACCACCTTAAGTGTACCAGTAAAGACAAGCAGCTAAGACAAGCCACTTCTTATCTAAACTGCAGCTTAAACCGACAACTTCATCCTTAAGTTGTCTCAGCTGTGTTAACTGTTTATATCTTGTCAGTTCAACCAATTTGTGTTGTCTTCTGTGATACCCGACACACCACACAAATCTAACTTTTATACAAGATAAAGGATAACATGTGCAAATATACATATTTATCAGATAGGAGAATAAAACAGTGGTAAGGACAAAAACACATTGTATACTAGCATAAAAAGTGTTTCCAGTATACAAAATCCCAACACAGCCATACTGGATCTTCACTCCATGGCACTGCGGCAGATAGTCTACTGAAGAACAGCAGACGGAACTACGGAGCTGGACCATGCTGAAGGCGAGTCTACTGTGCAGCCATATTGAATCTTCAGATAGCAAACTCGTTAAAAACAACATGAGGATTTTCCTCCACGCAAAAGGTCCGAAGGTTGAAAACTCTGAAAGCCTTATTGACTATGGAGTATCCTAAGAACACTCCTTGGTCTGATCCTTTCCATTATTGTGGATGAAGCAATGACAACCGAATATATGGAAATAAGATATAGAAGGGATTCTCCCGTTCCATAATTCATAAGGCATCTTCATGTGCTTCTTTGTCAGTAAAGATCGATTCTAAGTGTAGCATGCCATGTTTGTGGCTTCTGCCCAGAACTTCAGTGGCAATCCAGAGTCTGCGATTAAGGTCCTTGCTGCTTCTTTCAGTATTCTGTTCTTCCGCTCAGCAAGGCCATTCTGTTGAGGCGTGCGTGCAGCAGTCATCTCATGTTCTATTCCTTCAGTATCGTAGAACTCCTTGACCATTGAGTTCAAAAACTCAGTACCTCGGTCGGAACGGATATTCTTAATCTTGATGTACTTTCTCGACACTGAGTCTCTTCAGTAGCCTCATTAATGCTATCTTGACATCAGACTTGTTAGCGATAAAAAGTACCCACGTATATCTGGAATAGTCATCGATCACCACCAGTGTGTACTTCTTGCCTCTGATCTTCACAAGAGAAACTAACTCAAAAAGGTCCATGTGAAGAAGCTGGAGGATTTTGTCATTAGATGGTGACAGAATTGAATAATGGCTTTTCTTTGTTTGCTTTCCTTTCAGACATGCTTCACATTCTTCTTACTTTTTGAATGCTCGCTTGGGAAGTCCCCTGACAAAGATCCATTAGCTACTTTATTCAGCACCTTAAAGTTGAGATGATTGTGCCTTATGTGCTACAGCTACTCAGTTTTGTCTTCATTCCGTGCTATCAAACAAGCTTCAGGCTCCACGAATTTCCAATTAGCCACATAGATGTTCTTCTTCCGTGTTCTTGATAACACTATTTTACCTGTAGATTTATTCAATACATCACAAAAAACCAGTGTCAAATATCACTCATTCATTGTTGTTACAAAATTGACTAACAAAGATGAGGATATGTTGGATCCCTTCAACTTAAGATACTTTTGGAACTATGGTGGTTCCAATATTCAGTGTTTCGTATCCTCTCGTATGGCTTTTGGCGTTGTCGTAAAACTCTATCCTGGGTCCATCTTCAGTGATGTAATTTGTCAGCAGTCTCTTTTGGTACGTAATGTGTCTGGAACATCCGCTGTCTACGTAGCATGGGTCTTTTTATACCTGCAAAACAGAAAAATACACTTTGGTACCCTTTATGTTTCTTTTGGGTCCTTCGGATTTAGTGGTTTCGCAATCTAAATCTGTCTGACTACTTTTTTAGTCTCAGATAGTTTCTTCCCAGGCCCGTCAACATACTTCACTGAAGGGCTCAGTGATGCTGACTCCTTCTGCTTCAGAGGTCCAGCAGTCCAGTCCTGATCTTCTGCTTAACTAGACTCTTAACCTTCTGAGCTGATTCAGTTGCTTTCATCTGGACCTTTGGCACCTTCTTAACTACTGGCTCGTAATAGTAACTTTCGTACTGAGCTGGGTGAGTCAGAGTTAGAGACCCATGTTGATCTGCCCATCTCACTGAAGTTCCCACTTAATTTTGATTGGGAGGTTGTGAGCGAGATCTGCTAGACTTCTGATAGGTGGGATGAGGTACATTCACCTTTTGCTTGCCTTTTGTCAAAGGTTTTTGGGGTTTTGAACGTTCAGTACACCCTTTGACAAACCTATCAGTAAGCTTCGCTGCTGAATTCCGTGGAGTTGAGGTCGAAGCATCATAAGTATTGTACCCTAACCCTTCCTTATGGGTTACTGGCCTTTGTCTTGTGAGCATGGCTTCGAGCTTCTTCTCTGCTCCAAGAAACCTGTCGGTCATCAGAACTTTTCAGACTTCATCACTCTTCTTGAGAGTTTCGTACTGTGTCTGTAGTTCTGAATATTCCTTCTTCAGTAGACCTAGTTCAGTGACTTTCGTCGCCAAGTCCTTGGTCAGTGCTGAGATCAGTCCTTCTTGTTGCTGAGACTGGTCATCAGAGAATCAATCTCCTCTTTCAGTCTCTTGGCAAACTGAGCCAACTCAGAACCGTCCTGACTATCTCATTCTCGGCTCTCAGGAGGTCCATCACCTGAAGGGTCTGACTGAAATCCAAGCTCATCTTGATCTGCTCGACTAATAAGGCTTCGTAGCACAGTGCAGTTTCAGGATGATCACCTGCAGTAGATAGTGTGTTGTGTGTGCATGGTGAAGAGGGTATATAATTCGCATAGGAGTTTACCTCATCCTCTTCTCTAGCCATGAGACACTTCTCATTGTCTTCAACTTCTACCGCGATGAATGAGTCTTCATCATCTGATGAGTCCATGAAGTTTTTCGCCTCTTCTGAGTCATCTGAAAGCTCTCCAGCAATGAATGCTTAGCGCTTTTTAGCGAACTTCTCTCTTCGAGCTTGTCGCACAGCTCTCTCGGCTGCGCTCAGCTCTGGACACTCATATTGGTAGTGCCCATCCTTCTTGCAGTTGTAACATGAAGAAGGTCGGCTTGGTTTCGATTCTGACTTTTCAGCCTTCGAAGTAGATTCTTCATTCCTGCATTCAGAGAGTTTCGAGTTATGATCTCCTTTGGAAGGTGATTCATACTTACCTCGGGATTTCTGGTAGGATTTCTTCAGCTTTATCCTCCTATCCCTCTCTCTTTGGTATTTAAAGGTCAGTAGAGCATATCGTTCAACCAGTGTTCCTTCAGTAGGAACGAGATTTAGCTTGTCAACGTAGTCTGGTTGCTCACTGCTGCTTGTGGAGTATTGACTGATTCCTTTAGGAAATGATCATGTGGGGTGTCAGCTCCATCCCTTATCTTGCGATTTTGACTGAACTCTAACTCCTTTGTCTTTAATTCAGAGAAAATATGATCAGTAGAAACAGAATCAAGGTTAGAGTGTCGAAGATACGTGGCAAATGAGCTCCGTCATCCTTCAAGCAGCGCCCGCAGTATCTTCAGGTTCAACTCACTATTAGAGAGCATCTTCCCTAACCCGTTGATTGAATTCATGATGTTGGTGAATCTGTCGTTTAGATCTTCAATCTTCTCATTAGGCATGAGGGTGAGCCTCTCAAACTTCTGGAGCTCTAGCATTAGTTTGTTGTTCTTTATCTTCTGAGTCCCCCGACTCAGTAACGCCATTGCATCCTAGAGTTCCTTCGCAGACTTGCAGTCCTGAACCCTGCCTTGATAAGAATCACTGAGACTTGTTAGAATAACATTACGAACAACTCTATCTAGATTGTGAAGCTTATTCTCTTTAGGCGTGTATTCAGATTTGTCTTAGGCGAGCATCTCCCCTGTCTCGGCTCCACCTTCCTTGATGAATTTGACATTGTTAATCATAGGAATGATTGGACCGATTTCCAGCACATCAGACATGCTGTTGTGTAGTGAGTTCAAATGCGCCTCCATTCTAACTCGCCATAATCAATAGTTCTCTAAGAAAATATGGGTACCATTCGAATCCCTGACATGTTAGATATAGTAGTATAATGGGTTAAGGATGTATGAAGAGATGTTATGCTATGAAAACCATTTTCAAAAAGGACCAGTTCGAGTAGACCAGTTTCAGAAAATAAGAGTCAAAAGAACTCCGGCTCTGATACCAATAATTGGTCTCGAGTCAAACGTTTAGGTGTAGAGGGGGGGGGTGAATACACCTGAAAAACTTTTTCTCAAACTCAAAACGCGATCAGTCCATTTCACGGAAAATGTCTACTAAATAGATTCAATAAACCAAGCAGGCTGATTTTGATCGCGCAGACAAAGTGACTGACAGTACTGAAGTCTGCTAGATGACTTATGTAAGAATTCAGAAGCTGTTTAGCAGCATGCGGAAATGTGTAGGCCCGATTTAGTTTGTTTCGAAAATGTTTGTTTACTTAAGCTGTTCAGTAGATTAGTGCGATGTTTTAACTTTTGTACTGAAATAACAGTTGTATGATTTTGTAAAGATATTTTGCAGTATGAGCAGTTATATCATGCAACAATTAAATGACACAACATTTTTCTAAAGTGGTTTTGATACGCAAGATCTTACGTCCACTCGTCCCAAACAAAACAAGACGCTATTTTATTATACTGAGTTAGTCTCAGTTAGTTTGTACACATGGCAAACTTTTACTTGTGATTATACTGAGCAAGTCTCAGTTTACAGGGTGAAACAATATTGATTGAATGTATCTCCAACGATGAAGGAGTTCTTAACACTAAGAACAGTTCAATAAATGAACTCCTTCGGTTTAAGCTATAGTTATTACAGTGAGCTTAATGTTAGAGGGTGAGAACGAGAAAGGCTTCTAGAGCGAAGAACAAAGAGGAATAATAAACTCTGGGTTCGTGTTCTTCAGCTGAGTAATCGCTAAGTGTTCTAGAGCTTTGAACCCTTGAATGCTTGAGTTCCCGTACGGTCGCCTATTTGATCGTGTAGTGTGACTTGAAAGATTAAGACCTTCCCTCTATTTATAGTAGTGTGCGTGGATAGATCCGTTGGAGATGAAACAGTCAGCGTGTCACTCTATATAGGTAGCAAACGACTCCTTCCTTTGAATTCTGTAGAGTCCGCTTCTTTGCAGAAAGTGGTTGACTTGCAGCTTTTGTCGGATACTTGGCCAGCTGGCTACTTGTCATTGGTCGAGGTACAGAAAAGTGGTTGAGACATTCAGACTTCAAGGTTGATACTGAAGCTGACTTTTCTCAGATGTACGACCTCGGACCACTCTACTGAATCTGACTTTGAAGTCCACTGTCAGTTAACGCAACTGATAGGCCGTTGCTGAGTCTGACCCATAGGTTCAGTAGTATACTCTTGCTGAGTTCAACTCTACTGAAGGTCAAGACTCTGAGTTCAGTAAACTGCTCATACTGAGTCCAGTTCTACTGACTCCTGAACACCTTTCAATATGCTGCTCCTGCTGAATGCAGCCATACTGAATCTTCACTCCAAGGCACTGCGGCGGATAGTCTACTGAAGAACAACATACGAAACTACTGAGCCGGACCATGCTGAAGCCGAGTCTACTGAGTCAGAAAAACTTAAAGACAAGTTGTTAACTTTTACACATGAATGGTTCACCAATCAACATAAGACTTTGGGATCAGTCAAATCTACTATTGAATCATCTCCCAACAAATCAGTTATTTTAGCCTCGGGAACGAATGGAATTGTGTTATCATCACATTTTATTAATGTAAGTGTAAAGCAACATGTCTTAGAGGATATAAAATACATGTATAGCATATACGTGGCATTATACCTTTGTATAGTCTATGTAGTCACGTTGCATTACACCATTAAACTAGTATAAGCTATTAGTATATAATTCCATTCCTCATCAACTTAAGAAGGAGAGAGGGAGCTGTCATTTTGGAACACATGTGTGAAGTGGACGAAGCATACCTGCTGTCTTCAACTTGGTTATATTGAGACAAGATTAGACCAGAAAGGATGAGGCATACCTGCTGTAAACCATCATCTTAACCACACGTTCAACATGCAACGTTGAGCTAGAGAATCATTTCTACCTAGATTATTAATTTAGCACCCCAATTTCCTTTATATTGAATCCATCTAGTATTTGAACTCCCTATAGCATTTGAATTCCCTAATCACTTTCAGATATCACCCAATTATTCATTTCTAAAAGCATCTCAACCTCCTCCATTCTGTGGCATTTTTCCACTGAGAGAAATATTTGGAAGGTCTTCGGCACATCACATCAAACTCTAGGTAACCCTTCTTCACGTTTAATGATAGAGTTGTTGTCATTACTCATTTTGTATATGAGAATTAAGTGGATGCATGCTAGAGCTAGGAGGATAGTATGAAATATCTCACCCACGGTATCTCCTTCTTCATGCATATAAATCTTGGTGATAACTTGTGGTCTTTACACTTCTGGATTGGAAACGAGTTGAATTAGTTTGCATGTAAAGGGCATAGAGTCGCTGGTGTAGATTTAGGAGTAAGATATCAAGAAATTGGTAAATTTTATAAGACCAGAAAACTGCCCAAACTTGTCAAACTCGCGATCCTAGGTAGGATCGTTGGGCCCTACTAGGATCGTGAATCGTAGAATCGTGGTAGAATCGTACGATCCTACCAAAATTAAATTTTAAGTAAATTAACATTAACAGATAAAAACTTAGGATATAATGTCCATAAACAACATCTAAAAAGTCATTAAGTCTCTAAAAATCACAAATCTTCAATCAACAAATAAGCTTAGTCCATTCGGCACTGGTCATATCAATAAATAATTAAATATAGAATTAGCACCTGTATTGTGTGGTTTATGTCTTGAACAAACATCCTACCCGTAATAAAAATTGTAAACTATAAAGATACTCCATATCAAATTTGGTAAGGGGAGAAACCAGACATCTCTCATTTTTTTAGTATAAATTATGTCTAAAAAAACACAATTTTCAGCCTTAACACTATCTAGTTTCTTTTCGAAAATAATTTTTAGAAATCAAACAAAATTCTGAATCATGAAACATATAAGAAAAAATTAACAGTACAATAAACTCAAAAAGGCAAGGAATTACTTCGAGAAGTCAAAAATTTCGAATCTTGATGCATATCGAGAAAACAATTAAAATTACATATGGTCCATACATTCCAAAACATATCCTTTCTTCAGCAATCGAAGCTCTTCGAGAGATGAAGTCGTCAAGTCACAATTGATTGGGAACTCGAATCAATTGATTGGGTTTTTTTGAAGAATGAAGATTGAAAAGGCGATTTAGGGCTTTTAGTCTACTTTGAGTCATTTACGGCTTTTAGGGAAAAATAATAAATATATTTTTATTTGAAAAAAAACAAAAAAAATTGATTTTGTAGACTCGTGTTGACTCGCACGATCCCACGAGTCTACGTGCTGACTCGCGATCCCACCCGATCCTATCACACAAGCGATCCTACACCGATCCGGCTCGTTTGAGTCTCGCGACTCGTAAACTCGGACGAGTCTACGCGTTGACTCGCGAGTTTGACAATATTGTGTTCTGCCATGAATTTCCCCAGTCAGTGTTATACTCTATGATACTCCATAAATTCTAGAAAGATAATAGGTGACAAATTGAGGATGTCTTAGATCTCCCTATGAAATTTGACAAGTTTTGGAGCAATATCAATTTTTGTCATAGATTTTTACTTTTCACTGCCCATTTTCAACGATTTCTGGATAGGGTTCACTAAATTGGCCATATCTCTTCACACACATAAGATTTACTCTTGATTCTTTTTCCTACTTACTCTAGACATATATAGGTTTTCATAAATATATAGCATGTATTTTGGCATTCACGTATGGAAGCAATTTTTACCATAAATCCAGCAGATCGACATGAACCTAAATTTCGTAACTCTGTTTTAGGTCGAACATGTTATAGATTTTCAGAAATCACCACTGATGCAAATTAAGTGAAATTTTGATATACAGTTACTCTACATTCCCTATGATTATGTGTAAAATCTCAGAATTTTTAGAGTAGATTTAGACACTGAACTATTGGCTTAAAGACAGACTATCGGAAATTCTCCCAGTTTGTAAACTGGTTACCAATTTCATTATAACTTTTAGATGACTTTGTCATTTTGGTATGAAACCAGTTCTGAAATAACCTAGACTCTTTAAGGAATCTATATGTGTAAGTTTAGAATTTATTGATTGAATACATGATTTGTGACATTCTTTTAATGGATGTGTTCTGCACTAATTTATTGGAGCCTTGAAACTTAATCACACTCATGAGTATATAGCAATGATATTAATTACAATCTAATGACTATTAGGTATTAATGTATATGTCATGTACGTACGTTTACTACTGGAATAAGTCACTCAGAGTTAGGTAGAAACGAGAAGTAGAAGAAAGTCGATATGCTTATTGCGTCCCATGTACGGAACAACTAAACTTAGGACCTTATTGTAGGACCGATCATGGAGGAGAATTAACCCTCGGTGGTGAGAAGAGTCGTAGGATCTACAACAAGGTGGGTAATATTTTCATAAAACTTATCTTCGAGTTATTAAGCTCTATGAAATCTGTTTATCCATGAAAGTTTTTGTGCATTTACCTGTTTAATGCTTCTACGTTATAGATTGATCGAGGCTCTCATCTAGCCTAACACACTAGATGAGGGTTAAAAATGGTGTACATGTTTATTAGTAATATAAACTGTGATCATTTTTGTGTACCAAGTACTAACATGATATGAGGGATCCATCGAGTTTCGATTTGAGGGCCAAGGCCCAAGTTATGAGAATAAAGTAGTAGAAGTAACGGGAAACGTGACACAAATGTGCTCACCCAAGATAATGTTTTATATGATTGAAGCAGTTTCTTTTCAAAATCCTTCAATATATATTTCATGTATGGATAAACTTTTTTAAGGTTTTCGAACTGCTCCAGCCACTGAGTTCATTAGTACTCAGTCCAAATGTTTTCAAATGTTTTCAGGTTGAGTAGCAAGTGGGGACGGACAAAGCTGAGGAGGGGTTATGTGTAAAGATGTTGCTCTCTTTTTGTTGTGGTGTTTAGGCACTTTAAAATTATCGAGTTTAAGTATTAAAAATGTTTGTTATCTTCCGGATATGAACTATTTTCAGTTCTGATGTACATATATATAGTATCAATCATCCCTATAACCAGTTATGTTATTTAAAATGCTTTTCAAAGATATATTTCGAGTTCATCAAGGAATGTTCAAAAAGCTTATATCTTTTCGTAGCATCTCAACTTTCGTGATCCTTCATGAGAGTCGGGGCATTACATCAGTTATTACTGAAAAGTGCTACCAAATGTGTCTGTTGGGTGATGATTTTATCCTCAGCACTGTTATACTTAGTGGGAAATGATTCTGTCTTCAGCACTGACCGTAAGCTCAGTAGCCTCGTGCTCTGTACCTATATGAAGATTTGAAGATCCCAAAACCCTATCTTGATTGATGAACCATTCCCGTGTAATTGTTTTGTCTCTGAGGTTTCAGACTCAGTAGACACTCTGCTCTGGTTAAGGCGGTCAGTAGCTTATCAGCCTCAGCACCAGAAGTAGAAGACTCAATATTTACTGGACTCAGCAGGAGTAGTATACTGAAGGAGTCAGTAGAACTGAACTCAGCAGGAGTAGTTCACTGAACTCAGAGCTGACCATTAGTAGAGTACTCTCAGCTGTCTCTCTACTGAATGAAGATCAGACTCAGCAACGGCAGACAGTCTTCTGAACTGTCAGACACTTTTTTGAATATACAATCAGTATTGTCAAGTACGAGGAAAAGAGAAGTCAGCTTCAGCATGCCTCGAAGTCTGTTCCGTCTCAACCACTCCATAATCCTCGACAAATGACAAGTATACACGTGTCTCTACCTACTAAAGCTGCAAGTCAACATATTTCCAGAAAAGGAGGGAAATGACACTGTTACATCCTTCAAAAAGAGCCGTTAGCTACCAAAAAGAGAGAGAAAGGAAGATCGTCTCCAATGGATCTTTTCCAATCTCTGCTCTATAAATAGAGGGACATTTCAAGCCTTGAAAGAGAGAGCACAAGAGAGAGAGACGAATGCGCATAAGCTTAACGACGAAAACAAACACAAGCATTCAAACGAGCTAGAACCAGAAAACCCTAAGTCTTCCGCAAGAATTTGAAGATCTATCTCCGGCGAAAGACTACCTTCTCAGCTCATAGGGAACCAAGCTAAACTGTTAGAAGAGCCTCTAGTATCCAAATCGACGATACACGAACCTAAAGCTTATTTCAGTTGTTCGTCGATCTAGAAGCTACTCTCTCATTCCCTATCCCTCTAACCCTAAGCTCAACAGAATATACTTATAGCTTAGACGAAGGAGTTCACATTTGAACCCAATCCTTATTGTAAAAGGACTCCTTCATAGTTGGAGAAGTTTGTCAAGCACTTTAGTTTGATGCCTTTGTAAACTGGGACTTGCTCAGTATAATCCCCAAGCCACGCCTTTGTCCTGTGCACAAGCTGACTGAGACTAACTCAGTATAATAAATAGCCTCCCCGAACTTTTCCTGACGGTGCACGTAGGATCGATTGATATCCGAACCACTTTAAAAATCTGTGTCTTGTTATTGCTTTCTGATTACTGTTGCATTGATTTTACTGTTCATACTGAAAACCTACTTTAAAATCATACAATTGTCTCAGCATACTGAACTGTCTATTTGCTGAACTGAGACTTGCTAAAACGGTTTTTTCCACTCAACTGTTTTGGGCCTACACTTTTCCGCACCGTTGAACTCTACCTGTTTGATACTGAATTCTGACTCTGTCAGCTAGCAGATCTCAGTAGAGTCAGACTCTTTGCCACACACGATTCAGAACAGCTATTTGGTCTGCTGAATTATTTCAGTACGTCACTTTCCTGAACAGGACTGTTCGTGTTCGAAGTTGAGAAAATCGGAGTCAGGTGTATTCCCCCCCCTCTACACCTGACCGTACACTCGGGACCAACAATTGGTATCAGAGTGCACGGTGTTCAACTAACCACCTGAGTTGTATAAGACTCTCGTCGTTCAAACTGGTCTACTTGAACGGATCCGAAAAATCGTTTTCACTGCATATCACTCTACATTCATATCATTATTCTTCATGGCTGATATGTCAGGTATAAGGATGGTACCTATGTTCTCAGTAGAGAACTATGGGGTATGGCGGGTCAGGATGGAAGCACATCTGACCTCCCTCCACGATAGTATGACTGAAGTACTTGAGGAAGGGCCTATCGTTCCTATGATCGACAGCGTCGTGACTCAGGATGTAGCTGCTGGAGGAGGAACGGTGACCGGGAAGAAGATTCCCAAAGACAGAAGTCTCTTCACTCCTGAGGAGAAGAAACTTCATAACTTAGACCGTGTCACCAGAAACGCTATACTAACCACCTTAAGTGATTCGTATCTTGGCAGGGTTCAGGAATGCAAAACTGCAAAGGAACTCTGGGACGCTCTAGCGCTACTGAGTCGGGGGACTCAGAAGATAAAAGCTAACAAACTAGCGCTGGAACTCCAAAAGCTGGAAAATTTGTCTCTCATGCCTGGTGACAAAATAGAAGATCTAAATGTTAGATTCACGAATCTGATGAACTCCATCAACGGGCTGGGAAAGACATTCAGCAACCGAGAGATGAATCTCAGGATACTGAGGGCACTGCCGGACGGACACTGGACACCTTTTGCCACTTTATTGCACCATTCTGATTTAGATGTTGTCTCTCCTAACCATATCTTTTCAGAACTTCAGGCAGAAGAGTTTGAGTTCGACAGACCTCAACGAAAGCAAAGAGCTGAAGCTGACATAAAAATTGACCATGCCTTCAAAGCATCAGTCAGCGCAGCATCTCCCGCGACGAGCAAGACAACATGTAAGACTGAACCTTCACTCAACGACTTACAAGAAGGAAGTCTCGCTCAGAAGTACGCGCTGCTCGCCGTGAAGTATCAGAAGGAGAATGAGAGGAGCAGAAAACTGACTAAAGCATACCGAGACACAAAAGGTAAGTCAGATTATACGCCAAAATGCACTCCTGACTCACAATCCTCTGAATGCAGAAAGAAGGATGACTCAGCACCATCAAAGGATAGCGAAAACAAAGAAGAAAGAGTCATCGCTTGCTACAACTGCAAAAGGCCAGGACATTATCAATATGACTGTCCTGAGCTTAGTAGTGCTGAACGCGCAGCTCGCAAGGCAAGGAGAGAGAAATTCACCAAAAAGAGACAATCTTATATTGCAGGCGAAATCTCAGACGACTCAGAAGAAGTCGACTCCTTCATGGATTCATCGGATGATGAAGCAGCTTTTATGGCCTTAGAGCTTGAAGCTGAAGAAGCTACTGAAAAGTGCCTAATGGCAAAAGAAGAGGATGAGGTAAATTCTCATGAACCACTTAACTCCTCTTCACACTGCACACACGACACTATTTCAGG
The DNA here is from genome assembly GCA_028984105.1 of Lavandula angustifolia. Taxonomy (NCBI): domain Eukaryota; kingdom Viridiplantae; phylum Streptophyta; class Magnoliopsida; order Lamiales; family Lamiaceae; genus Lavandula; species Lavandula angustifolia. The sequence continues at coordinate 3,218,845 of CM054808.1, read as the reverse complement.
TGCAGATGAGAATTTGGACATTGCTACCACTTATGAAGAACTGTTAGACGAACAAATTCAGATGAGTCTGCAGCTCAGTAAGACTCTTCAGGAATTGGATACCCTGAAAGTGGAGAAAAAGAGACTTTCTCAGGAGAGTCAGGCCGCTACTGAAGCGGAAGGACTTGTGTTGAGACTTAGGGAGGAGATAAACTCTCTGATGGCCAAGTCTCAGCATCAAGAAGATCGAATTTCAGTTTTGACCAATGACTTAACTCAGAAAGATACTGAACTGAGTCTACTGAAGCAAGAACTGTCAGGACTTCAGACCAAGCACGACACACTGAAAAGGACTGATGATGTCTGGAAGAGCCTGATGACTGAGCGTTACATGGGCGCTGAAAAGAAGCTGGAGGCTATGCTTGCAAGCAACAAGCCCAAGCACTGTAAGGAAGGATCTGCCCCCGTACACTAAGAAGTGCGTCTAACTGATAGGTTTGTTCGAGGGGAAACAATCAATGCAAATGTTCTGAACCCCTCAGCAAAGAACAAACAAAAGATGAAAGAACCTCATCCTACGCATCAGTATTCGACCGGAAGATCGGTACCAAGACACCCCGGTTCGGCAAGGGGGGAACTAGCGAGTTAAGTGGGCCGATCGGTATGGACCACCTCGGTTGACACATCCAGCTCGGTATGGGTCATATTACTATGATCCTATAGTCGAAGAGGTTCCAAGAGTCGAAAAAAGAAGAAAATCGCACAAAAGGCAAAGGTCGGCGATCCGCGGCTCGGAAGATCCGGACTCCCGAACTCGAACGACCTAAGAAGTCGGCTTTGACCGATCCGGTGGTCAAGTATGTTGACTCAAGTGGAAAGAAACGATGCGAAACCACCGGGGTTGTTAGACAGATTTGGGTTACTAAAACTAACATCTAAGGACCCAAAAGCAAAATAAAGGGTACCTGAATATAATTCTGTTTTGCAGGTGCACAAAGATCCTTGGTATGTGGACAGTGGATGCTCAAGACATATGACGTACCAAAGGAACCTACTGAAGAATTATATAGGTGAAGAAGGACCCAAAATCGAGTTTGGAGACAATGCAAAAGGCTATACAAGAGGATATGGAGCACTCAACATTGGAACTGCCACAGTTCCTAGAGTATCATATGTTGAAGGACTTCAGCATAATCTTCACTCTGTTAGTCAATTCTGTGATAACTCGAATAGAGTGATTTTTGACGCTGGTTTCTGTGATGTCATTGATAAATCCACAGGGAAAACAGTGTTATCAGGTTCGCGTAAAAAGAATATATATGTAGGCGGCCGGAACTCGGCGGAACCTGAAGCTTGTCTGTTGGCGAAGAACGACAACCGTACGGGATGGCTTTGGCATAGGAGACTCAGCCACCTCAACTTCAAAACGCTCAACAAACTAGCAAGGAACACTCTAGCAAGAGGACTGCCGAATGAAGTATTCAGCAAAGACACTCAGTGTGAAGCATGTCTGAAGGGAAAGCAAACAAGGAATCAAAATCCACCTGTTCCATCTCCTTCCACTGATGGAATCCTTTAGCTACTACATATGGATTTGTTCGGTCTAGTCTCTCCAGTGACGATCAGAGGCAAGAAGTATGCTTTAGTGGTCATCGATGACTACTCGCGTTACACATGGGTCATATTCATTGCCAACAAGTCTGACGTCAAAACAGAGTTACCAACGCTTCTGAAAAAGCTCAGTGTCGAGAAGAACACCAAGATAATCAAAATTCGTTCTGACAGAGGAACTGAGTTCCTTAATTCCATGGTAGAGGAGTTTTGCAAAACCGAAGGGATTGAGCATGAGACATCTGCTGCGCGCACCCCTCAGCAGAACGGGGTTGCTGATGAAAGAATCGCACACTCAAAGAAGCAGCAAGAACTCTACTCGCAGACTCAGGACTCCCAACCAAATTCTGGGCAGAAGCAACTGACACTGCATGTTATACTAAAAACCGATCTCTACTGACAAAGCAGCATAAGAGAACACCATATGAACTATGGAACGGCAGGAAGCCTTCTTTATCTTATTTCCATATCTTTGGTTGTTCGTGCTTTATTCACAATAATGGGAAAGATCAGCTGAAAACTTTTGATAGCAAGTCAGATCAAGGAGTATTCTTAGGATACTCTCGAGTCAGCAAAGCTTTCAGAGTATTCAACTATCGGACCCTTTGCATGGAAGAAAGCCCTCATGTTGTTTTTAACGAGTTTGCTACTGAAGACAGGAGCAATAACTCTAAGTCTTAATCTAAGGACATCAGTACGCAGCTACAAGATCTGAACCTAAAAGACAAACCTGAAAGGATCCAGCTTTGTTGGGATGATGATTCAGATGAAGAAACTGAAGATAAGCCTACTGAATCTGAACCAGCAACGCAAGTAGCTGAACAGAGTCAATCCCAGGTAACTCAGGTCGATGAAGAAACCTTAGAGGTAACTGAGACCACTACTGAGAATAACAACTCAGGGGGAACATCTATTAATGTTCCTGAGCTGAATGCCCCGAAACCTGGAAACTCAGTAGATCACACTCTCATTACTGAATTGCTTCAATCTCAGAATAGTACAACTGAAATGCCTAACTCACCTACAAATTCCAGATGAAGAGCTGAAACATCGTAGATCGTGGCTAGATGCTCACACTCCTGATCTAATCATTGGAGATCCTTCAGCAAAAGTCAAGACAAGATCCAAATTCTGTCAAGGAGAAAGCGCATTATATTCCTGCTTCTTGTCTACTGAAGAGCCTCAGACGATTTAGGATGCACTTAAAGATGCTGACTGGATCATAGCTATGCAGGAGGAGCTGAATCAGTTCACGAGAAACGAAGTTTGGGAGCTTGTTGACGCAGACCCGGCATCAACACGTCAGTGGAACAAAATGGGTCTTCAAGAACAAGCGAGATGAAAACAACGTTATAGTAAGGAACAAAGCAAGGCTCGTGGCGAAAGGCTACTGTCAAGCTGAGGGAATAGATTTCGATGAGACAATCGCTCCAGTTGCAAGATTGGAGGCAATCAGACTATTCCTAGCCTACGCAACACATCAAAGATTCAGAGTTTATCAAATGGATGTGAAGTCTGCATTCCTGAACGGCGTACTAAAAGAAGAAGTCTATGTAGAACAACCGCCCGGCTTTCAGCAGGGACATCAGGTTTATAGACTCAGAAAGGCTCTATATGGGTTAAAACAAGCACCCAGGGCTTGGTACGATACCCTGTCAGAGTTTCTTCTTCAGAAAGGTTTTCAGAAAGGCACAGTAGATCGCACGCTGTTCAGCATTCGACTGGAAGACGTCTTATTACTCGTGCAGATCTATGTAGACGAAATTATCTTCGGATCAAAGAACGTCGTCATGTGTCAGTAGTTTGAGAAAAGATGAAGGACAAGTTCGAGATGTCAATGATTGGTGAAATGAACTATTTTCTCGGCTTTCAAGTTAAACAATCTGAAAAGGGAACGTTCATTAACCAAGGCAAATACACTCGAGACCTCATCAAAAGATTCGGTTGCACATCCGGCAAACCTATCAAGATCCCGATGAACACGAATATGAAAATCGATCTTGATAAAGAGGGAGTATCAGTAGACCAAACTGAATTTCGTGCAATAATTGGTTCCTTATTATATCTAACAACTAATCGTCCTGACATAACTTATGTTGTAGGTGTCTGCGCTCGATTTCAGGCGAATCCTAAGCAGAGCCACATGGACTCAGCAAAGAAGATTCTCCGCTACCTCAGAGGCACACCTGACATAGGTTTATGGTATCCAGCTGATGATAATATTGAACAAACTGGCTATTCTGATGCTGACTATGCAAGATGTAGAATTGACCGAAAATCAACTTCAGGAACTTGTCAATTCCTAGGCAGTAAGCTGATCTCATGGTTTTCAAAGAAGCAGCACTCAGTAGCCACGTCAACTACTGAAGCTGATTACATGCCTGGCGGAAGTTGTTGCGCCCAAATCTTTTGGCTGAGACAGCAGCTAAGAGACTATGACGTCATTCAGAATGAAGTGCCGATATTCTGCGACAGTACCAGTGCTATTGCAATCACTCAGAACCCTGTACTTCACACGAGATGCAAGCACGTGGACATTAGGCATCACTTCATTCGTGACCATGTCGAAAAGAAGGATATCATGATGGAAAAGATCCATACTGACAAACAAAGGGCTAATATTCTGACCAAGCCTCTAGCTGAATCCAGATTCAAAGAACTTTCAGTAGAGCTAGGTCTGCTGGACCCTACTGACCCCAGTCAGTAAGAGTCTTCAAGAGGGGACCATTTCAGTAAGGGGGAATGTTCACTCTCAGTACTGAGTATAATCAGTACGTAGAGAATCAGCAACCATCTACATGAGGTATCAGCTGACTACTATGTTCAGCTGACAGGTTTGCATATCTCTACTCAGTAGTAACTAATAGAACAGTATTCTGCACTTATAATTCAGATTCAGCATGGTATTAATTATCTTAAAGTTTGTCATTTAATGAAAACGACTCTCATTTAATGCACGACATTCTATGCATAAGTATGCTGAATTCTGCCACGCATTTAATGCATGTCCTCTCATAGTTACTACTTAGGCAAATTACAACTGGCTTTGACTTAGGCGGCTACTGTGATCATTACCTTCTTTATAATATCCAATCTTATCCGTCCATATCATAAAGCAGATTTAAATTTGGTCTTTGATCGAAAACTGTTCACCTTCACGTTAGATATATATTTTCGATCATATCTTAGAAACCGCCATTAGTATATCTTCAAATCCTTTGCTCCATAAATTCTGAGATCTCTAGCAATCCTTTACTTGCTTCTTATCTTCTCTATTCTCAGAATTTTATCGGTATGATTATTAAATCTGTTACTATACTTCATTATCTCTTTTCAGTATCACTATATTAACTGTTTTATTAACAAACGATACTGATAATCTTTTCTTGTTACAGATAAAATGGCAAATCTTTCTCTCGTATCCCCAGGGAACATGCAGGAAATCTTAGACAAAGGCCGTGTCTGGTGCGAACCAGTCATGGAGTTTGACGCCTGCGACCTTGACTTCATGGACGAGATTTTCTCGTATCTGAGAGCGTCTGGATTGGAGCAGTTCCTCTCAAGGAAGCCTACCTTCTTCCTTCCTCGACAGGTGTCTCAGATATACCTCAACTCAGATTCGATATCTGGAGACATCATTGGACGTTTTGCCTTCCACTCCATAGGCGATGCCTCTATGCAACTGAAGCGGATCTCAATTAAAGAAGCACTGAGGAGAAGCTTCGCTTTGCCTGCTGAAGGAGTTAGCCATGTTGGCTACAAGGATGACAGGATAGACGACTATCTATCTATATTACGTGGAAAGCCTACCACATTCGAAGCGGCCTTCCCAAAGAACAAGATGTATCTTGCCCAGTTCCGTGCACTAGCTTATATAGTCACGCAGCCTATCGACAAGCCAAGCGGGTTCATTCGATCAAGTATCGAGACCCAAGATCCAGCTCATGATGGCAATATATGACAAAGCAAAAATCAACTGGACGGAGTTCTTTCTTCGAGAGTTCATGGTTCAAGCTGCCAAATTTGATAAGGCAACGTGCAACCCGACAAAGAAAAGGCAAGCTCTTTGTATGGATCGAAGCTGTCCATCATGATACAAGATATCTGTGGAGATGACCAGATCACCTTTGAAGACAAGGTACACTTTAATGTAAAGAAGACCAGGTTCCACAACAGAACAACTGCTCTTTAGCAGATTGGTTCAGGACCGTCGCTTCAGCAAACCACGCCTACCAAGAAGAGGTCTCCTCTAGCGAAAATTTCTAAGACATCGGCTTAACGTCCGAAGAAAGCCATCGCTGATGTCCCTACTGAATCCGAGGTTGTACCGGAGGAAACTACTAAACAACCAATCGCTGAACAAGAGCAGCCGAACAAAGCACGAACATGCTATCGAACGACTACTCGGCTTTATGCAGCTAATAGATGAGTCAGAGTCCTCCGAGGAGACTCATTCGGTGGAGAAGGCCGTCTCCACTGAACAGACTCAAGAAGTGGATCAAGGGGTTCCAGCTGAACCTAGCCAGAGTCCTGATATACAAACTTTGGAAAGCCCGCTTGATATTCCACCACTCAGCACTTCGCCATCTGCTGAAAAACAGACGTCCGCCATAGATCTTGATGACTCAGAAACGGCGTCTGAGCAAGAATCAATCACAATGGAAGCCTCAGCGCTCAGATCTCAAGCATTCCGAGAGATAGCTGACCAAATACCGGAGATCGCTGGCCACCAAAACTTGGTGTTAATTGCTAGATAGGCCAGGCTCCACATGCTCCTAAGGTTCCAGGAGTGGCACCCACAGCTTCGCCTCATCCTTCACTACTCCTGTGACCAATTACATCAGGATGAGCAGCACCTAAGGTAGCAGATAAGCTACTCCAGGCCTGCTGACCTAGGTAACTTTGATGATATGAGGGCCGCGATGCTGGCCTTGCTGCACGATAGGCAGCAGACTTCAGGCTCAGCCCCCTCAGATGGGTCTGACCACGACGGTCAGGACCCACCCCATGATTCAGGCCCTGGGAACCCTGATGAGGGAGTACCCCAGGACAAGGATACAACTGCTGAAACTTCTGATCTACCGCTCAGTATCCTTGGGCCTGTGAAGTCGGCGGCTGGTACTTCAACGTCTGTAGAGCCTGCTCAGCTCTTGCTAACATCTCAGTTTGAAGTAGCGCCCAGCCCCAAAGGCCGACGCTCAAAGTCCATGGCCAAGGCACTGAAAAGCCAAGGAGCTCGAACGCAGCTCTAGCCAAAGCCGTCCCATAAAGTATGGAAGAAAACTGCTTTGAAGCCACTAGCGGCCGAGCTTCGTGGGCTGAAAACCTCTCTATCCGACTCATGCCCCCCCGATGTCTCTTCCATTGTCTCAAATGCGCCGGCAAAGCGAGACAGGACTTTGAAGATCAGCTCAGAGTTATTCAGGAGGGACAGGCCAAACTGCTTGAAGAATTCAAGGCCTCTCAGTCCACTAATACTGAATCAGTCTCAAACCTATCCCAGGCCACTGAGCTCAGACTCAACAATATTCAACAAGCTCTGGAGGATAAGGTGTCTAAGAAGCTGACGGAATTTAAGGCTGCAGCTGAACTCTCCCACAAGAAATACAGTGAAGATCTTGCTTCTGAAAGGAATGAGCTGCATGAGGCACTGACAAAAATCAAAGACAAACTCGACTCTCTGTCAACCTCTTACAAAAGCCTAGACCTAAAGGTATCCACTCCGACTCCGGTAATAATTGATGATGCCAAAAAGGGGGAAGGAAAGGATAAAAGGGAAGAAAAGAAAGACAGTGAAAAAGGGGACAAGTCAACCCCCAAGCTGACCCTGACTAAACCCACAGCCAAATTCACTAAGGGGGAAGCTCCACTGAAGCCCGCCAAGAAAACCAGGTCAGTGGCAGTCGCAAGCGAAGTTCAGACTATTGCTGCTACTGGACCAGCTGAAGAGACCCAGGGTGTCTCCGCTGCGAGCACAGCAGAGACCGGCCCAAGTGGCTCTGGAACAGCTACTCACGCAACCCAGACTCCTACTGATATTGTTAAGGAGGTTGCTGAGTATGCTGAACATGATGATTCAGAAGAGGAAGAAGCCCCTCTACCACCACCTGTTCCAGGCAAAGGGAAGAAAGTACTGGACCTCCCGACCCCTCCAGCAAAGAAATCAAAGAGATACATTTCTGCTGAAGAGGAGGCTCAGATAGCGGTGACGAGAAGCTTGCTAGGGAGATAGCCAAAGCTGAGGCTGCCAACAAGCCTGAAGAAAAGACCTCTCAAGGCAAAACTAAGGCACCAGCTCGAGGCGGAAAGAAAACTGCTAGGTTACCTCCAAGGAAGCTCAAGATTCATGATGATGAAGATAGAGAAAAGGAAAAGGAGCAACAACAGAAGAATACTGAGAAGCAGGGTACATCCAAAGAGAAATCCAGTACCCCTGCTGACTCAGAAGACTCTCCTCACCAACCTTCCTATATGAGATCAAAAGAACAAGATGCTGAGATCGAAGCCATTTTCGCTCAGATGGATAGGTATCTCTATAGAGGAGAGGAAGCCAGACAGATAGAAGCTGCCAGACAGAGAATACATATGGCAGACCTTGAGGCACTGAGAATTCGTACTGAACAAGAGGCCAGGCTGAGAGTACCTTCAAAAGCTGATATTCCTTATCGATACAGAAGGTTCAGGAAGCCACCGATCTGAAATCGCATAGATGGCCAAGGACGGACGATTGGATGCTCGCTCGGTTTACTCAAGAGATGGGAATCTGCAAAGATAGAGTTTATCAAGCGCAATTATTTCTGGAGCTTCTGGCCAGACAAGGCTAAGACTGATGCTTACACAGAATGGATGATGATAATAGAACCGGATCTATACGTATACTTGCATAAAGCCCTGTCTAAAGGTATAGAAGTCAGTGTTCCTGAGCCCAGAATCATACCTCCGCCAAGAAGAAATGATGACTCAGTCCATCATGGAGTAATAGAAAAAGAAGTGAAGAATGCTTTGCCGCGAACGAGAGGACTTGAAGAAGATGAGCCGGCGGACTTCGCCGAATACTGAAGGCGAGGAAGAACTCATACGAATGTATGGCTTGCCCCTACTGTCGAGTCGAATCGCAAAACTTTATGGACGGGATCAAGCAAGGTACAAACGTTCTTAGTATTAGATTTCTTTATCTTCCTAGCTTAGAAAGAGATGTAATGTCCTGAACTTTCATATCTTATATATACATTCTCTTTTGGCTCGATAATATCTTATTGTCTAAACGAACGTGTTTGTTTTATGCTTAAACACTCAGAATCACTGAAGTGATTGCTGACTCACACACTCACTTTATCTTACTTGTCAGCTTATTGCTTCTCTAGATCTGATAGTCTAGTTGTTGTGTTTCGGGGGAATTGTTTAGATAGAGGGAAATTGTTTTGCCCTACTCCCCTCAGTAGACTAGAACTTGAAGAACAAACTCCACTGATCCTACTTGTAATAATGTAAGGAGCTCTGTTTCTGATAGTTTAGTGTTAGCATAGATGATAGGTTTTGGCATCATCAAATAGGGGGAAATTGTTGGGTGATGATTTTATCCTCAGCACTATTATACTTAGTGGGAAATGATTCTGTCTTCAGCACTGACCGTAAGCTCAGTAGCTTCGTGCTCTGTACCTATCTGAAGATTTGAAGATCCCAAAACCCTATCTTGATTGATGAACCATTCCCGTGTAATTGTTTTATCTCTGAGGTTTCAGACTCAGTAGACACTCTGCTCTGGTTAAGGCGGTGAGTAGCTTATCAGCCTCAGCACCAGAAGTAGAAGACTCAGTATTTACTAGACTCAGGCGGGAGCAAGATATGCGAAGGAGTCGGTGAACCGAACTCGACGGGGGTAGTTCACTGAACTGAGAGCTGACCATCAGTAGAGTACTCTCAGCTGTCTCTCTACTGAATGAAGATCAGACTCATCAACGGCAGACTGTCTTCTGAACTGTCAGACACTTTTTTGAATATACAATCAGTATTGTCAACTACGAGGAAAAGAGAAGTCAGCTTCAGTATGCCTCGAAGTCTGTTCCGTCTCAACCACTCCATAATCCTCGACAAATGACAAGTATACACGTGTCTCTACCTACTAAAGCTGCAAGTCAACATATTTCCAGAAAAGGAGGGAAATGACACTGTTACATCCTTCAAAAAGAGCCGTTAGCTACCAAAAAGAGAGAGAAAGGAAGATCGTCTCCAACGGATCTTTTCCAATCTCTGCTCTATAAATAGAGGGACATTTCAAGCCTTGAAAGAGAGAGCACAAGAGAGAGAGACGAATGCGCATAAGCTTAACGACGAAAACAAACACAAGCATTCAAACGAGCTAGAACCAAAAAACCCTAAGTCTTCCGCAAGAGTTTGAAGATCTATCTCCGGCGAAAGACTACCTTCTCAGCTCATAGGGAACCAAGCTAAACTGTTAGAAGAGCCTCTAGTATCCAAATCGACGATACACGAACCTAAAGCTTATTTCAGCTGTTCGTCGATCTAGAAGCCACTCTCTCATTCCCTATCCCTCTAACCCTAAGCTCAACAGAATATACTTATAGCTTAGACGAAGGAGTTCATATTTGAACCCAATCCTTATTGTAAAAGGACTCCTTCATAGTTGGAGAAGTTTGTCAAACACTTTAGTTTGATGCCTTTGTAAACTGGGACTTGCTCAGTATAATCCCCAAGCCACGGCTTTGTCCTGTGCACAAGCTGACTGAGACTAACTCAGTATAATAAATAGCCTCCTGAACTTTTCGGGACAGTGCACGTAGGATCGATTGATATCCGAACCACTTTAAAAATCTGTGTCTTGTTATTGCTTTCTGATTACTGTAGCATTGATCTTACTGTTCATACTGAAAACCTACTTTAAAATCATACAACTGTCTCAGCATACTGAACTGTCTATTTGCTGAACCGAGACTTGCTAAAACGGTTTTTTCCACTAAACTGATTTGGGCCTACACTTTTCCGCACCGCTGAACTCTACCTGTTTGATACTGAATTCTGACTCAGCCAGCTAGTAGATCTTAGTAAAGTAAGACTCTTTGCCACACACGATTCAGAACAGCTATTTGGTCTGCTGAATTATTTCAGTACGGCACTTTCCTGAACAGGACTGTTCGTGTTCGAAGTTGAGAAAATCGGAGTCAGGTGTATTTACCCCCCTCCTCTACACCTGACCGTACACTCGGGACCAACAGTGTCACTTCGCCAATAGGCTTTCTAGATCGCGTGGGCAGAGAGTCTGTCTACTGAGTCACTATCTACTAACTTCAGTTAGTGAACAGTAGATTCAGTATAAGATAGTGTGACGAAGTGCGGGCCCAAAATATTTTTTCGTCTCAATTTTGAAAACACATTTTATGCTAAGTGTTATTTTGAAAGCTCAGTTGTATGCAGTATGAATAGTAAATCAATGAAACAGTAAACACAACACAAGCAGTTTTTAAAGTGGTTCAGATACCCTGGATCCTATGTCTACTGTTCTAAACAAAGTAGGAGTTCTTGAATTAATTTATACTGATCCGTTCGCATGACAGATACTCTACTTATAATCGTAATGACTTGATTTGTACATAGGACAGTTACTGTACTTATAGTCATAGTGACTTTACAAGTTCAAACACAACGGTTTGACTTTCTCCAACTAAGAAGGAGTTCTTACAACAAGAACAGTTCAATAACTGAACTCCTTAGGTTTTTCTAAGCTTGTGATATAACAAAGATTGCTTAGAGTAGAGAAAGGGAATAACAAATCTCTAGAGTGAAGAACTATGAATTATATCTCTGTGAATAAGTTCTTCCCTGAGTGTACTGTTTGATTGCAAGAGCTTTGAATTCTTGAATACTTTGGTTCCAACCTTTTTTATGCATGAAGATTGTTCTCTATTTATAGTCTAGACTCGTGAATAGATACGTTGGAGAAGGTCTAGACACGTGTCGAAAACGACAAGAAAAACGACCATTTAGAATTTGAATGACACTATAGAGATTCTCTCTTTTTGAGTATAGGGAGCAGCTTTCTATCTGTGCAACTACAGTTCTGACAGCTCATCATTGGTCGAGGTTAGGGAGTAGATGCTGATTTGACTTCCTCTGATTCCTCGAACGCATTTACTGAAATATCTCCTGCTGACATTCTTTTGAGATATTCAGTACTTGACTCAAATTTCTTTACCGGTTCAATGGGTTCTGAGCTACCCAACTGAGTCCCTGGTGCTGAGTCCATCCTGCTGACAAAAGATATTCTAGTGAACCTATCAGCTACTGAACTCCAGCTAGCCTACTGACTTCCTAACATGCTGACTTCAACTAAGCTATTACATTATCAAGGTTCATCATTCAACTAAGGGTTTTGCGATCTTTAAATTTTTATATCACTGAATCTCATACCCAACAGTATTGTCACACACAAATGTCACATTTCTTAAAAAGAAAATAAATTTATCTCACAAAAAAGTCCACTGCATAGATTACCACGCAGAAAAAAAATAGGACGTTTTATCCGGGATGGAGGGAATATAACTAAACCGATCAAAATAATATGTTTTGAGCTTTTTGTATGTTAGATGATCACTTAAGTGTTAACTCTGCTCACTCATACATTTTATTCCTTTTCAGCTTTGTAAATGAGCCGTTTCCCACCTGTTATCAGCTCACTTGATTTTTCAGTCTCTTACACTGTTAAATTTGCAAATCAATATCACTATTTCGAATCTTTTTTTTTTTTTTTTGATTCATGGAACCCGCAGCCGCTACCTTCGGTGCGCACTGGGTAAACCACGCTCCTTGTGCAGTAGCCTGCAACTACACAGGAGGGTTCAACCACCCTTAATGTGACAGGGTGACAGGCAACACCTAGCGGTCTTGGTGGGAATTGAACCCAGGACCTATCGGTCCCGGGCCACCCACCTCGACCGCTAGGCCATCCCATTGGGATACTATTTCGAATCTTTTAATTACTCTTGTACTTCACATAGTTTTAACAAACTAATTTTATGAGAAAGGCACGAACATCGAGAGTTAAAAGTTAAAAACCCAATAACATTCTCAATCCGGTGGAGTTATTTGTAAAGTCTTGATTGAATAAACTTTAATTCCAATTCTATAATATTCTATTTTTCTTCAATATTTATTTACAAACTTAGGTTGACTTATACGTATTGTCTCCAACTAAAACAAAATATCTTTACGTAATAAAAAACAATGATATTTATTCTCCAGTGTATATGATTTTTCATTGAAGATAGATGTTCATAATTCATAGGAGGATGAGGTTTGAATAAGAAAGTAGTGACTAGTACTAGGTCAATTGGTCGGGATAAATAATCTATTCTTATTTAATACTACACCCATTTTATAATTAGTGGCTCAAAACTTTTTAAAAAATTAATAAATTATATTATAGCATTATTTTAAATATGTCGAATATAAAAGAATGAAGATAGTTTTAAATTATTAAGGTATAAATAGCTAGATAATTGGAAGGGCTTAGCCATATGTGCTGTAACTTCATATTCATGATCTCTAAATAGTTAAATTAAATTCTTAAATATTAATCAGGTACTACATAGATGCGAAAAGGTTTTTCGGGACTAGAAAATAAATCACATGCAATAAGATCGTATATTAACAATTACTGTTGTAAATTAATATAAATATTTTCTTTCTGATTTCGTATGTATTTTAATTTCTATTTTCCAGCGCTGAGGAGTGGTTTGAGATCAAAACATTGAAGAAAGACAGTCCCTCCGTCTCGCTAAGCTGCTTGTCTTACGTTCTATTTTTAGTTGTCCCGCTAAACTTGTCTTAATCCTAAAATGGAAAAGGAAGGTGGCATTTTTATAAATATTGAGTTCTCATTTCCATTTAATTAAAGTAGAGGACCTCACAACTTACTACAGAGCTATCCATTTCTACTGCGTGCCGAAACCTACTAAGACAACTTTAGTGGGATGTAGGGAGTACTACATTAGTATTTTAAGGAGTAATGTTGACTTGTAGAGACCATATAAATGTAGTTGTCTAGCTCGGGCGATCGATCTACACCAGGTGATCATATATATCGATATATTCAGTTAGCAGCTCTTATCGATCAGAAATTAAGAACATATACATTAACAAAACAATTGTTTAAGGATATCCAAAGTTCTTGGTCTAGGAGAGATCATGGTTAAAGAAGAAGTTATTTCCATATAGTTTGACGGGGATTATCAAGTCTGACATAATTAGGATACCGAAGATCTCAAGAAAAAACGCAAAAATTGAAAATTTATTGGTACGGTACGTAGGACATTATAGAATGTAAAAGTAGGAAACAAAAACGAAAGATTAATTCATCATCGATTACTTAATTGGAGTCGTAGAAGACTTCAGTAAGAACGTTGTCGCTACACTCCAGGGTAATCTGCAACAACTCTACAACCTAACAAAAAAAAAAAAAAGGCATTTATGCGATGTTGTGTTGTGATTGAATTAATAGGTAATTAAGGTATTCAATATATATATGCATGCGTACCTTATCCATTCCGAAATTGACAACCTTTTGCTCTAAAGCACCGACATCCTTAACATTAAACTTTTTGAGCAGATTGAGGATGGCGTCAGTAGAGATGGGCTGAACCACCAAATCATCCGTCACCATGTAGGTAACCGCCCCCTTCACAAGCCCAGCCTCTTCCTCGTATTCATCCTCTTCCACATACGTCACTTTAGAGTCGATTTTAGAGCGGCATCTAGGGCAATGCACGTCCGAGTCATCAGAAACATAACTTAGACAGCGGCTACAGAGGTAAAACTCCTCCTCATCATCATCATCATCCGGTGTATTGTTCAGGCCAAGCAAGTCCGATAAACCGGTCACCGGTACCCTTGATTCCAGAAATGAGTCCTTGTCCAGGTCGGGCTGTATGTAGTTGATGTCAAGATTCTCGAAGCTTCGGTAGAGTTTGGACAAAGAGCCGTCCATCTCATGCCCTTTGAGCAGGCGAAGGGCGGAGGCAATCGGCAGAGAGAGTATGTAGAAAAGGATATCAACGCACTCTTTGCCGGCCTCCGCAAACAGAACTTGTTCTTTTTTAGGGTTGATCAAAAGCTTCATTGTAACGGCCTTGGATTTCTCCATTTGTCTTTCAACTTGCAGTGCCTACGTATTTTTTTCTGACTTCACCGAATTTAAGTCTATTGATGATCATAGATTAATTGATCATCACTTACATATTCAGAGATGAAATATCCGAAGATCGATGAGATAATATTTCTTTCCAAATTATTAGGCAAGATGATACATTTCTCCAAACAAACTCATTCATTAAAGATATGGATAGAAGTAAAGGTTCAACAACTTTAAGAGATTTTAGGGGATTGACAGGATCATCTATATATACCACCTACGAATCTACGATCGAATGTGGCTCTTAGCTCTTTGCATGATGGCAAAAACTTGTGTGCACCATGTTGCACATGCAACATGATCCAATTACTCAATTTTGACCCGCTTTGACCCGTTGACTAGCTTTGACCCGTGTTGACCCGCTGATGTCAGCATGACATCATTAATCTTTTTTTATTTTTTTTATTTAATTATTTATTATTTTTTTTATTTTTTTAAATTTTATTTTTTTTACATTTTTTCCGCTTTATTTTAAGGACGGACGTGTCACTATTTGCATATGGAAGTGTCAATCGTAACAAATAAAAGTGTCAATTGCAACAAATAATTTTTTTTTTAATTTTATTTTTTTTCCCTTATTTTTTTTAACGTTTTTCCATTTATTTTAAGGACGGACGTGTCACTCTTTGCATACGAAAGTGTCAATCGTAATAAACAAAAGTGTCAATCGTAACAAACATTTTTTTTTTATTTTTTCGATTTTTTTTGGTAAGGAATGCGTGTCATTTGTAATGAATAAATGTATCATTTGTTATTTATCCAAAGTGTGAATCGTAATAAATTAAAGTGTCATTTGTATTTTAAAAAAGTATCATTTTAGTTATTTTTGAAAAAATGCGATTTGTTTAAAAAAATGTTATATGTTTATGAAAAAAGTGTCAATTGTCTATGGTGTTTGTGTTAATCATGACAAGAACGTGTCAATGATGAGCAGAGTGTCTGTTTAAGCTATAATTCATAATAGAGAACAGAGTGTCAATCGTATCTGTTGTGTGTGTCACTCATGATAAAAGAACGTGTCAATTATGAGCAGAGTGTCTGTTTAAGCCATAATTCACAGTAGAGAGTAACAGTGTCAATTGTATCTGTTGTATGTGTCACTCATGACAAAATAACGTGTCAATAATGAGCATAGTGTCTGGTTAAGCCATAATTCACAGAAAGAGAGCAGAGTGTTAATTCTACTTGTTGTGCGTGTCAATCATAATAAATAAAAGTGTCAATTGTCTCGAAGGACAGTCTCACATTCTCATAATGTTATGCTATATATTTGCTAAGGGGACTCAAAATTAACTTCCTCATGAAAACTCTTAAAAGTCGTTAGATCAGCCTAACCCAATGCAATCTCCAGAGGAAAAACAAAAGAATATCTTACTATAACACTCTAAATTTATACACCACAAAAACTATGATGTGTTTTTTTAATACAATGATATCCGACACAAATAATTAAGTTTGGAGTAAAGTTCGAAGCAAACCAAGAACTTAATCATACAAGTATGCATTATATCACAAAATCGAACCAGTAAAATACATCGTTGCAAAATTCTTACATATATGCCCTAAATTGTTCATTTTCAGAACAAAAACATTCGAACAACCAACAATCATACCTCTAAACGTCGTTTGATTCAATTTTCAGCAAAACAAATAGGCAAAATTAACAAATAGAAACATAAAAAAGAAAAAGAAAAGCGCGATTGTGATACCTCTGAGTTGCAATTGATGGAGTAGAAGATGATAGCAAGGAAACTAGGTTTTGGAATAAACTCGCGCACAATTGCAATTATCCGATCTTCGTACAAAATCACAAATATCAATTGTGAGTAGAAGATGATAGCGAGGAAACTAGGTTTTGAAAAAAATGACTTACCTGCAAAATTAGAATACCATAGCTGAAATTAGAGTTACTGGAGAAGGAAAATCATCTCCTCTTAAAACTTGTTTTTCGACGAGGTCGGTTTCTGGCGAGTCCTCGTCGAAGAGAGCGAGGCGGATGCGGAGGCGAAGAGATCGGAGGTGGAGTGACGACGGCGGAGACGGAGGACTGTGGAGAGAGAGAGAGAGAGAGAGAGAGAGAGGGAAGTGACAAAGAGAGAGAGGGGAGTGGAGAGAGGGAGAGAGAAAGAGAGAGAGAGAGAGAGAGAGAGGGGGGTGAGATGCGGAGAAAAAGTGAAAGAGAGAGAGAGGTGAGATGCAGAGAAAGAGAAAGAGAGGAGAGGGGGTAGTGGGGGAGGGGAGGAGACGGGGGAAAGAATTTTTTTTTTTTTTAATGCAGTGGAAAACCGGGTCAAACCCGGTCAAATCGGGCCAAAATTGAAAATTGGATCATGTTGCATGATGCACACTAGTCCTTCTCTTGCATGATATGGTTGACAGTATCTTATGTGAAATATATATATCCGTGATCCGATAGTTTTGTTCCACTAGCTAGCGCTAATATTTTCTCTTTCTTAAAATGACTAAGGGTGTTTGCCATAGCTTTAATTTTTATTAAACTTTAAATTAATGAGAAGTTAGGAAGAGTGACTTATTAGATTTTAAATTACTGAGAAGTTAGGAAGAGTGACTTATTAGAGAATTAGTGTTTGAGCTTTTGAGGTTATACTTGAAAAAAGTTGTAAACTAAAAATGAGCGTAGAATTAATTCGTCTATGTTTCCTATATTTAAATTAATTTCAAATAAAGATGGAGATAAAATTATAAAATTGTAACTTATCTAAATTTATAAAAATTATCATTTTGAATCTTTTGTTGACACAAATATAGTCAGAGAGAATCTTGGAAATTATTTTAATATTGAATCTGAAACATATAAGAGTTTTGGAATTAAATCCTTTAGAAAATCTTTTGTTCTCGGGGTAGGTTGCTCCAGTTCCTTACCAAACTTTTCGTTATTCATTTAGTGATAAATATAACAATAACATTGAAGATTCTAGAAGGATATGGAACGAGTCCGACTTAACTTTATTCGTTATTTAGTGATGAATATCGACAATAGCATTGAAGATTCTACAAGTATATGGAAAAAGAGTCGGACTTTGACAGCGCATGCTTAAGAAATACCGGAGATAGGATATTATTCCTTTATCTTTTATTATATTTTATTTTTGGAACTTATTTCCTATTTAATTTTAGGGTTTCATTGTAAAAAATTTAACAAAATCACTTATTCTCGTATGCCTTTTTGCTGACCGATTCCATAGACCGAGATTTCCACATTTTTCTACCCATTCACATAGCATCACCAACAAATCTTTGATAAGAATCTATAATGTATTAGAATGCTCTTATTGACACTCTTCAATATCGATAGGTTGTTCTTGTCCAGTTTTGGTCCTTCATTATGGCGTCGTCCAATTTAGTACTTTATTTTAATTTTATATTTAACCAATTTTGGTCCTTCCGGCTAGAGTAGTGAAGGCGCAAGGTCTTCCGATGATTTTATCACACACCCTACTGTTCCATCACCCAATTCATGCAAAACCTCCTCACTCGTAATTGAAGCTTTGCTCGTGGATGCTCTGGATTGTTACCCATGCTTCAATTTAACTTCCTAATCTATGGGGATTTGAAGTTTGAACCAGAGAAAATGTCAAAATTAGTCATCTATTTTGTGTTCAATTTTGGTCCTTTACTGTGGCGTCTATCCGATTTTAGTCCTTTATTTTTTATACATGTTCAATTTTGGTCCTACGAGAGAGAGTGGAATGCACGAGCCGCTTTCTACTCATCAAGTTCGAAATAGGACCAAAATCGGACAAACATGAAAGATAAAGGATCAATATCGAAAACGATGCCACAATAAAGGATCGGACAAGAGCCACAATAAAGGATCGGACCAAATTTGATATTTTCTCTCGAGTTGGGTGGATAAACTTTACCAATATATGCCTTTTTAATTTAAATTAGGAAAATTTTAATTTTTAAGCTATTGCAAACCATTAATTCTAGATTCATGCCTTTTTAATTTTAAAGTAAGAGAAATTTAATTTTTAAGGTATTGCAAAACATTAATTCTAGATCTTGTAATGGCTGTATGTTCTTGTAGGCTGGGGTCACCTAAGGTACAACCTTATAAATCCTGTAGATAACATCACTTAACAACGCTTATTTTTAGGTCTTTTATTAAAGTTTAGTCCATTTTTAACAAAATATTTTTTTATCTTTTTCTATATTTAATCTATTAAATGTTAATGCATTTTTAACAATTTTTTTTTTAATCTTTTCTATATTTAATATATTTTTTAACCGCTCCGGGTTAACACTGTTGTATGCGTAGTATATGCTGCCTTAAGCTTGTTATGATAATGACAAAGATGATGATTTTCATGAACTTGAACATGACGCGAAGAAGAAGATGAGATGAAAATGCAACCGAGAAACTTTTCATTCACATGCGTTTTTATAATTATCTAAGCACTCTAACAAATAGCTGGAGGGATATTGCGTGCATGTGATCACAACCGCTCGAGCAACTCATTAATTTTTAAAAAATCTTAAATATACAGGGTGTGGATCTGATGCAAAAAACCCTGTTATTTTATACTTTTTGTCTTCTGCATAAAAATATAAGGATTATGCATAATGTAAAAATACAAGTCTTTTGCATAAGAAACATAAGGGTTATGCACACAACATATAATTATTATGCATGGTTCTCAATTTTCATGTTAGATGCAGGTTCTCACATGATCAATTCCATATATATATATATATATATATATATATATATATATATATATATATCTACTAGATGGTTCTCACCGTACTGTCGCACGGTGCCCTGTAAGGTAATGGCAAACATATTCCATTCAAGGAACGCAATACGCTATCAAACATATCGAATTACTATAATTACATAATAAGGAAAAAAATCAAAAGTTGTATCCTCATATAATACAAACTCCAATAAAAAATGTATATTGAAAATAAACAAACATAAATATTTCAAAATATCTTTAATCCCTAATTAGTTTGTTAAATTTCTCATTAAATAACTAAAACCGACTATAATTTAACATAAGGTCAAAATGAATACATAAGTAACACTACAAAATATCTTGGTGCTACCGACGGAATTGCAGACGGAAAAAAAAATATAGGTCGGCTTGCCGACGGATTACCGACGGAATAACATCCAAACAAATTACTGGGGGAATAGAGACGGAAATACGAAGTCAGTATTTTGCCAACGAAATTTTCCGTTAGCAAATACTAAAAGAAAATTTAATTTTTTTTCGAACGAACTTTTTTTTTTAAATTTTGATTATTGCCGAAGGAAAATTTTGTCGGCAATTTTTTATTCGTTTACTGACGGAATATTCCGTCAGTATGTCAGTTGGTAAGCCCTAAGTTCTTCAATACCGGGCAGAGGTTATTTTGGACATAGAAACACTCCCACCGCTCGCGTTTCTTCCCTTCCGCCGCCCTGCACCACCTCCGCGCACCCGTCGGCTCTCCCCCTCTCCCTTCTTCACCTGCTGCCGTTGAATTCAACCCGATAACTCTCTCTTCACCTGCTCCCGTTGAATTCAGCCCTAAGTTCTTTAATACCGAGCAGATGCTATTTTGTAACATTCTTGTTTCTATTGAGTTTTTCTTGTGTTTGATTGGTTTGGCAATGTCATGGTTAGATAATGTTCTAAATTTGGAAACGTAGATATATTGATCTTGATATAATCAGTTTGATTAAACAAAGAACAAGTTTTCAGTATGTCCGATGTCAATTTTGGATATACTCAATTACTGTTATTTAATTTGTATTGGGAACTAATGGTGTTCGATATATGGAAGTAACACAATAATTGAGTGTTTTGAAATGAATGCATATCAATCCCGCAAGTCACATTGTTTCAGCCTTGGAGTTTAGCCTTGGATTTTGTTCGATATATGGAAGTAACACAACAATTGAGTGATGTTTCCAGTGTTGCTGAATTCCAATGCCGATGTTTTAGCCTTGGATTTTGTTTGTGTTTATATTGTTGGACGCTTGCTGCCATGCCCATAATGCCACATTTAATTCTGCATCAGTTATAACTCATACTATGTGTGCGAATACATTGAAATCTAGGATATGAAATCCTGCTTCACTTATAACTTTTCAAGGCCTTTAGAGAGGACGTAATACTACTTGCTTAGATGTTCATTATAACTTATATGTCCAAAATTTTTATTCTAACTTTGCTAGTCTCAAAATTCTTCAGTTAAAATATCAACTTTTATACATTTATTTCTTTTCAACGAACGAAGAGATTGACTTTATGACTTGCAAGTTTTGAATGTTCAATTAGTATTTCAAATGAGTCGTTCGTGGATGTATACACGGTGGACAATAGACGATTCATTGAATCCTCAATTTGTGAATGACATTGAAGATTTCATTGATTGGGCAAGGAGCGAGACAACTTTTATGGATGCAGACAAAATTATATCTCCGTGTAAAAGTTGTAAGAATAAGCTGTTTTTAACTACACAAGTTGAAAGAGAACACGAATATTTGAGGGGATTCGTTAAAAACTATAAAGTTTGGTCTTCTCATGGGGAAAAATACGTAACTCTAGATGAGCAAGCTACGGAAAATGAGCAGAATGACACGTCGACCTCCTACCACATGATGGTAACCGATCATGCTGGGCCGAATTATAATGATGAGATATTGAGGAGTGATGAGTCATTTCTGTACTTCGTAATTTCTGGCCGAAAAGTGCTTCAATTGGCCAATCGATGCACTCGCAGTGGTGAAAAATGCAGGTTTTAGGTGCTGACGTGGCATGATGACGAGGATAGTATTTGGCAATGTTTGATGACGAAAAGGGCACGAAATTTATGATGTGGACACGGATTTGTGAGAAAGAAAGGATCTTGAAGATATTTTATGTTTATAAGGAAAGATATTATTTCCTTATCTATCCAAATCTCTTTCCTTATCAAAGAAGGATTTGACCTAACTTGGAGAGGAAGAAAAGGAGGAGTATAAAAGAGATGAAGTAGACGAGAAGAGGAAGTCTTCGAGTCTTCAATCCACGCTACACATTCACGCCGTTACTCCCTTCCCATTCCGAGAGAAAATCCTAACCGCCGCCAATCAATTCCATCGAACCGCCGACCACCGTTCATTTCCATTCCATTGAAGACTTCCGACCGTTAGTAGTAGTTAGAGAAGAAGAAACATTTTTAATTTCCGTTGGTTTGATGCTTTTAATTTCGTAGTTTGAATTCTTGTTTTAATTTTCATTCGTAGTGAATCACTTAAGTAGGAACATCGAATTTACGTTTGAACTCTAATTTCTATTTTAATTCAAGTTTTATTTTAATTTCATAGGTCTAATTATTCTGTTATTTCGTGCTTTAATTGTTTTAAATTCCGTTCATGCTAGATCTAGGGTTATTCATGTCTATGTTTCTGTTCTGTAAACTGTCTCAGTTGCCCAACCGAAGCGTCTGCATGAGTAGCTAAGTCTTTTAGGGTCCGGTAGAATGTAAAGGTACACGTGAATAGTACATGAGGCTTAGGTTCAAATAATTAATCAAAAAGGTTTCGGGCTAATTCTGAATTAATTAATCTGACTAGTAATTTAGGTTTGATCACCATAGGTTGCGCAGTCTGTAGCTAACTTAGTACTTCCATCGTTTCTCGTGGAACAAGGCTAGGTAAGTAGCGAAATTATTCATTAGAATAATTGAATTAAACCGAGGTTTGGAGACTATTAGATGTCCAACATACGAGTAGGCTCATATACTTAGCTCCCTTAGTTCGATAAAGTTGTCTAGCTATTAAATCTATTGATTGCCCAACAACGTAGGTTGTAGCTAGGTTAGGGAAGTAACTGTTTCGATGTCCAACATGGCGGTTACCGACTAAGTAAGTGGGAGTGAGGGTTGTATCAGTTTAATTACGGCAATCTATAACTAGTAGATTCTTGAGATTAATTCATATTAAGTGTCGAGGATTGGAATTACGTGTGTGTGAATATTCTGCTGGACCTGTCTCTCAGTTGCCCAGTTCATACAGTTTTAAATTCAGTTCAGTTTTTAATTATTTTAGTTTAATAGAAAATCCAAAACTTGCGTGGTTGCTAACCAAAACCATATATAAGTAGAAAAATAACGTTTCTAGTCGTCCGTTCCCTGTGTTCGATACCCTGTGCACTATACTGATATAATTCTCAAGTTTTTCAGGATTATTTGGTGCAATAGAGAGATCACCAAGGAGCTGCCAACTAATGAAGCAAGCAAGATCTATGAAATGTTGCAGGCAGTCGATACCGAGCTGTGGCCTGGTTGTGAGATCTACTAACAATTTTCTACAGTAGTTCAGATGATGAACTTGAAGCCTGAGAATCTTATGTCACAGAGGGGCTATGACATGATGAGTCAAATGATCAAGGATATGCTTCCCCAATGAAATTTGATTCCTATTAACTTCAGCGAGTCTAAGAGACTGCTTAGTGGCATAGGCTTGCCGGCAGAGAAGATCCACTGTTGACCAAATTCTTGCATGATCTATTGACGGGAAGATAATGAACTAGTGAGTTGTAAGTTTTGCGGCACCTCGCGATATTTAGATTACAGTTCAAAATCGAGTAGGAAAGGGAAGAAAAAATTAGTAGCTGCTAAGAAAATGTACTACTTTCCTGTACTCTTTGCAACCTGGAGCGCATATTTCCACCAAGTTTCTTCGATTCCATGGAACATCTCTCTGTGCATTTAGCTGATGAAGCTCATTTAGCCGGTTTGATTCAATATCGATGGATGTATCCATTTGAGAGGTATAAGAACATTTATATTATCGTGTTCCTATTCAGTATTATAGTATTAATTATTATACATTGAACCCTTCATTAGATATTTAGGAAAATTGAAAAAATATATTGGCAACAAGGCTCGTGTGGAAGGATCCATATGGAATTCTTATTTAGCTGAAGAAGCACCCAACTTCTGCTCATACTATTTTGAGGATCATATGAACACTAGGATGAGGAGGATGCCTAGTAATTGCGATGTAGAACAAGAAGGCCCCACCTTCGACAACATAGATGAGTCCTCTATATTTCGTCCAAAAGTCGTCCAATTGGCGCAAAGTCAATGAAGTATCTTGATCAAAAGGAGTATAATGCGGCCCACTTATACATCATGTTGAACTGCGATGAGGTTACAGAATATCACAAGTGAGTGTCACTAATTCGCTTGTCTTATTTTGTAACTTGTTCATTATATCTAACGACTTAAAACAACAACTTCAAGTCAATTTGAAGAAGAAATATGGCATGCATGTCCAAATATATGAGATTAATATTACCAAACCTCGGTTGAGTTGAAATTCGGACCTTGGTTCAAATCATATGTAAGATTCAGTACCCAATCTAAATAATTTGCAACAATATTTTGTTTTCCTAATTAGCTTATTATGTTCTTAGGTCTCATCCCCTTATTGTAATGAGATGAATCCGTATATACGGGATTTAGCTAGAGGCCCATTATCAGTGGTTTATACGTACCCTGGATATGTTGTGAATGGATATAAGTTTTATACTTTATCACATGGGGTAGGAAAATTAACTATGAACAACGGAGTTTGTATACAAGGGCAGAATTATGGTTCCGATGCACTTGATTATTATGGACAGTTGGTGGAGATATGTGGAGTTGAGTACCCGAGTTTACCAATCAAACGAACCATATTGTTCAAGTGCTTATGGTTTGACCCCTATCCCGAGAGGGACTTATGTACATCCACAATACAAGTTGGTTTCTATCGATCAAACGAAACCGCTGCGAAACTATGAACCATTTGTCATATCATCACAAGCTCATCAAGTGTATTACTGCTCATATCCTAGTGTGAACAAATCTAGGAAGGCGTGGTTGGACGCATGTAAAGTTAAACCGAGATTTAAGATAGAACTGCCAACTTAATCTTCATTAGATGAAGCATTACAAGAGGATGACATACTAAACCCGCCAATACGGAGCGACGCAACACTAGAAGTTGATATAACATTAACTCTTCCACGTGAAACAATAGAACTTGATGAGGAAGATGTTGAAAAATGAGATGATGATGAAGAAGAACATGATGTGACCTCAGAAGATGAGGACTTTAGTGATGACTAGTAATACTTACAGGTTTTAAAAAAATAGACGTATACAAAATATTTAGAACTCTACTTGGTTATGATCTTATTATTGTTGGACAATTAATTATTCGTTATTTTCAGGTACATGGCGCCTCCAAGAGGTCGTGGCGGTAGGACTATATCAGCTCCTGCAGGGCGTGGAGCCACCCCATCATCATCTGGGCATGGGTCCACGATAGCTAGTGCTTCTACCGACTCTTGCTCAGTGGATAGCCGCCGGCTAGAGTAGGAGCCGGCACCTTGGAGGGACCTCCAGCAGCAGATGGCTCATATGCATGAGAAGATGGAGCAGATGATGGCGATGATGGATTCCTCTAGCCGACGAGACCCTTCTGACGACAACTAATCCCCCCCTCCCGCCTCTTTATGATTTACATATTGTTACGGAATACTTTAATTTATAGATTTATATACATTTATTCGATTTTAAATGAATAATTATTCTCTATTTTAGGTTTGGAATTGATAATATATGTGTTTGGTTGACTGTTAAAAATATTGATATTTATATATGTTGGTCCGGAGACGAGAGTCATGTGTAGAGGGGGGGGTGAATACACCTGAGTACAGTTTCTTTTCTCAAACGCGAAGGACAGCTGAGCTGTTGGATGCGACTGATGAACAGTGCCAGATAGTAACCTTCGATCGCGGGTCAGAGAGTGAGCCAACTACTGAGTCTCTCCTACTGACTTTAGTCAATGGTTGATTCTCAGTTGAAGACTTAGTGCGGATAAGAGTGTGGGGCCCGGAGATTCGTCTTAGTTGAAAACGTGATTTTCACAAGTCAAACAGTTTTGGCTAGTGCACTTTATGAATATGTTTTAAGCAAGATATGATTTTGTAAGCAGTTTGTATGCAATGCAATAAAACAGTAAACAACACAAACAATTTTTAACGTGGTTCGGATACGCAAGATCCTACGTCCACGGTCCTACTGAACAGGAGGTCTTGTTGATTAATCTGAGCAAGCCTCAGCAAGGTATCTGTGCACTGGACAGATCCTTCTAAGTTATAGTCCTTAGCGACTTTTACAAATCAAACCGAGGTTTGAAGGGGAGGGGATTTTCTCCAACTAGGAAGGAGTTCTTACAATAAGAACAGTCACTAAAAGTGAACTCCTTCGAAAATCTAAGCTATAGATATGAACTTTGAGCTTAGGTAGAGAAGAGAGATCTAAAGAACTCTAGAGAGAAGAACTAAGAGTATTCTATTGAGCAAGTTCTTCGCTGGATTTCTCTTGAATGCGCTAGAGTTGTTTCGAAAGCTTGAGCGTTTTATCCCTTGATATCCCGTGCGTGAAGCTCGGATTTTCTTCTCTATTTATAGTCTTGACCCAGGCATTTGCCCGTTGGAGAGGATGATGCCACGTGTCCCAAACTTCCAAAGAAAACGGCCATATATTCGAATTATTGCAGCAGAGTCGTTGATACTGTTCATGAGAACAACTTTAGTTGGTCAGAGCAGATAATGTGTTGACGGCTTCTCATTGGTCGAGGTTTGTGGTAGATGAGATGTGTCAGACATTGGTCTTCATCGGAGTTGACTCTCACTTATCCTCGTATGATCTTCTGCTGACTTTCGAGTGGTGTTAATAGCTAGGTCATTTCCTGTCGGATACAGTAGACTTGAAGCAGTCTCTGTCTTCTTTGTCTGAGTCGGTTGACAAGATGTATTCTACTGAGTGTAGTTAGCTGATGACTGCGAAGGTGCTGAGCTTTGCATAAGGTTCTTCTACTGATGTCAGTCAGCTGATAAGGTATCTTCTATTGATGCGAAGATCAGCTGATGACTTAAGAACACAAGCTCTTACACTGATGACGTGGGGTTCTGGAAGGTAACTTCCTACTGAAGATTAATTCAACATTTTACCCCGTACAGGACATAGACACGAAGGATAAAGAAATCAAAAACAGTCTAGCCTATTACATCATCTAGTCCCATCGACACTACACTACTGATACCAGCTGCGTTTTGGGATCTTCAATTCCATAGCATGAACACTACGATTTCCCCCAATATTGTTTTACCCAATAAAATGCTAAGTATCATCTACTGACTCATAACTCAACAATATAGGTTGTCGAGAACTGGATACAAAAAAATAAAAAAGAATTAAAAAAATATTACTATTACCGATGAAAATCAGTCGGTAAGCCAAGCTGATTACCGACGGAGTCGGTGAGAACATCGCAGACAAACTCCCGACAGAATATTCCGTCGGGATTTAGTCGGTAATATTTACCGACGAAATATGTTCGTCGGAGAAGTTCACCGACTAATCCTGACCCGATGCCGCCTTTCCGTCGGTAAATTCACTACCGACGGAAAATAACTGTATACCGATGGAAAACTCGCAAAATTCTTGTTGTGTAAGTTATCGATTTTAGGATGATAGAATTTAAGGGGGGAAGCGGTAGGTTGGTTTATTAATTTACTTTCTTTTAGGTCAAGAATTGCCTAAGTTTTTTTCTCTTAATTGCGAAAATACCACCACAGTTGTCACTGTTCATAGGAATAGTACATCACATTAAATATCCCTCATATAAATTCTATAATAGTTAAGAACTATAATTGACAAAGAAAGATTGTTGTTTTGGCATTGTAGAATTTTGCATCTTCTACTTCCGGAGAATTCTTAGTTGGGAATGTTTTGTGTTTAATTATCTTTGGATGAAAGAATTTATTGTTAATATCTGTGTCGAAATTAAACAAGTCAAGTTTATTGGGATTGATAGGAGTATAAGGTAAAGAAAAACAAAAAATTGTAGATAAAAATAGAAAAAAGTCATGTTTATTACTAATAGATGGAATATTAGTAGAAGCAAACCATGCCCATAAGTATAATTACATATGCATAAAATTAATATGAGGCATAATAATTAATGTACATCCATGATTATTGAGACCTAGCTATTTCTATAAGTAGAAAACTAAAAAAAGAAAATTAATTGTTAGACGATTAAAATCGAGGCCCAATAGTAATTGACTATGAAGTCAAGATAAACGTCTGAGTATTACCCAATCTTTTCAATTTTTTTACAACAATGTCATCGTAGTGAAGAAGATGATGTTTTCATTTCTGGCATTTTCCACAGCATGTCAAACAGGGGAGTTATCTGCGTAAATACATAATTTATTTTATTACCATATATATAAAAAATTGTGTTAATATACAAACTTAGCCAAATAGGTTAAGTTAATCACTATATTAGTCTATCACTGTCTAAAAACATAAATATAGCCATAAAGTACACTTTATGGCAGACATAATGATTGGGCGAAAAAGTTATCAGAGGCCGATGGAGGGCTGATTTCCATTGCCCCTCAACATTAAAAAAAATAAATAAATATTAATGAATAGCCCTCTCCATGTTGGCCGATGCATCAATTTCATGACCGATGCATCGACCCTCAACAATTTTTTTACATGTTGAGGGCTAATGGCCTTCATTATTTCTTTTTTTTTAACATGTTGAGGGCCGATGCTTATACTCCCCAGCAAAATGGTGTTGCTGAGAGGATGAACAGAACCATTTTGGATAAAGTGAGATGTATGTTAGGGTCTGCAGGTCTATCTAAGACCTTCTGGTGTATTACTGCTCTTGCTGCTACATATCTGATTAATAGATTGTCATCTTCACATCTAAATGATCTGTGTATTCTGGAAAGCCCCTTGATTTATCCAATCTTCGTGTGTTTGGCTGTGCTGCTTTTGTGCATCAAAAAGGTGACATGCTTGATCCTAGAGGTAAGAAATGTGTCTTTCTTGGGTATCCTGAGGGGTTAAAGGATACAGATTGTGGGATAGAAGTCAACCTGATTGAGGGCTCAACAATTTTTTCTCTCAAATATTATGTCTGCCATAAAATTTATTTTCATGGCTATATTTAAGTTCTTAGATAATAATAGACTAATATAATATTTCGCTTAACCTATTTGGCTAATACTAAAAATGCCTCTAAAAACTTAGTCCTGCTGCACTGCTCCAATCAACAGTATTCTTAATTGTGAAACCCCGAAATTACCCTTCTTTTACTAGTTATATTCTTTTCATTAGGGTCACTTTGGTAATTATCTTTTCCAACCGCAATTATCTCGTTACCCTTTTTCAAGCGCAGTTTCTGTCTTCACTTCCACCTCCTACTGCGATCCTATCTTTATCTCTATTCCTTTGCACCCCTCTACTCTCTCCCTAAGTCTTGCACTCCTCTGTATCCTTTCAACATACTGTAAGATTCAACATCAAAAATTCGCTCAATTAATTGTGAATACGTTTGATTTGATTTTAATTGATAACCTCATCGAGAATCGTCGCTTTTCCTGTAAGTTTGAACATCATCCAAATTAGTAACAAATTAATGAATCAATCTGATTTTGGAAGAGCAGAGATAATTTATAAATGCGGCTATTAATTGTTTCCCTATTTTTTTTTAGTTTCGAGTTTGCTTTGTTGGTTTTCCTAGATTAGCTTTTGGGATCGATTGTTGAAGTTTATATCTTAATATCTTTTTGGCTTGTGGCACTCTTTGTGAGGTCTCTCGCTATCTCTACATAAAGTCGGGGCTAAATCATCCTTATGCTTCTATCACGGGGTTGATGCTCATCATTCATGGGTATTTGCTAAATTCTTCAACTAGCTTGATTTCAATTGCATCCAGTGAGGACATTTACTATTCACGTGAACAGTATCTGAATTTTGCTTCCCAAAATGCTCCTGAAGTGCTAGACGTCTTCTTTGTCAACTCTTAAAAATAAGATGCCTACATACTTTTGGGAGATGTTTAGATCTCTTTTAGTAGAGTTTGTCTTGTCAAGCTCATCTAAAATATAGTGGTAATAATTAACTGAGCATTTTGTTTTCTATAATTGTATGTGTTCCGATGTTTTTGGATTATTAAGAACATCTCCAACAATAAACTAATATCAATTTTCAATCATCAAGCCCAAGCCCAAACTCAAAAGATATTCTCTTTATATTATTTCTCAACTTATATAGTTTTCTTAATTGTATTGGTACACTCAACTTTCTTACAGTTGGGAGATGATTCAGTAGCCTAGTGCTTAGTAGATTTGAATGATCCCAAAACTCTATTTTGATTGCTGAACCATTCAGTTGTATTTGCTTGTTCTGTCTCTGAGAGTTTCAGACTCAGTAGACATCCTTCCTACATGGTTCAGGCGTTCAGTTCTGTCTGTTGGTTCTTCAGTAGACTATCAGCCTCAGTACCATGAGAAGAAGACTCAGTAGTACTGAACTCAGCAGGAGCAGTATACTGAAAGGAGGCAGTGGAACTGAACTCAGCATGAGTAGTTCACTGAACTCAGAGTTGATCTTTAGTAGAGCTGAACTCAGCATGAGTATGCTACTGAACATAGATCAAACTCAGCAAACGACCAGACAGTCTCCTGACTGTCAGAGATCTTATAAGTCAAATTAGCAGAGTCATACGAGGTACAGAGAAGTCGGCTTAAGATTTGTCTTGAAGTCTGTTTGTCTCACCTACTTTCTTCAGCCTCGACCAATGATAATCTGCCAGCTGTCTACTTTTTTATTAAAGCTGCAAGTCAACATCTTTCCGGAAATGGAGGGAAATGACTTTGTCACCATACTTTGAAAGAGCCGTTAGCTACCCAAAAGAGAGAGACACATGGATCATCTTCTCCAACGGATCTTTCCATGTATCTCATCTATAAATAGAGGGAAGATTTCAAATCGAAGCTCACCTAAAAAAAAAACGAAGAACACACGAGCATTTACGAGCAACTCAGAATCGACTTAAAGCTTTCCGCAAGATCTTCAAAGAGCTATTCCAAGCGAAAGGCGACATACTTGCTCAAAAGGAAACCGAGCTGAATCAGATCATAAGCCTCTAGTATCCAAGTGACTGAATACGAACCCAGAGTTTATAGTTAACCGTTCGTCGGTCCAGAAGCCACTTTCTCGTTCCCTTCCCTCTAACCTAAGCTCAGCAGACCATATCTATAGCTTAGATCGAAGGAGTTCATCTATGAACTGTTCTTTATTGTAAAGAAATCCTTCATAATTGGAGAGTTTGTCAAACACTTAAGTTTGATACCTTGTAAACTGAGACTTGCTCAGTATAAATCTCAAGACCAGTGTTTGTCAAATGCACAAACCGAGTGAGACTAACTCAGTATAATAAAATAGCCTCCTGATCTTTTCGGGACAGTGGACATAGGATTGTTGGATCCTAACCACATTAAAATTGCTTGTGTTATGTGTGTTTTCTTTACTGTTGCATTGATTACTGTTCATACTGATCATATCTTTCAAATCATTCAACCGTGTTTCAGCAAATCTTAAAACATTGCACTAATATACTGAAACTTTTTTCCTAAAAACATTTTCTAACTCAACTGAATTGGGCCTACACATTTCCGCACTCTACTGAACTTTTACTGAACGGTACGGAATTTTGACCTAAGTCTGCTAGCAGGCCTCAGTGAAGTCAGT
This sequence comes from Lavandula angustifolia, assembly GCA_028984105.1. Classification (NCBI taxonomy): domain Eukaryota; kingdom Viridiplantae; phylum Streptophyta; class Magnoliopsida; order Lamiales; family Lamiaceae; genus Lavandula; species Lavandula angustifolia. Next base: position 3,187,437 of record CM054808.1, on the reverse strand, counting down.
CACTCTGCCACGTGATTCAGAACAACTTATCTGGTCTACTGAACTTGTTCAGTACGACATCCTCCTAAAAGGGACAGTTCGCGTTTTTAAGTTGAGAAAGTTTTCAGGTGTATTCACCCCCCCTCTACACCTGAACGTTTATCTCAGGACCAACACTTGGTATCAAAGCAGGAGTTCTCTGAAACTGGTCTACTTGAACAGATCTAGAAAACGTTTTCACTGCATATCATTCACAATTTTCGATGTCTGATATGTCAGGAATCAGGATGGTACCCCCGTTCTCAGTTGAGAACTACGGGGTATGGCGAGTCAGAATGGAAGCACATCTGACTTGCCTCCATGCTAGCATGATAGAGGTACTGGAAGACGGACCTATCGTTCCCATGATTGATAGTGTCGAAACCCAGGATCCAGTACAAAGAGGCGACATGGTGACCGGAAAGAAGATCCCCAAAGACAGAAGTCCCTTCACTCGTGAAGAGAAGCTTCATAACTTAGATCGGGTTGCCAGAAATGTCATACTGACCACCCTGAGTGATTCCTATCTCGGAAGAGTTCAGAACTGCAACTCCGCGAAGGAACTCTGGGATGCTCTAGTGCTACTGAGTCAGGGGACTCAGAAGATCAAAGCAAACAAACTCTGGAACTTCAAAAGCTGGAGAGACTGTCTCTCATACCTGGCGATACGATTGAAGATCTTAACGTCAGATTTACGGATCTGATGAACACCATCAACGGGCTGGAAAAGACATTCTCCAACCGAGAAATGAATCTCAAGATATTGAGAGCACTGTCAGAGGGATATTGGACTCCATTCGCTACTGTGCTGAGACATTCTGACCTTGATATTGTTTCTCCTGATCATATCTTTTCAAAATTAAAAGCTGAGGAGTTCGAGTTCGGCCTACCCCAAAGGAAGCAACGAGCTGAAGCTGACACTCAAATTGACCATGCTTTCAAAACATCAGTCAACACAGCGACTCCCACGTCTAGCAAGGCAGAACCTTCACTCAGCGATCTACAAGAAGGAATCCTAGCTAAGAAATACGCACCGCTTGCCGTGAAGTATCAGAAGGAGAAGGAGAGGCGTAGAAAACTCTCTAGAGTCGTTAGAGACTCAAAGGGTAAGTCAGAATATACACCCAAGCGCACTCCTCAATCACATACTTCTGATTGTAGGAAATAGGAGGACTCAGCTCAGTCGAAAGAATGTAAGAGCAAAGAAGATAGAGTCACCACCTGCTACAACTGCAAGAAGCCAGGATACTATCAATACGACTGTCCTGAGCTTAGTACTGCTGAGGGAGCAACACGCAAAGCTCGAAGGGAGAGGTTCATCAAGAAGCGTCAAGCATATATTGCTAGTGAACTCTCAGACGACTCAGATGAATTCGACTCCTTTATGGATTCATCAGACGATGAAGCATCATTCATGGCCCTAGAGCTTGAAGAAGATGCTGAAAGTGTCTTATTGCAAGAGAAGAGGATGAGGTAAACTCTCACGCTCCATTTAACTCCTCTTCGCACTGCACACACGACACTATTTCAGGTGCAGAAGAGAATCAGGATGTCTCGATCGCGTATGAAGAACTATTAGACGAACAGATTCAGATGAGCCTGTAGCTCAGTAAGACTCTTCAGGAGTTTCAGAGACTTTCTCAGGAGATTCAAGTTGCTACTGAGTCAGAAGGACTTATGTTGAGACTCAGAGAGGAGATTAACTCTCTGATGACCAAGTCTTAGCATCAAGAAGATCAGATCTCAGTACTGACCAATGACTTGACTCAGAAGGATACTGAACTGAGTCTACTGAAGCAAGAGTTGTCAGGACTTCAGACCGAGCATGAAATGCTTAAGAAAAGTGATGATGTCTGGAGGAATCTGATGACAGAGCGGTACATGGGCGCTGAAAAGAAGCTTGAGGCAATGCTAGCCAGCAACAAGCCTAAGCACTACAAGGAGGGACTTGGATTCAGTCATGGAGCCTCCTCATCTGCCCCCGTATGCTTAGAAAACCGGCTGGCTGATAGGTTTGTTCAAGGGGAGACTATCAATGTTGAGATCCTGAATCCCCTAGCAAAGAACAAACAGAAGATGACGGCACCTCATCCCAGCTATCAGAATTCTGACAAGAAGATCAGCTCTAAATCTCCCCAACTCAGTCAAGGGGGACCCATCAAAGTTAAGTGGGCTGATCAGTATGGACCTCCACAGCTGACACATCCAGCTCAGTATGGGTCATATTACTATGATCCTATAGTCATAAGAGGACCTAAGAATCAGAAAAGAAAGAAGAAAGCCATTCAGAAGTCAAAGGTTAGTCCACCAATTCAGGACTCCTGAACCTGTGAAGCCTCAGAAGTTAGCATCGACCAGTCCAGTGGTCAAGTATGTTGATCAGAGTAGAAAGAAACTGTTTGAGACCACAAGGGTCGTGAGACAGATTTGGGTTTCCCAAACTAACATCTAAGGACCCAAAATCAAAAATAAAGCGTACCTGAGTATAATTCTGTTTTGCAGGTGCACAAAGACCCTTGGTATGTGGACAACGGATGCTCATGACATGTGACATACCAGAACGACCTACTGAAGAATTTTACTACTGAAGAAGGACCTAGAATCGAGTTTGGAGACAATGCAAAAGGCTATACCAGAGGCTATGGAACACTCAGCATTGGAACTCCCACAGTTCCAAGAGTATCATATGTTGAAGGACTTCAACATAATCTTCTCTCTGTTAGTCAATTTTGTGATAACTCGAATAGAGTGATTTTTTAGGCTGGTTTCTGTGATGTCATTAACAAATCTACAGGGAAAACAGTGTTATCAGGTTCGCGCAAAAAGAATATCTATGTAGCTGACTGGAACTGAAGCTTGCTTGTTTGCGAAGAACGATAACAAAATGGGGTGGCTCTGGCACAAAAGACTCAGCCATCTCAACTTCAAGACGCTCACAAGCTAGCTAGAAACGCTCTACCAAGAGGACTGCCGAATGAAATATTCAGCAAAGACACTCAGTGTGAAGCATGTCTGAAGGGAAAGCAAACAAAGAAGCAAAATCTGCCTGTTCCATCGCCTTCCATTGATGAAATCCTTCAGCTGCTACATATGGATTTATTCGGTCCAGTGTCTCCAGTGACGATATCAGAGGCAAAAAGTATGCTTTAGTGGTCATTGATGACTACTCGCGCTACACATGGGTCATATTTATTGCCAACAAGTCTGACGTCAAAACAGAGTTGCTTACGCTTCTGAAAAAGCTCAGTGTCGTGAAGAACACCAAGTTTATAAAGATACGTTCAGACAAAGGAACTTAGTTCCTGAATTCGATGGTGGAGGAGTTCCGCAAAGCTGAAGGCATAGAGCATGAGACGTCTGCCGCGCGCACGCCTCAACAAAATGGGGTTGCTGAAAGAAAGAACAGAACACTCAAAGAAGCAGCAAGAACCCTGCTCGCAGACTCAGGACTCCCAACCAAATTCTGGGCAGAAGCAACTGACACTGCATGTTATACTCAGAACAGATCTCTACTGACTAAGCAACACAAGAAGACACCATATGAATTATGGAACGGCAGGAAGCCTTTTCTTATCTTATTTCCATATTTTTGGGTGTTCGTGCTTTATCCACATTAATGGAAAGGGCCAGTTAAAGACTTTTGATAGCAAGTCAGACCAGGGAGTCTTCTTAGGATACTCTCGGGTTAGCAAAGCCTTCAGAGTTTTTAACTACTGGACCCTTTGCGTGGAGGAAAGCCCTCCTGTTGTTTTTAATAAGTTTGCTACTGAAGACAGGAGCAGAAACTCAAAATCAGAACCTGAGGACATCAGTAAGCAGCTATAGGATCTGAGCCTAAAAGATAAAGTTGAAAAGATCCAGCTGTGTTGGGATGATGATTCAGATGAGGAAATTGAAGATAAGACTACTGAATCTCAGCCAGTAACAAAAGTAGCTGAATAGATTGACTCTACTGAACAGAGTCAATCCCAGGTAACTCAGGTCGATGAAGAAACCCAAGTCGTAACTGAGACCTCTACTGAGGATAATAATTCAGGGGGAACAAATGAAGTTCCTGAGCTGAATGCCCCTGAACCTGCTGACTCAGTAGACCCAACTCTCATAACTGAATTACTTCAATCTCAGAATAGTACAACTTAAATACCTAACTCATCTACTATTTGTGTTGAACAAATTTCAGATGAAGAGTTGAAACATCGTCGATCGTGGTTGGACGCTCACACTTCTGACTTGATTATTGGAGATCCTTCAGCTAGAGTAAAGAAAAGATCCATATTTTGTCAGGGAGAAAGAGCATTATATTCCTCCTTCTTGTCTACTGAAGAACCTCAATCAGTTGAGGACGCACTTAAGGATGCTAATTGTATCATAGCTATGCAGGAGGAGCTGAACTAGTTCGCGAGAAACGAAGTATGGGAGCTTGTTGACAGACCCCCGACATCAAAATGTGATCGGAACTAAATGGGTCTTCAAGAACAAGTGAGATGAAAACAACGTCATAGTAAGGAACAAAGCGAGACTCGTAGCAAAAGACTATTGTCAAGCCGAAGGGATAGATTTCGATGAAACGTTCACTCCAGTTGCGAGATTGGAGGCAATCAGACTATTCCTAGCCTATGCAACAATCAACAATTCAGAGTTTATCAAATGGATGTGAAGTCTGCGTTCCTGAACGACGTACTGAAAGAAGAAGTCTATGTAGAACAGCCTCCCGGCTTTCATGAAGGACATCAGGTTTATAGACTCAGAAAGGCTCTGTATGGCTTAAAACAAGAATTCAGGGCTTGGTACGATACCCTGTCTGAGTTTCTTCTTCATAAAGGTTTTCAGAAGGGCACAGTAGACCGACATTATTCATCATTCGACTGGAAGATGATATCTTACTTGTGCAGATCAACGTAGGTGACATAATATTTGGCTCGAAGAACGTCATCATGTGTCAGCAGTTTGAGAAAATGATGAAGGATAAGTTCGAGATGTCGATGATGGCAGAGATGAATTATTTCCTCGGTTTTCAAGTCAAACAATCTGAGAATGGAACATTCATCAATCAAGGTAAATACACTCGAGACCTCATCAAGAAATTCGGTTGCACTTCCAGCAAACCAATCAAGATCCCGATGAACACGAATATGAAAATCCATCTTAATAGAGAGGGAGTATCAGTAGACCATACTGAATTTCGTGCTATTATTGGTTCATTATTATATCTAACTGCTACTCGACCTGACATAACTTATGTTGTAGGTGTCTGTGCTCGATTTCAGGCAAATCCTAAGCAGAGCCATATGGACTCAGCAAAGAAGATTCTCCCGCTTACTAGAACACCTAACATGGGTTTATGGTATCCAGCAGATGATAATATTGAACTAACTAGTTATTCTGATGCTGACTATGCAGGATGTAAGATTGACTGAAAGTCAACTTCTGGAACTTGTCAGTTCCTTGGCTGAATACATGGCTGCCGGAAGTTGCTGCGCCCAAATCCTTTGGCTGAGACAACAGCTACGCGACTATTACGTCATTCAGAATGAAGTGCTGATCTTCTGCGACAGTTCCAGTGCGATTGCAATCACTCAGAACCCTATACTTCATACTAGATACAAGCACGTGAATATCAGACACCACTTCATTCGTGATCATGTCGAAAAGAAGGATATCAAGATGGAGAAGATCCATACTGACCATCAAAGGGCCGATATTCTGACTAATCCTCTAGCTGAATCAAGATTCATAGAACTTTCAGTAGAGCTAGGTCTGTTAGACCCTACTGACTCTAGTCAGTAAGTGCATTCAAGAGAGGAGCATTCAGCAAGGGGGAATGCTCACTCTTAGTACTGAACTCATTCAGTACATGGAGATTCAGAAACCATCTAAACGAGGTATCAGCTGACTACGATGTTCAGCTGACAGGTTTGTGTATCTCTACTCAGTAGCTAATGAAACTTTTGATGCATTAATGTTTCAGATTCAGCTTCGTATTCAATGCCTTAGAAAATGTCATTTAATATAACAGTTTACATTTAATACACGACATTCTATGTTAAGTATGCTGAACTCTGCGGAGCATTAAATGCTTGTCTAATCAAGTTACTTCTTTGGCTATATACAACTGTAATTTGACTTAGGCGGCTACGTTGATCATTACCTATTTTAAAACATTAAATCTTAGCCGTCCATCTCATAAAGCAGATTTAAATTGAACCGTGGATATAAAACTGTTCATCTTCTTGATCATATAAAACACGTTCAAAGATAGAAAAACCGCCATTTTTTGCTCTGCATCTTTCGAACCCTAGAATTTTCTGAGAAAAAGCTTCTACTCTTTGCAAACATCTCTTAAAACTTCTCAGAAATCACTTCGGTAAATTTCATGCATATTCAGTGTCACGTATATTTCTTTGTAATATTTTTTCGATACTGATACTTTCTCTTGCAGATCAAAGTCATGGCAGCACAGAACGTCACCGTAACTTTTCCAGCAAATATGGTGGAGATCCTTGAAAAGGACCGTGTTTGGTGTGAACCAATAATGGAATTCGACGTCTGCGAGTTGGACTTCATGGAAGAGATCCTCGAGCCATTGAGGGCGTCTGCTCTGGAAGCTTTTCTCTCTAGGAACCCTGTTTTCTTCCTTCCCAGATAGATTTCAGAACTATATCTGAATTCTGAATCCGTAGACGGCGACATTAGGGGTCGATTCAACAATCATCATATCGTAGACCCCGCCCGTGCTGTATCTGAGATCAAACAAATGTATATCAAATATGCTCTTCAGCGGAGTTTTCAGCTTCCTAGCACAGGCATCAGCATCACGGGACATAAGGATGATCTCATTGATGAATACTTGGAGATATTCTGCGGCGAGCCCACGTTGTTCAGGGCTGCCTTCCCGAAGAACGCAATGTTGCCTCAGTATAGAGCACTGGACTACATTGTCACTCAGATCCTGACTAGCCAAACAGAGTCATTCGATCAGGTGTCCAGACCCAAGATACAGATGTGATGGCTATCTATGACAGAGAGTCAACTGGACATAATTCTTCCTCAAAGAGTTCATGACCTAGGCCACAAAGTTTGATAGGGCCTCAAACTGTCTAACTGTCAAGGGCAAGCTTCTTTACGGGATGAAGCTGACAGTTATGATAGAGAATTTTTGTGGTGGTGACCACCATATTTACGCTGACAAATGGTACTTCAACCCTAAGAAGGTCAGGTTTTAGAGCAGGGCAGCAGCCCTTCAGCAGATTGGTTTAGGGCCTGCAGAGCCCAATAAAGGCTCTAAGAAAACCTCTACTCCGACTAAGAAGAGGTCACCACCTAAGACTGCTCATAAGACACCGTCGAAGAAGCAGAAGACGGTCTCTAAAGCAGTAGTTGTTCCTCCCCTCCAACTAAGAGATGAGGCGGAATCTTCTGAGAAGACTATCTCAGTGGAGAAGGCAGTCTCCACTGAAAAGGGAGAGGAAGTGGAACAGGGGTTAGGAGCTGAGCCTACTACTCCTATCACTCAGACCCCGCTCGATATTCCACCTCTCAGGAGCATCCCGTCTGCTGAGAAAGAGATGACTCCGATAGAAGTCCAAGATTCGAAGACAGCGTCTGAAGCAGAGACAACCAGGATGGAGGCCTCAGCTCTTCGATCCAGTGCCTACCGAGAAGTCTCAGAGGCTATTCCAAAGATATCGAATCACTCTAACTTGGTCACTTTAGCCAAATAGGCCCGGCTTCACACACTGATAAGGTTCCAGGCGTGGTCTACTCTGAACAGACTGATCTAACACCACACTTGTGAACAACTTCATGAAGAGGAGCTTCTGATCCACGAGAAGATATGCTACTCAGAGCCTGCGGACCTCTGTTCCTTGGAAGACTTAAGGGCGGCGATGCTAGCATTGCTGAACGACAGAGTTCCATCTTCAGCAGCCGCGCCTTCAGATGGGTCCGATCCCGATGATCAGGACCCGCCCCATGATTCAGGCCCTGAGAAGCCTGTTGAGGGATCCCAACTGGAGGAGGGTGCCCCACCAACTACTGCTGAAATCCCACTCAGTATCCTCCCTCCAGGTCAGTTGGCGGCTGGTACCTCTCAGGCCGCGGACCCAGTACAACTTTTGCTGGGGTTTGAATTTGAGGTAGCACCCAGCCCTAAAACCCGACGCTCAAAGACTGTGGCTAAGGCACTCAGAAGTTAAGGCGCTCATAACCGACTTCTTGCCACGGCTGTCCACAAGACGTGGAAATAGTCTACTCAGGCTTGAGTGAGGAAATTAAGGAGCTCTGAACCTCAATTCAGAACACTCCAGCTCCGAATTTCCCTTCTATACTGACAGACGCATCAACCACTCAGCGAGCCGAGTTCGAGAAGCAACTAAAACTGATGGAAGCTGCTCAGAAGAAACTCCTTGAAGATTATCAAGCAGCCCAGTCAGCCCATGCTGAATCCATCTCCTCCATGAGTCAAGCTTCAGAACTCAGACTTCAGAACATTCAGAAGGCTCTTGAAGAGAAAATGGATAATGTTGGTCGGGAGACGATAGTCAGGTGTAGAGGGGGGGGGGGTGAATACACCTGATCACAGTTTCTTTTTCTTAGAACGTGAAGGACAACTGAGCTGTAGGTTGCGACTGATGAACAGTGCCAGATATTAACCTTCGATCACGGGTCAGAGTGTGTCTGCTACTGAGCTCTTCTACTGACTTAAGTCAGTTGTTGAAACTCAGTCGGAGACGTTTGTGCGGATAAGTGTGTGGGGCCCGGAGATTCGTCTCTGTTTGAAAATGTATTTTCGCAAATCAAAGTCTTTTGGCTGGTGCGCTTTTATAAATACGTTTTATGCAAAGATATGATTTTAAACCAGTTTGTATGCAATGCAATAAAACAGTAAATAACACAAGCAATTTAACGTGGTTCGGATACGCAAGATCCTACGTCCACGGTCCTAACAAGGCAGGAGAACTTGTTGATTAATCTGAGCAAGTCTCAGCAAGGAATCTGTGCACTGGACAGACCCTTCTAAGTTATAGTCCTTAGTGACTTTACAAATCAAACCGAAGTTTGAAGGGTGGGGATAATCTCCAACTAGAAGGAGTTCTTACAGTAAGAACAATTCACAGAAAGTGAACTCCTTCGAATTTCTAAGCTATAAATATGGCAATGAGCTTAGCTAGAGAAGAAAGGGATCTAAAAATAACTCTAGAGTGAAGAACTAGAAATATTCTATGAAGGCAAGTTCTTCGCTGGATGATCTTTCAAGTTTTCTAGTGTTTGAATGCTTGAGCGTTTTCCCTTGTGAATCCCGTGCGTGGAGCTCGGATTTCTTCTCTATTTATAGTTGTGAGCAGGCATATGTCCGTTGGAGAAGACGATGCCACGTGTCACAAGCTTCCAAAGAAAACGGCCATCATTTCGAATTGTTGCAGCAGGGCAGTTAATACTGTACATGAGAGCAGGCTTTAGTTGTTTGGAGCAGATAAAGCGTGTCGGCTTCTCATTGGTCGAGGTTTGTGGTAGGTGAGAATGTGTCGGAGATTAGAGTTGACTTGTCCACATCCTCGTATGATCTTCTGCTGAACTTCGAAAATACTTATACGACTGGGTCGTTTTCTGTCGGATACAGTAGACTTAAGACAGTCTCTGTCTTCTTCGGCTGAGTCGGCTGACGAGCTGATAGGGCTTTGGTAGGTCAGCTGATGACTGCGAAGGTACTGAGCTTTCCATTATGTTCTTCTGCTGATAACTATCAACTGATGGGGTATCTCCTACTGAGGTCAGATACAGCTGAAGTCAGAAGAATGCAAGCGATTACACTGATGACGTGGGGTTCTGGAAAGTAACTTCGTCAGAAGATCAGTCTAACAGTTTACCCCGTACAGGACTTAGACAAAAGATAAACAACTACGAAAAGTCTAGCCTATACATCAGCTAATCCTATCGACACTATACTACTGATATCAGCTGGGTTTTGGGATCTTCAATTCCATAGTACTACTATGATTTCCCCCAATATTATTTTAACCACTAATCAGTTGAATACCATCTACTGACTCATAACCCAACAGATAATAAGTTGCAATCGATTCAGACCGAGGTGGAGTCTTCCCATAAGAAATATGGCGACGCACTTAGTGAAGAGAGGAATGAACTCCATGAACGCCTCGAGAAACTGAGGACAACTTTAGATCAGCTGGCGACTGCTTATGAAAGTCTGAATAAGAAGCTTTAGATCAGCTGCTGGCTTATCAGATAGAGCAATCATCTTAGCCATGTCAGCCAACCTCTTCTTCTCTTTGAGGGCCGCTGATCTAGCATCTCCTCTCCGGAGACTTAGTCCTTTCAGCGTTGCCTCCCAGGTAGCTCTGTCATCGGCCTCCTGCTCAGGTGTAAGAGTTGAAGTGTAGTAACTCTGAGCTGTTGGCTGGACTTCAGTAATTAGAGCTTTGTCTAGCTCCTCTTGAGCTTTCTTCTTCAGTTCCTCCTCTATCTTTTTGGCCTTGCCCTTGGCAGCCTTGCCAACTACATTCTTGGGCTTCTTACCCTTCTTCTCCTCTTCTAGCTGGTGCTCATGATCCAGCTTATCTTGTAGCTGTTGAGCAATTTGTAGATCATAGGCTTCCTGCTCCGCTTTAGTTTTGAATTTAGGCGTCGGGGAAGATGGAGGAGTGATTTCAGTTGTAGTCTCCTTCCCCGGCCTTTGCGGTGGCAGTTGCTGAGGCTCTTCTTCATTCTCCTGATCGAGGAAACGAGCTATGTCCTCGATGTGCTGAACAGATGAGATAGGAACTGCCTCAGTCACAGTCGGTCGGAGAGGGGTATACTCCAGGAGGAGTACAGCTGAACTGGTTTCAGCCTGCTCCCTCAATAATATCTACTACAGCCGGTTCCGCCTCAGTTTCTTCTTTTACATCTCCTTCCCCCTTTTTGCATCATCAGCCTGGGAGAGGTGAGTGTGGATGGCTTTCACGTCTTTTTCCAAGTTATATACAGAATCTTTGATTTGGGTAGCAGTTGCCTCAAAATCCTTGACCAGGTCACAATACTGCTCCAAGTTTTTCTCCTGATCAGTTCTGAATGTCTTCAGTTGAGCAGCTGACTCCTGACGGAGTTTCAGCAGAGACTGATCGTGAGACTCTGTCATTTCTTTCTGAATGGCTTTCAGTGACTCAGCCTGTTGCGTAATGGCTAATTGAAGACTAGAGGCGGCCAATTTGTTTCTCTCATCCATGGTGGCCTGGACTGCCGCGAAAGTCTGAGTCAGCTGCTCAGAGAAAGATTTTTGCTGAGCTAATAAGAGCTGCTGACTCTAAGCGGCTAAGTCTGCCTTCTGAGCTGAAAGGGCTCCCTCAACGATCTCCTGAATGTTAAGCTGAGGAGTAGGAGCTTCTAAGGCCTTCTTAACCCCTTCGGTCAGTCGGTCGACGCTCTCAGTCTGGGCCTTAGTGTATTGAGCCCATTTGAGATGCACGTCTTTGGCGAGGAGACGATTCTTGTCTCCTTGGCGCCTAATAGCTTTATTGACCGACTTGGAGGTCACGGAACCTATTGGTTTTATCTGGTATGAGCTGGTTCCGAGCCTCTGCTCAGACATCGCGAGTTGTTGCGCTCGACTCGGCTTCGAGGCAACAGGGGCTTCACCTGATTTGGAAAGAGGTGGTGATTGGCCCTTTTCGCGGGGAGTGGAACCCTCAGCAGAACCTCCCAATTCTGCATCCTTGGGTGGTGCCTGTTGCATCTCTTCATCGTCCTTGTCATCTTTATCATCGCCATGATGAGATGGAGGCGAAGGGCTGTCACCGGGAACTAAGGAGCGCATGCTCAGTAGATAAAGCATCGCTGCCCTCAAGTCTTCAAAGGATGCAAGGTCAGCCGGTTCCCCGAACCCGATGGCTGACTGCAATTCCTGCTCCTCGGTAAGCAAGGACAAAGCTGACTAGGTCCTGATAATATCCTCGAGAATGTCCCAGGTGAGGAACCTCAGCAGCATTTGTGTCCTAGCCCTTATTGCTATCTCCACTAAGTCAGGATGCTCAGAGATCTCAGGGATCTGAGCATGTACTTCTCCTGTAGCTCGGAGACGAGTGGAGTGTAAGGCTATCCACTCAGAGGAAGTCTCCTGAGTCGGTACCCTGACATCCGACTGAGTCTCCTCAGAACTAATGCACTGAACTTTGTCCTTTAACGTGGCACCCTCAATCCCGGTGTCAGAGTCTAGGACCTGTTCTTCTTGAGTGGGTGGGGGAGAGGCTTGTTGAGTTTGTACTACTGAGACCTCAGACGGTCCAGTCTTAGTAAGCCTCTTCCTCTTGGATGGGTCGGCGCGAGGGGGCAAATCAGAGGCTACTCTCTTCGGTTCAGGCGACCCTCGCCCGATAGACTTCTCAGCAGCGGCTTTCGTCTTGAATTTAATAAGCTTGCTGTCAAAGTATCTGGAGTCAGCAAAAGCTGAACTACTCGAGACTGATTACTCGATAAGTATGGACATCTTCGTCCCATATAGCAGCTTCCCCACACTGATTAGGCTTCTCTGTCCAGTGGGCGAGGCTGTGAACTTCTGAGCCTGAGCCTTCAGCTCGGCTACATAATAGTCCGTCCAATTAACTTGGACTCCATCATTAATGGCCATCATCAGCTGGATGCGTGGCTTGGACAGCTGATCGTAGGAACCTGCTGAGCTCGTGAGGATATGAGATACGATATAGGCGAGCCCTCTGTATTGTGGTAGCAGAAGGTTCTTCGGCCAGCTGCCTTGAAGGTGATATCCTTCCTTCCACAGAACTTCTGAACATATGAGTTCATCTCGTTCTCCTTATAGCCTATAGGAGAGATTCCTTCGGCAGGAAGATCGAATGCTAGTTCCAGAGCATCCCTGATGTTGATGACGTGCTCACTAACATCCCACGAGTTGGGTACTACTTCCTTCATGAAGGCAAATGAAGATTCCTCAACCCTTGAATCTAGGGTTCTCCAGTTGTAGTAGACTTCCGCCACTTGTCTGGGCAAATAAGCACGGGGTTGCTTGGAGATGAGCAGTTCTAGTCCAGAATTCTCAAGGGCGGTGAATACGGGCACCAAGTACGGAAGATCAACTTGGCGAAGCGCCATGGTCGGCTCAAACTGGATGCGAGAGATGATGATTTCATCGATATTGGTGGGTGTCTGTACTGTCGCCATTAGTATCTGCATCAAAACTCGTTAGCACTTGAAAATAGAGTAAGTCAAGATAAGCTTAAAAACGAGAGATAAAGATATTACCAAAATATTTAGAGCTTGAGGGATATCAAATGCAAGTAGTTAGATTTTCGGAGAAAAAAAATTTGCAGATGAGTGAGCTCTAAGATCGGAAATAGCGAGAAAGTGAGACGAAGAAGGAAGATGAAAGATTTTATAAGATCATGCAAAATAAACCGTTTAGATCGAATGGCTAGGGTTTAATCTTTCAATCTAATAGACGGCTGAGATTTAATGATATAAAAAGAATGATTACCTAAGCCGCCTATAATCTAGACCCACGTAGGATAATGCGCAGTTAAAGTAAGTGAAAAGACATGCATTAAATGCGCTGCAGGCACCATTAAAGACTAGGTCATTTTAAATAAGAACGGTTTCCTACTGACCTATCCTTAAAAATATTAATGGCGGGAAATAAATGCTCATTAACTACTGAGTGCAATCGACTGATATAATAAATGCGAGCATGCTTCTGAAAAAGTTTAAGTATGTAATACTACGCAAACCTCTTCACCGAACTTTTACGATCAGTGTTACCGTTAAGACTAAGGAGGATGGTTGACGTGCTGATGACCACGTTCCCCCTTATTGTGTACAGTTTGATTCTCCCGACTGAATCACTGTAGTGAGTTTTCTGACCTGTCATATTGGTTCCTTATACTTGATACCAATTGTTGTTATCAGTAGTTGGATTCTTCTGATACCAATTGATTGTCTTCTACTGATACGATTCGAGGGGATCCAAGTGACCTAGCTCAACTGATAATTCTCTGAATCTGTTCTCAGCTAGTGGTTTGGTCAGCATGTCTGCCCTTTGCTTGTCAGTATTGATTTTCTCCATTCTGATATCCTTCTTCTCGACATGGTCTCTGATGAAGTGGTGTCGAATATCCACGTGCTTGCATCTCGTATGGAGAACTGGATTCTGAGTTATTGCAATAGCACTTGTGGAGTCACAGTAGATGGGCACTTCATTCTGAGCTATACCATAATCTCTCAGTTGTTGTCGAAGCCAAAGGATCTGGGCACAACAACTTCCAGCAGCTATGTACTCAGCTTCAGTAGTGGACGTTGCTACTGAGTGCTGTTTCTTTGAAAACCAAGATATCAGCTTGCTGCCTAGGAACTGACACGTTCCAGAAGTTGACTTTCGATCTATCCTGCATCCTGCATAATCAGCATCAGAATAACCTATCAGTATAAGATTATCATCAGCAGGATACCATAACCCAGAGTCAGGTGTTCCTCTTAGATATCGCAGAATCTTCTTTGCTGAGTCTAGATGACTTTGCTTGAGATCCGCTTGAAATCTTGCACATACACCTACAACATAAGTTATGTCAGGTCGGCTAGCTGTTAAGTATAATAAAGAACCAATAATAGCTCTATAATCAGTAGAGTTAACAGAAGCTCCCTCTTTGTCTAGATCGGTTTTGAAATTTGTATTCATGGGGATCTTGACTGGCTTGCTAGAGTCGCAGCCGAATCTCTTGAGAAGATCTCGAGTGTATTTGGCTTGATTTATGAAAATTCCTTCAGGTGATTGCTTTACTTGAAATCCAAGGAAATAATTAATCTCTCCCATCATGGACATCTCGAATTTCTCTTTCAACATTTTCTCGAATTGTTGACATATAGTCACGTTTCTGCAGCCGAAAATGATGTCGTCCACGTAGATTTGCACCAGTATGATGTCATCTCCTGACTTTATGTTGAACAAGGTGCGATCTACTATCCCCTTCCGAAAACCTTTCTGAAGTAGAAAGTCTGATAGGGTATCGTACCAAGCCCTGGGTGCTTGTTTTAACCCATACAGAGCTTTCCGAAGTCTGTACACCTGATGTCCCTGCTGAAAGCCAGGCGGTTGTTCCACGTAGACTTCTTCCTTCGATGCCGTTCGTAAAAGCTGACTTTACATCCATCTGATATACTTTGAATCCTTGATGCGTTGCGTAAGCTAGGAAAAGATGAATGGCTTCCAATCTTGCGACTGGAGCGAATGTTTTATCAAAGTCGATTCCCTCTGCTTGACAGTAACCCTTGGCAACTAGTCGAGCTTTATTTCTGACGATGACGTTGTTTTCATCACGCTTGTTTTTGAAGACCCACTTAGTGCCAATCACGTGCTGATGTCTAGGTCTGTCAACAAGCTCCCAAACTTCGTTTCTGACGAACTGGTTCAGCTCTTCTTGCTTGGCAATGATCCAGTCAGCATCATTCAGTGCGTCCTCTATTGACTGAGGTTCTTCTGTTGACAAGAAACAGGAATAGAGTGAGCTTTCTCCTTGACTTAATTTAGATCTTGTTCTTATAGTTGCTGATGGATCTCCAATGATGAAATCTGACGTATGAGCGTCAAGCCATGATCGTCTGAGTCTGGCTTCTTCTTCTGATACTACTTCTGCACAGTTAGTAGGTGTGTTAGGCATTTCAGTTGTATTGTTTTGTGACTGTAGCAGTTCAGTAAGAAGGTTAGGATCTACTGAGTTTCCAGGTTTAGGGGCATTTAGCTTAGGAACATTAATCGTTGCCCCTGAGTTTATATTCTCAGTAGAGGTCTCAGTTACCACGGGGGCTTCCTCATCGACCGTTGTTACCAGTTGTTGATTCCGTTCGCAGAGAATCAACCGGTCGCCTACATCGCTTGTTGGCTGAGTCTGAATCTCTTCATCGTCTGACTCATCATCCCAACAATGCTGGATCTTTTCAGCTTTGTCAGTTAGTGCGAGATCCTGTAGCTTGTTGCTGACATCTTCATTATTTGTCTCTCGTATTTTTCCCCGTTCTCGCAAACAAACTCATCAAAAACAACATGAGAGCTTTCCTCCACGCAAAGGGTCCGATAGTTAGAGACTCTGAAGGCTTTACTGACTCGAGAGTATCCTAAGAATACTCCTTGATCAGATTTGCTATCAAAGACCTTCAACTGATCTTTCCCATTATTATGGATAAAGCAAGGACAGCCAAAAATATGAAAATGAGAAATAGAAGGAAATTCTCCCTTTCCATAATTCGTAGGGTGTCTTCATGTGTTGCTGTGTAAGTAAAGAGCGATTCTGAGTATAGCAGGCGGTGTCAGTAGCATCAGCCCAAAACTTTGAGGGTAGTCCAGAGTCTGCTAGGAGCGTCCTTGCTGCTTCTTTGAGTGTTCTGTTTTTGCGTTCAGCAAGTCCGTTCTGCTGAGGGGTGCGAGCAGCTGATGTCTCGTGCTAAATTCCCTCTTTATCACAGTACTCCTTAACTACTGAGTTGAGAAATTTTGTTCCTCTGTCTGAGCGAATTCTTTGAATCTTGATGTCCTTTTCCACACTGAGTTTCTTCAGCAGATTGGGTAGCTCAGTTTGAACATCAGATTTGTTGGCGATGAAGATGACCCAAGTATATCTCGAGTAGTCGTCAATAACGATGAGGGCATACTTCTTGCCTCTTATAGTCACTGGAGATACTGGCCCGAATAAGTCCATGTGCAGCAGCTGAAGGATTCCATTAGTGGAAGGTGAAGGAATAGGTGGATTGCTTTTCTTTGTCTGCCTTCCTTTCAGGCGTGCTTCACAAATTCTATCTTTGATAAACGATTCGTTGAGCAGTCCTCTGACTTTGGAGTTCTTGGCTAGCTTGTTCATATTCTTGAAGTTCAGGTGGCTAAGTCTCTTGTGCCATAGCCATCCTGACTTATCACTTGATTTCGTCTGTGCTAGTAAGCAAGCCTCAGGTTCTGCGGTTTTCCAGTTAGCAACATATATATTCTTCTTCCGCGAACCTGATAACACTGTTTTCCCTGTAGATTTATCAACAATATCACGTAAAACCGGCGTCAAAGATAACTCGTTAAGATTGTCACATAATTGATCGACGAGAAGGAGATTATGTTGAAGTCCTTCAACATATGTTACTCTTGGAACTGAAGCAATCCCAATGTTCAGCGTTCCATATCCCCTTGTGTAGCCTTTTGAGTTGTCACCAAACTCAATTCTGGGACCATCTTCTTGTACGTAGTTGGTTAGCAGGCTTTTCTGGTATGTCATGTGTCTCGAGCAGCCGCTGTCCACTATCCAAGGGTCCTTATGCACCTGCAAAACAGAAGCATTTTTAGGTACCCTTTGGTTCAGTTGGGTCCTTACATGTTAGTGGGTGATTTCGGAACCCATATCTATCTAGGAACCTTAGAAGTCTGAGACTTCTTCTTCTGAACCTTGTCAGTTTTCTTCTCCACAGGACCTGGAGATACTGACTTTCTATGATTCTAGGTTCAGGAGCTTTCTTCTTCTGAGTCTTTGCGCTTCTCTTGACCCTGGGCTTATAGTAGTACGAACCGTACTGAGCCGGGTGCTCATACAGTGGTTCATTGTACTGTTCCGTCTGAGTTTGATCGTGGTGTCCTGGGGCTGGAACCTTTGGTCAGTTGCTTCTTGCTGCTCGACTGAGGTGCAACTATTTTCTGTTTATTCTTCGCCTGAGGTGTGGTGTCAGTAGCTTGCACCTTTCCTCTGACGAACTCGTCGGCCAAAGATATCTGAGCTTTTCGAAGTGGAAGCTTCGTGAGTATAGCCAAGACATTCTTTCAGGACAGTTGGCCTTTGTGCTCTAAGCATGCTTTCCAGCTTCTCCTTAGCTCCTAGGTATTGCTAAGTCATCAGCCCTCGCCAGACCTCGTCACTCCTTCTGAGTGAGTCATAATCTTTTTGCACGTCTGTGAGCTTCTGACTGAGTTGGGCTATTTGAGTCTCTTTCTCAGAATTGTCCTTAGTCAGAACTGAGATCTGAGTCTCTTGAAGCTGAGACTTAGTCATAAGAGATTCAATCTCTTCCTTGAGTCTCGCTACCAGATTCTCTGACTCAGTAGAGACCTGACAATCAGAAGAAAGTCTCTGATTCTCAGTCTTTACCTGTTACAATTCCTGAATCGTTCTGCTGAACTCTCTGCTCAGCTGAATCTGTTCCTCTAGCAGATCGTCGTAGGCTTGTACCACATCTAGAGGATCATCTGTGACCGTGCACGTGTCGTGTGTGCTGTGTGAAGAAGAGGTTATGTTAAGTTTGGAGTTTACCTCAGCCTCTTCTCCGGCCATCAGACAGTATTCAGCCGATTCTTCAGGAACCGTCTCTCCGATCTCAACTGCGATGAATGCAGCTTCGTCCTCAGAAGAATACATAAATGTATCCTCCTCAATTGAGTTGTCGGATATCTCTCCGGCTATATAGGCATGCCTCCTACGGGCAAATTTCTCTCGTCTGGCCTGCCGTTCTGCTCGTTGAGCAGCTGAGAGTTCGGGATAGTCGTATAGATAATGTCCCTCCTTCTTGCAGTAGTAACACGTAGATGTTCTCCTGCTCTTTCCAGCTGATTCTTTGGATGGGCTAGCAGCAGGCTCAGTGTTCGTGCATTCAGTAGAAGGATTAGGTTCTTCCCTTTTTTGATAATCTTTCTTACCTGTGGGAGAATCTCTGTGGTATTTCTTCAGCTTTCTGACTCTCTCCTTCTCTCTTTGATATTTGAGAGCCATCAGCGCAAGTTGGTCAGTAGCAGACATCTCAGATGACTTTGTTTCTGCTGCAGCTACTGCCTTGCTGGAAGAAATGGTTTTGGCTCCAGTTATGCTGACTGTTGCTTTGAAAGCATGGTCAATCTAAGTGTCAGCTGGAGCACTGGAACATCGTTGGGGTAGGCTATGCTCAAATTCCTCTGTTTTCAGTTCTGAAAATATAACATCAGGAGTTAGAGCATTAAGATCAGAGCGAAGTAAATAAGTAGCAAAAGGAAGCCACTTCTGTCGAGGTAGCGCTCTTAAGATCTTGGTGTTCATCTCTTTGTTGGTGAACATCTTCCCCAACCCGTTGATAACATTGACTTGATTTGTAAATCTGATGCTGAGCTCGTCATTGGTCTCACTGGGCTCCATTGCAAAGGCATCGAACTTCTGAAGCTCTAACTCGAGCTTGTTCTCTTTGATCTGCGGGGTTCCTTGGCTCAGTACAGCCAAGGCATCCCAAAGCTCTTTTGCCGTCTTGCAGTCTTGCACCCTCCCGAGATGAGAGTCACTGAGCGTTGTCAGTATTGCGTTTCGCGCAACTCGGTCGAGGTTGTGCAGCTTTTTCTCTTCTGGCGTGAAGGCTGATTTTTCTTTAGGGATCTTAGCACCAGTCTGTGCTCCTACACCTCCCACAACGGCAAATTATACGCTGTCGATCATGGGAATGATGGGTCCTGTCTCAAGGACGTCCGTCATGCTGTCATGCAGGGATGTGAGGTGTGCCTCCATTCTCACGCGCCATACCGTATAGTTTTCTATCGAGAACATCGGTACCATCCGAATAGCTGACATGTCAGACATTATGTGAACGAGTATAAAGATGAATGAAGAGATGCTTGTGCAGAGAAAACGTTTTCAGGATCTGTTCGAGAAGACCAATAGTACAGAATCGGCGATCAGAAGAACACCGTATGCTCTGATACCAATTGTTGGTCCGGAGACGATAGTCAGGTGTAGAGGGGGGGGTGAATACACCTGATCACAGTTTCTTTTTCTCAGAACGTGAAGGACAGCTGAGCTGTAGGTTGCGACTGATGAACAGTGCCAGATATTAACCTTCGATCACGGGTCAGAGTGTGTCAGCTACTGAGCTCTTCTACTGACTTAAGTCAGTTGTTGAAACTCAGTCGGAGATGTTTGTGCGGATAAGTGTGTGGGGCCCGGAGATTCGTCTCTATTTGAAAACGTATTTTCGCAAATCAAAGTCTTTTGGCTGGTGCACTTTTATAAATACGTTTTATGCAAAGATATGATTTTAAACCAGTTTGTATGCAATGCAATAAAACAGTAAATAACACAAGCAATTTAACGTGGTTCGGATACGCAAGGTCCTACGTCCACGATCCTGACAAGGCAGGAGAACTTGTTGATTAATCAGAGCAAGTCTCAGGAAGGAATCTGTGCACTGGACATACCCTTCCAAGTTATAGTCCTTAGCGACTTTACAAATCAAACCGAAGTTTGAAGGGTGGGGATAATCTCCAACTAGAAGGAGTTCTTACAGTAAGAACTATTCACAGAAAGTGAACTCCTTCGAATTTCTAAGCTATAAATATGGCAATAAGCTTAGCTAGGGAAGAAAGGGATCAAAAATAACTCTAGAGTGAAGAACTAGAAATATTCTATGAAGGCAAGTTCTTCGTTGGATGATCTTTCAAGTTTGCTAGAGTGTTTGAATGCTTGAGCGTTTTCCCTTGTGAATCCCGTGCGTGGAGCTCGGATTTCTTCTCTATTTATAGTTGTGAGCAGGCATATGTCCGTTGGAGAAGACGATGCCACGTGTCACAAGCTTCCAAAGAAAACGACCATAATTTTGAATTGTTGCAGCAGGGCAGTTAATACTGTACATGAGAGCAGACTTTAGTTGTTTGGAGCAGAGCAGTCATTTTCTGTCGGATACAGTAGACTCAAGACAGTCTCTGTCTTCTTCTGCTGAGTCGGCTGACGAGCTGATAGGGCTTTGGTGGGTCAGCTGATGACTGCGAAGGTACTGAGCTTTCCATTATGTTCTTCTGCTGATAACTATCAGCTGATGGGGTATCTCCTACTGAGGTCAGATAAAGCTGAAGTCAGAAGAATGCAAGCGATTACACTGATGACGTGGGGTTTTGGAAAGTAACTTCGTCAGAAGATCAGTCTAACAGTTTACCCCGTACAGGACTTAGACAAAAGATAAACAACTACGAAAAGTCTAGCCTATACATCAGCTAATCCTATCGACACTATACTACTGATATCAGCTGGGTTTTGGGATCTTCAATTCCATAGTACTACTATGATTTCCCCCAATATTATTTTAACCACTAATCAGCTGAATACCATCTACTGACTCATAACCCAACAGATAATAAGTTGCAATCGATTCAGTCCGAGGTGGAGTCTTCCCATAAGAAATATGGCGACGCACTTAGTGAAGAGAGGAATGAACTCCATGAATGCCTCGAGAAACTGTGGACAACTTTAGATCAGCTGGCGACTGCTTATGAAAGTCTGAATAAGAAGGTGTAGGTACCTAGCCTTGGCCCAATTGATGATGCCAAAAAGGGGGAAATGGAAAGGATACGGAAGGCACCGAGGGGAACCAGGTCAGCAAGGGGAGCAACCCAGACTCATCAATCTGCTCCCACTGAACCCCAAGGTCAGGCCCAAGGTGTCTCAGCAGCAGGAGATGTAGAGCCTGCTGAGAGCGGCCCAAGCGGCTCGGGACCTAAAGACTCAGCAACCCAGACTCCAAGTGAAATTATCAAGGAGGTTGCTAAATTTGTCGAGGAGGACTCTGATGAGGAGGAAACTCCTCTGCCTCCTCCGGTGGCAGGTAAGGGGAAGAAAGTTCTGAAACTCCCAACTCCACCGAAGAAAGGAACCAAGAGGTTTATAACCCCCGAGGAGAGAGCTCAGATAGAAGCTGATGAGAAGCTCGCCAGGGAGATAGCTGAGGCAGAGGCTGCTAATAAGCCCAAGAAGGCTCCTGCCAAGGGTAAAACCAAGGTTCAAGGGGGAAGGAAGCCTGGAACAAGGCCACCCCCTAGGAAACTGAAAATCAACGATGAGGCTGGTAAAGAAAAAGAGAAGGAACAGCAGCAGCAGCAGCAGACTGGTCAGCTGGGTGGAACCAAATCCAGATCTCAAAGCCCTGCTGAGTCAGAAGAAGAAGAGTATGTTCCATCATATGTCCCTTCTAAAGACTAAGAACAAGAGATGAAGGAAATATGGGACTTGATGGACATATATCTAGATAGAGGTGCTGAAGTCAGACAGATCAGTGAAGCCAGAGAGAGGCTCAGACTCGCAGATCTAGAAGCTCTAAGACTCAGGACTGAGAAAGAGGCTAGAGAGAGGGTTCCTGAAAAAGCTGAAATTCCATACAAATACAGAAGCAGCAGGAAGCCTACTGATCTCAAGATCCACAGATGGCCTAGAATTGATGCATGGATTCCATGGGAGCGGACTCAGAGGTGGGAGACTCTCAAAGCTGAATTTATCAAGAGGTATTACATCTGGAGGTACTGGACTGACATGCACAAAGCTACAGCGTTTGCTAAAGGGCTTTTGGTGAGCGACCCTGAAATATATGCCAGAGTCCAGAAAGCCCTAGCTGAGAAGATTGATGTCAGAGTTCCAGACCCTAGACCTCTGCCCCCTCCACAAAAGCTCGATGGATCATTGCATGTTTCGAGATATTGAAGAAGAGGTCAGAAGTGCAGTCCAAGCTTTTGATCTTGATGAGTCAGATCCTGCTGATATGCTGAAGATACAGAAGCTCAGAAGAGACACGTTCAGAATGTATAGATTGCCGCTGCCTGAGGAGAAGTCCAGAGATTTAAAAGCGCAGATCCAGTAGTTCAGAAGAAAGATTATTAGCTTCTTTGTATCTTTTTTTGTTTTCTAGAATAGCAATTGATGTACTGTACTGAACATTCTTATATATAAAATATCATTTTTGTTCGGCCTGACAATATCTTATTGTCTTCATGGCGTTGTTTATTTATGCTTAACACTTAGAACCACCTAAGTGATTACTGACTTACACACTCACTGAATATATTTGTGTCTGCCTGTTTTTACTTAGATTGATAGATTCTTTCTTGATTAAGAGATTTACGAGGGAACTTATTGTATAAGATTTTCAGGGGGAAGTCGTTGTTAGAAAGGGGAAATTGTTGTTAGATTTCTGTATAGGTTCTGACATTTCTTCTCTATAATCCCTCAGTAGTATAGAACTTGAAGAACAACTCCACTAATTCTACTTGTAATATTTGTAAGGAGTTTGTTTCTGACAGTTTGTAGTGTTAGGTTTTGGCATCATCAGATAGGGGGAAATTGTTGGGAGATGATTCAGTAGCCTAGTGCTAAGTAGATTTGAATGACCTCAAAACCCTACTTTGATTGATGAACCATTCAGTTGTATTTGCTTGTTCTGTCCCTGAGAGTTTCAGACTCAGTAGACATCCTTCCTACATGGTTCAGGCATTCATTTCTGTCTGCTGGTTCTTCAGTAGACTATAAGCCTCAGTACCATGAGAAGAAGACTCAGTATTACTGAACTCAGCAGGAGCAGTATACTGAAAGGAGTCAGTGGAACTGAACTCAATGAAGTAGTTCACTGAACTCAGATTTGATCTTCAGTAGAGCTGAACTCAACAGGAGTATGCTACTGAACATAGATCAGACTCAGCAAATGGCCAGACAGTCTCCTGACTGTCAGAGATCTTATAAGTCAAATCAGCAGAGTCATACGAGGTATAGAGAAGTCAGCTTCATATCTGTCTTGAAGTCTGTTTGTCTCACCTACTTTCTTCAGCCTCGACCAATGACAAGCAGCCAGCTGTCTACTTTCCGATTAAAGCTGCAAGTCAGCATCTTTGCGAAAATGGAGGGAAAGGACTCTGTCACCATACTTTGAAAGAGTCGTTATCTACCCAAAAGAGAGAGACACGTGGATCATTGTCTCCAATGGATCTTTCCAAGTCTCTCATCTATAAACAGAGGGAAGATTTCAAATCGAAGCTCACCTAAAAAAAATGAAGAACACACGAGCATTTACGAGAAACTCATAATCGACTTAAAGCTTTCCGCAAGATCTTCAAAGAGCTATTCCAAGCGAAAGGCGACATACTTGCTTAAAGGGAACCGAGCTGAATCAGATCATAAGCCTCTAGTATCCAAGCGACTGAATACGAACCCACAGTTTATACTTAACCGTTCGTCGCTCTAGAAGCCACTTTCTCATTCCCTTCCCTCTAACCTAAGCTCAGCAGACCATATCTATAGCTTAGATCGAAGGAGTTCATCCCTGAACTGTTCTTTATTGTAAAGAACTCCTTCATAGTTGGAGAGTTTGTCAAACACTTAAGTTTGATGCCTTGTAAACTGAGACTTGCTCAGTATAAATCTCAAGACTAGTGTTTGTCCAGTACAGAAACCGACTGAGACTAACTCAGTATAATAGCCTCCCGATCTTTTCAGGACAGTGGACGTAGGATTGTTGGATCCCAACCACTTTAAAATCGCTTGTGTTCTGTGTGTTTTCTTTACTGTTGCATTGATTACATTTCATACTGAAAATATCTTTCAAATCATTCAACTGTGTTTCAGCAAAGCTTAAAAGATTGCACTAATATACTGAAACAGTTTTCGTAAAAACATTTTCTAACTCAACTGAATTGGGCCTACACATTTCCGCACTCTACTGAATTTC
This sequence comes from Lavandula angustifolia, assembly GCA_028984105.1. NCBI lineage: Eukaryota > Viridiplantae > Streptophyta > Magnoliopsida > Lamiales > Lamiaceae > Lavandula > Lavandula angustifolia. The sequence continues at coordinate 3,162,963 of CM054808.1, read as the reverse complement.
TACTGAACGGTACGGAATTTTGACGTAAGTCAGCTGGCAGGCCTCAGTGAAGTCAGTCACTCTACCATGTGATTCAGAACAGCTTATCTGGTCTAGTGAACCTATTCAGTTCGACATCTTCCTAAAAGGGATTGTTCGCGTTTTTAAGTTGAGAAAGTTTTCAGGTGTATTCACCCCCCCCCGCCCCCCTCTACACCTGAACGTTTATCTCGTGACCAACTATTGGTATCAAAGTAGGAGTTCTCTAAGACTCTTGTTTTCTGAAACTGGTCTACTTGAACAGATCCAGAAAACATTTTCACTGCATATTCAGATGTATTCACCCCCCTATACACCTGAACGTTTATCTCGGGACCAACACCTACTACTAAAATATTAGATACAAATTTAATATATATAAGATAACTTTATAATTAATACATAAAATTAATAAATAAATTATGTATTAGATAATTATTAAATACTCAATTTTATAAAAAATAATTTTATATCATATAATGATAAAATAGAGTCATATTATTAAAAACAAGAACAAGAAAATCATAAAAATCCTTGGAGATCACATAGCGAAAACTCAAGGGTCAAGCCTCGTCAAAACCTCCAAATGAGGGAAAAGAGTACTTGTCTTATGAACCATACGAGAAAAAAAAACATTACATAAAACAAACAAACAAACTAAGAAATTACACATGAATTCAACATATGGAATTAATATATTCATTCCACAAATATTCAATTATCGCATCTTAAGTTTGTTATGAGCAGCATGATTTCTTATTTTGCTTTGTTGGTCAACAAAGTCTTTCAACGGTATTTTATTTGTCACCATTTTGATATCCGGTGGTGACGTCTCTATTGCAACTTCAATTGAAGCACTAAGATCGCGTTCATCTTCAATTATCATGTTATGCAACATTACACATGTAGTCATTATATCATGTATCCATTCTTTGCTCCAAAAATGTACCGGCCCTACTACAATTGCAAAATGTTGCTTAAGCACACCAAATGCACGTTCTACATCTTTCCTGCATGCTTCTTATTTCATAGAAAAGTATTTATGCTTATGAGTACGAGGTTTGTAAATTGTTTGCACAATTGTAGCCCATTTAGGATATATAACATCAGCTAAGTAATACCCCATATGAAATTATTTTCCGTTAAGTGTGTAATGAACTGCAGGAGTAATACCATTAGTGAGATCATGGAAAAGATGAGATCTCTCCAACACATTGACATCGTTATTGGTGCCTGGTAAACCAAAATAAGCATGCCATATCCAAAGATCATAATCCGCAACAGCTTCGAGTATAATCGAAGGACTTCCACTACGACCTGCAAATTGTCTAGCCCATCCAGTGGGACAATTTTTCCACTTCCAATGCATGAAATTTAAACTGCCTAACATTCCTGGAAATCCACGAGCTTCAGCAATGTAAAGAAGTCTAGCAATATCATTAGTTGTTGGTGCTCTCAAATAACGCGGTTTGAATGTCTCAACTATTGCGCAACAATTTTTTTTTTTCATACTTTCAATAACAGTGGACTCACTTATTTTACAATACTCGTCCATAGCATCTACTGGAAGACCATAAGCTAACATGCATAATATGTTGTTAATTTTTGAAATGTTGATAAGTCGTACCTGGTCTTATATATATATATAGTGGGTTACGTTAAATTGAGAACATGGTCATAGAGTTAGAAGTGAGAACACACTATAATCGTTAGATCGATCCAATAGGGTCGATCTAATGATCGTAGTTTAATTTGATGAGCAAGTGACTCATTTATGCGATAATACACATACAGTGAGAATTCAACACACTTAGGGGTATACTGATATTTTTTACGAGCTGATTTATTTGAAATATAACGGGGATCTAAATTAGGGCTCATTTCGCCACCCCTTTCGAATCGGTTTCAGAAAACGCGCCTACGAAAGCTCATAGCATTCTCCTTCGACGATTTTTCCTACAATTAATAGGCGATGATGGTCGACAAGGTATGGCGAGCACCGATGAACCTTCTTTAGCGGAAGCGCAGACGACGGTAGCGACGGGTATCCTGACTGACCCTTTCGGCGACGGTTCGGGCAGCAAGGAGGTCTGAAATTTCGATAATTAAATCCTTTCACAGGCTTCGGAAAACACTTTTGGCTTCTTGTTTGTTCAATTGATTCAGCAAATGAACGAAAAAAACTTTTGATGATGTGTTTCCCTATTCGAACGAAAAAGAACATTCGATTTCAAACTAGGTTTTTTTTTTCGTTAACTGTGCATGATGGGGTTGAATTGACACTGGTTAATTTGTTTGAATTATTGATTTTTTATTTTGCTAGAGGCGCTGCCGCGACGAATCTAGAGGACGTTTTCTTCGAAGATACCGCTAGCGAAGATTGTGGTCCAAGTAAGTTGTTTCTTCTATGTAGCCGACTAAAAATTGGAGATGCTTCGTTCTTATTGCTTTAATTTGGACTTGGTATGTGGTTTTTCTTCTGGATTCCTACAAACTAGGGTGTATTAGATGTTCTTCTCGATTTTCCTATTGTTTGCGATAGGGGTTTTCCCTGTTTCAGAGAAATTATAATTTAATTATGTCTTTGGTGGTTTCAGAAAAGATTAAAATTTTGGGATCTTAGGGCTTTTGAATTTATTGGATATGAATGGAATGAAAATATGATTTGCGTAATACACTTACATAATAGAATTAATGCACTTAATGTAGGAAAGCCATACATATTGGGATTTCAAAACAAATAGAAATTAGTGTTGATGCATTTAAATTTACTGTAGATGAATGGAATGAAAATGCTACCGATTCACGTAATACACTTACATAATATAATTAATGTACTTAATGTAGGAAAGTCATACACTTTTAGACGTAATACACTTTGCAGTAAAAAAAGGTACACTTTACAGAAGTAAACAATCCACTCAAACTGTGAACAAACAATATCCTGTATTGTCTTCTGTTACTTCATCTGAAATGCATTGTTCTTGTTGGGTTATGAGTCAGTAGAAGATACTTAGCATTTTATTGGGTAAAATAATATTGGGGGAAATCATAGTGTTCAAACTATGGAATTGAAGATCCCCAAACCCAACTGATATCTGTAGTGTAGTGTCGATAGGACTAGATGATGTAATAGGCTAGACTGTGTTCGATTTCCTTATCTTTTGTGTCTAAGTCCTGTACGGGGTAAAATGTTGGATTGATCTTCACTAAGAAGCTTACTTTCCAGAACCCCACGTCATCAGTGTAAGAGCTTGTGTTCTTAAGTCATCAGCTGATCTTCGCTCAGTAGAAGACACTTTATCAGCTCACAGACATCAGTAGAAGAACCCTATATACAAAGCTCAGTACCTTCGCAGTCATCAGCTGACTACACTCAGTAGAACAGCTCTATCAACCGACTCAGACGAAGAAGACAGAGACTGCATTAAGTCTACTGTATCGGACAGGAAACGACCCAGATTTTAACATCATTTCAAAAATCAGCAGAAGATCATACAAGGATAAGTGAGAGTCAACTCCGATGAAGACCAATGTCTGACATATCTCACCTACCACAAACCTCGACCAATGAGAAGCCGTCAACGCACTACCTGCTCTGACCAACTAAAGCTTCTCTCATGAACAGTTATCAACAACTCTGCTGCAACAATTCGAATATATGGCCGTTTTCCTTGGAAGCTTGTGACACGTGGCATCATCCTCTCCAACGGGCAAATGCCTAGGTCACGACTATAAATAGAGAAGCAAATTCGAGCTCCACGCACGGGATATCAAGGGATAAATTGCTCAAGCTTTCAAAACAACTCTAGCGCACTCAAGATAAATCCAGCGAAGAACTTGCTCAATAGAATACCTTTAGTTCTTCTATCTAGAGTTCTTTAGATCCCTCTTCTCTAGCTAAGCTCAACGTTCATATTTATAGCTTAGAATCTCGAAGGAGTTCACTTTTAGTGATTGTTCTTATTGTAAGAACTCCTTCCTAGTTGGAGAAAATCCCCTCCCTTTCAAACTTAGGTTTGATTTGTAAAAATCGCTAAGGACTATAACTTAGAAGGGTCTGTCCAGTGCATAGATACCTTGCTGAGGCTTGCTCAAACTAATCAAAAAGACCTCCTGTTCAGCAGGACCGTGGACGTAGGATCTTGCGTATCCGAACCACGTTAAAAATTGCTTGTGTTGTTTACTGTTTTATTGCATTGCTTACAAACAACTTACAAAGTCATATCTGGCATAAAACGTATTCAAAAAGTGCACTAGCCAAAACTATTTAATTTGTAAAAATCACGTTTTCAACTTTGATGAATTTTCGGGCCCCACACTCTTTTCCGCACTTTTTCTTCGACTAGGAATCAAGTACTGACCAAAGTCAGGAGGAGAAACTCAGTAGTTGGCACACTCTGAACAGCGATAGAAGGTTACTATTTGGCACTGTTCATCAGTTGCATCCAACAGCTCAGCTGTCCTTCGCGTTTGAGAAAAAGAAGCAGTACTTAGGTGTATTCACCCCCCCCCCTCTACATCTGACTCTCATCTCCGGACCAACAATTGGTATCAGAGCATTCGGTGTTCTTCTGATCATCGGTTTTGAAACTACTGGACTTCTCGAACAGATCCTGAAAACATTTTTTTTCACTGCACAAGCATCTCTTCATACATCCTTATACACTTACCCATAATGTCTGATATGTCAGGTATTCGGATGGTGCCGATGTTCTCCGTAGAGAACTATACGGTATGGCGCGTAAGAATGGAGACGCACCTCACATCGCTTCATGACAGCATGACGGACGTCCTCGAGACAAGACCTATCATTCCCATGATCGATAGCGTACAATTTGCTGCTGCGGGAGATGTAGGAGCACAGACTGGTGCTAAAGTCGCAAAAGACAAATCTGCCTTCACGCCAAAAGAGAAAAAGCTGCACAACCTCGACTGAGTTGCGCGGAATGCAATCCTGACTATGCTCAATGATTCACACCTCGGGAGGGTGCAAGACTGCAAGTCGGCAAAGGAACTTTGGGATGCCATGGCTGTACTGAGCCAAGGAACCCCTCAGATCAAGGAAAACAAGCTCGAGCTAGAGCTACAAAAGTTCGATACATTTGACATAGAGCCCAATAAGACAATTGATGAGCTAAGCGTCAGGTTTACCAACCAGATCAATGTGATCAACGGGCTGGGGAGGACGTTCATCAACAAGAGTTGAACACAAAGATCTTGAAAGAGCTACCTCGACTGAAGTGGCTTCCTTTTGCCACATATTTACGTCGCTCAGATTTTAATGCTCTAACTCCTGATGTTATCTTTTCAGAATTAAAGATGGAGGAATTTGAGCACAGCCTACCCCAACGATGTTCCAGCGCTCCAGCTGACACACAGATTGATCAGGCTTTCAAAGCAACAGTCAGCAAAACTGGAGCCAAACCCATTTCTTCCAGCAAGGCAGTAGCCACGACAGACGCAAAGTCATCTGAGACATCTGGCACTGACCATCTTGCACTTATGGCTCTCAAATATCAAAGAGAGAAGGAGAGAGTCAGAAAGTTGAAGAAATACCACAGAGAATCTCTCTCAAGTAAGAAAGAATATCGAAAAAGGGAAGAATCTAAACCAACTACTGATTGCAGGAACACAGAACCTGCCGCTAGTCTATCCAACGACTCAGCTGGAAAAGGCAGCAAACCATCTGTGTGTTACAACTGTAAGAAGGAGGGACACTATCAGTACGACTGTCCCGAACTCTCAACTGCTCAAAGAGCAGAACGGCAGGCTAGACGCGAGAAATTTGCTCGAAGGAGGCAGGCCTACATCGCCGGAGAGATATCCGATGACTCAATCGAGGAGGATACATTCATGTATTCTTCTGATGACGAAGCTGTATTTATCGCACTTGAGGTCGGAGAAACGGATCCTGAAAAAACTTCAGAATACTGTCTGATGGCTGGAGAGAAGGCTGAGGTAAACTCTAAACTTAATGTAACCTCTTCTTTGCACAGCACACACGACACACGCTCGGTCACAGATGAACCTCTAGAGGTGGTACAAACCTACGATGCTCTACTAGAGGAGCAGATTCAGTTGAGCAGAGAGTTCAGCAGAACCATTCAGGAACTGGAACAGGTAAAGGCTGAAAATCGGAGACTTTCTTCCAATTTTCAGGTATCTACTGATTCGGAGAATCTGGTTGTGAGACTCAAGGAAGAGATTAAATATCTTATGACTAAGTCTCAGCTTCAAGAAACTCAGATATCAATTCTGACCAAGGACAATTCTGAGAATGATACTGAAATAGCCCGACTCAGTCAGAAGCTCGCAGGAGTAGAAAAGGATTATGAATCACTTCGGAGAAGTGGTGAGGTCTAGCGAGAACTGATGACTGAACAATACCTAGGAGCTAAGGAGAAGTTGGAAAGTATGCTTAGAGCTCAAAGGCCAACGGTCATGAAAGAATGACTTGGCTATACTCATGAAGCCTCCACTTCAACATCAAAAGGCTCAGAAATGCTGGCTAATAGGTTCATCAAAGGAAAGGCTCAAGTCACTGAATCCACACCTCAGGCGAAGAACAAACAGAAGATGATTGCACCTCGCCCGAGCAACAAGAAGCAACTGACCAGAGGTTCTAGCCCCAGGACACCACGATTAAACTCAGGGGGAACCAACAAGGTCAGATGGGCGAGCAAGATACAAATGAACCGCTTCATGAGCATCCAAAGACGAGATGGTTCGTACTATTATGAGCCTAGGGTCAGGAGGAACACACAGCCTAAGAAGAAGAAAGCTCCTGAACTCAAAACTGCCAGAAAGTCAGTATCTCCAAATCTTGTGGAGAAGAAAACTGACAAGGTTCAGAAGAAGAAGTCTCAGATTTCTAAGGTCCCGAGACAGATCTGGGTTCCGAAATCACCCACTAACACTTAAGGACCCAAACTGACCCAAATGGTACCTAAAACTGTTTCTGTTTTGCAGGTGCATAAGGACCCTTGATTGTGGACAGCGGTTGCTCGAGACACATGACTTATCAAAAGAGCCTGCTGACCAACTACGTACAAGAAGATGGTCCCATAATTGAGTTTGGTGACAACTCTAAAGGCTATACAAGGGGATACAGAACACTGAACATTGGGACTACTTCAGTTCCAAGAGTAACATATGTTGAAGGACTTCAACATAATCTCCTTTCTGTCCGTCAATTCTGTGATAATCTGAATAGAGTTATCTTTGACGCTGGTTTCTGTGATGTTGTTGATAAATCTACAGGGAAAACAATGTTATCAGGTTCGCGGAGGAAGAATATCTATGTTTCAAAGTGGAAAACTGCAGAACCTGAGTCTTGCTTACTCGCACATACAAAATCTAGTGACAGAGCAGGATGGTTGTGGTATAAGAGACTCAGTCACCTGAACTTCAAGACTATGAACAAGCTAGCCAAGAACTCTAAAGTCAGAGGACTGCCCAATGAATCGTTTATCAAAGACAGAAACTGTGAAGCATGCTTGAAGGGAAAGCAGACAAAGAACAACAATCCACCAAATCCATCACCCTCCACTGATGGAATCCTTCAACTGCTACACATGGACTTATTCGGGCCAGTCTCTCTAGTGATTATAAGAGGTAAAAAGTATGCCCTAGTCGTTATTGATGACTATTCAAGATATACGTGGGTCATCTTCATAGCCAACAAATCTGATGTCATGACTGAGTTATCGAAAGTGCTGAAGAAGCTCAGTGTGGAAAAGGACATCAAGATTCAAAGAATTCACTGAGACAGAGGAATAGAATTTCTCAACTCAGTAGTCAAAGTGTACTGCGAAAAGGAGGGAATCAAGCACGAGACACCAGCAGCTCGCACCCCTCGGCATAACGGACTTGCTAAACGTAAAAACAGAACACTTAAAGAAGCAGCAAGAACGCTCCCAGCAGACTCTAGACTACCCTCAAAGTTCTGGGCTGATGCTACTGACACTGCCTGCTACACTCAGAATCGCTCACTGCTTACACAACAACACATGAAGGCACCCTACGAACTATGGAAAGGGAGAATTCCTTCTATTTCTCATTTTCATATTTTTGGTTGTCCTTACTTTATCCACACTAACGGGAAAGATCAGTTGAAGGTCTTTGATAGCAAATCTGATCAAGGAGTATTCTTAGGATACTCTCAAGTCAGTAAATCCTTCAGAGTCTTTAACTATTGAACTCTTTGCGTGGAAGAAAGCCCTCATGTTGTCTTTGATGAGTTTGTTGTTGAGGACAGGAAATCTAAAAAGACAAATACTGAAGATGTCAGCAGCAAGCTACAGGATCTCGCACTAAATGACAAATCAGAAAAGATTCAGCATTGTTGGGATGATGAGTTAGACGATGAGGAAATTCAGACCCATCCCACAGGCACTGTAACTAACCTGGTTGATTCTACAGAACAGAATCAACAACAGGTAACAACGGTCGATGAGGAAGCCCCAGTGGTAACTGAGACCTCTACTGAGAATATAAACTCAGGGGGAATGACTAATGTTCGTGAGCTTAATGCCCCTGAACCTCAAAACTCAGTAGATCCTAACCTTCTTACTAAATTGTTGCAGTCACAGAATAGTACTACTGAAATGCCTAACACTCTTGTTGACTGTGCAGAAGTAGTATCAGAAGAAGAAGCCAGACTCAGACGTTCATGGCTCGACGCTCACTCTTCTGATCTTATCATAGGAGATCCATCAGCAACAATCAGGACGAGATCTAGATTAAGTCAAGGAGAAAGCTCACTCTATTCTTATTTCTTGTCTACAGAAGAACCTCAAACAATAGAGGATGCACTCAATGATGCTGACTGGATTATTGCCATTCAAGAAGAGCTGAACCAGTTCGTTCGAAACGAAGTTTGGGAGCTTGTTGATAGACCTAGACATCAGCACGTGATTGGTACTAAGTGGGTCTTCAAGAACAAGCGAGATGAAAACAACGTCATTGTAAGAAACAAAGCTCGACTTGTTGCCAAAGGATACTGTCAAGCAGAAGGAATAGACTTTGATGAAACGTTCGCTCCAGTCGCCAGATTGGAAGCTATTCGTCTGTTCTTAGCCTATGCAACGCATCAGAGATTTAAAGTATATCAAATGGATGTAAAGTCAAGTTTTCTTAGCCTATGCGTACTGAAGGAAGAAGTCTATGTGGAATAACCGCCCGGCTTTCAGCAGGGACATCAGGTGTACAAACTTTGGAAAGCTCTATATGGGTTAAAACAAGCACCTAGGGCTTGGTTCGATACCCTATCAGACTTTCTGCTTCAAAAAGGTTTTCAAAAGGGGACAGTAGATCGCACCCTGTTCAACATAAAGTCAGGGGATGACATCCTACTGGTGCAAATCTACGTGGACGACATCATTTTCGGTTGCAGAAACGTGACTACATGTCAACAATTCGAGAAAATGATGAAGGAGAAGTTCATGATGTCTATGATGGGAGAGATGAATACTTCCTTGGATTTCAAGTAAAGCAATCACCTGAAGGAATATTCATCAATCAAGCTAAATACACTCGAGACCTCCTGAAGCGATTCGGCTGCGACTCAAGCAAGTCAGTCAAGATCCCCATGAATATAAATTTCAAAATCGATCTAGACAAAGAGGGACCTTCTGTTAACTCTACTGATTATAGAGCTATTATTGGTTCCTTATTATATTTAACAGCAAGAAGACCTTATATAACTTATGCTGTAGGTGTATGTGCAAGATTTCAAGCGAATCCCAAGCAAAGTCATATGGACTCTGCAAAGAAGATTCTGCGATATCTGAAGGGAACATCTGACGCAGGGTTATGGTATCCTGCTGATGATAATCTTACACTAACAGGTTATTCTGACGCTGATTATGCAGGATGCAGGATAGATCGAAAGTCAACTTCTGGAACTTGTCAGTTCCTAGGCAGCAAGCTGATATCATGATTTTCAAAGAAACAGCATTCAGTGGCAACGTCCACTACTGAAGCTGAGTATATGGCTGCTGGAAGTTGTTGTGCCCAGATCCTTTGGCTTCGACAACAACTGGGAGATTATGGTATAGTTCAGGATGAAGTGCCCATCTATTGCGACTCCACCAGTGCAATTGTTATAACTCAGAACCCAGTTCTTCATATGAGATGCAAGCACGTGGATATCCGACACCACTTCATCAGAGACCATGTCGGAAAGAAGGATATCAGGATGGAGAAGATCCATACTGACAAGCAAAGGGCAGACATACTGACCAAACCACTAGCTGAGAACAGATTCAGAGAATTATCAGTTGAGCTAGGTCTACTGGATCCTAGTCAGTAGAAGGAAACAGTACGACAGGTCAGAAGACTTAGTACTTGATTCAGTCTGGTGAATCAAACAGTACACAGTAAGGGGGAACATGGTAATCAGCACATCAAATGTCCTCCTGAGTCTTAACGGTAACCAGCTGATCGTAAAAGTTCAGCTGAAGAGGTTTGCGTAGTTTTATATGCTTAATCTTCTCAGAAGCATGCTCGCATTTATTATATAAGTCGTTTGCTCTCAGTAGTTAATGAGCATTTATTTCTAGCCATTAAATTTTTAAGGTTTAAGTCAATAGGAAACCGTTCTCATTTAAAAGACTTAGACTTTAATGCGTCGTTCGACCTTCCTACCTACGGGATCTTAGGGCAGCATTAAAGGGCAGCATTAAAGGCGTCGTTCGACCTTCCTGCCTACGGGATCTCCCCTACTGGTTACAAGGAAAAGGAGATCAACTCCTATGTCCAACGGTTCGGCGGCAGAGACAACATATCCTTCAAATCTACCTTGCCAAAGAACCAGCTCTTGCCTGAGTACCGCGGGCTCGCATACGTCGTCACAGATATTCTGACGAGCGCCGTCGGCTCATTCGATCAGCTATCAAAGCCTCGACTTCAGCTGATGATGGCAATAGAGGATGGTGTACAGGTTAACTGGATGGAGTTTTACGTGACTGAGCTCAAGGCTCAGGCATAGAAGTTTGTTGCCACACCTGCTGGAGAGAGAAGAATAATTAGTGTGGGCAAGCTTCTGTACGGCAAGAAGATGTCCATACTTATCGAGGACTCAGTATCGAGTCACGCATCCTTCGCTGATTCTCGATACTTCCACAACAAGCTCATTAAATTAGAAAACCAGAGCCGCTGCTGAGAAGTCGGTCGGACGAGGGCCAGCTGCACAGAAGAGAGCTACTACTGATCTGCCTCCCCGCGCCGACCCACCAAAGAAAAAGAGGCTCACTAAGGCTGGAACGTCTAAGGTTCCAGCAAATCCTGTTTCTCCCCCACCACCTCAGGAGGAGAACATACTGGACACTGATACAACGGATTGAGGGAGCAACCCTAAAAGACAAAGTCCAGCGTATCAGCTCTGAGGAGACACAGTGGATGAAGCTGAACCGACTGTGGAAACATCTCCAGAGTGGCCGACATTGTAGTCAGCTCGTCTCTGAGCCACAGGAGAAGTGACTGCACAGATCCCAGAAATCGCCGAGCACAAGGTTCTCGTCGATATTGGGATCCGGGTGAGGACGCAGATGCTACTGAGGTTCCTGAGTTGGGATATCCTCGAGGAGCTGATAATGAATCTTCAGTCAGCTATCGGGTTTGGAGAACCCGCTGACCTTGCTTCTTTCGAGGATCTGAGAGCCGCAATGCTGTATCTACTAAGTCTAAGATCCTCAGAACAACAAGTCAGTAGCCCATCGCAGTCATCCCATCACGATGATGACAACGACGACAACAACAACGATGATGTGGACCATGCACCACCCAAGGAAGTAGACTAGGGAGGATATGCTGAGGGTAAAACTCCAGCGAGAAGGGCAAATCACCACCTCCACCATCTACATCAGGTGATGCCCCAGTTGCCTCGAAACCCAGTCGAGAGCAACAACTCGCAACATCTGAGCAGAGGCTCGGAACCAGCAACTATCAGATCAAACCAATTGGTTCTGTGTCCTCCAAGTCTGTCAACAGAGTCATCAAGAAGCAGGGAGACAAGAATCGTCTCCTCGCTAAAGACGTCCACCTGAAATGGGCTCAGTACACTAAGTCTCAGACAGAGACAGTTGACAAACTTGCCAGCGAGGTGAAGAAGGTCTCTGAAGCTCCTATTTCTTCGATCAATGTCCAGGAGATAGTCGAGATCGTTCTCGCAGCTCAGAAGGTGGACTTGGCCGCTCAGAGTCAGCAGCTCCTTCAGGCTCAGCATAAGATGTTTTCTGAGCAGCTAACTCAGAGCCTTGCCACAGTCCAAACAACGATGGATGAGAGAAATAACAATGGCCACCTCCAGCGTACAGAAGGCATACAAATTCCGGTGGAGGCCCTTAAGCTCATCCAATCTGAGATGATCGCTTCTCATGACGCATCACTCCTGAAGCAAAGATAGGAGACAGGATCCCAGATCAAGCAGATACGTGTTGATCAAGAGAAAGACTGGGAGCATTACTGTGATGCAGTCAAAGACTTCGAAACCACCGCTACTTCCATCAAAACAATGATCTTCAACTTAGAGAAGGAAGTGGTTGCCATCCGCACTCGTCTCTCCCTGGCTGATGATGCCAAAAAGGGGGAAGGGGAAGATAAGGGTGAGGCGGAGACGGCTCAGGTAGGTGAAGGCGAAGAAGCTGAGGCAAGAATAATTGCCAAGGGGGAAGGATCAGGTGATCCAGCTGGAACCAACTCAGCACCCCCTCCCGAAATTGTCCAACACCCAATTTTCCAATCAACTGAAGTGCATGAGTCGGCTGCAGGATCAGGAGAAGGATCCTCGGCTCAGCACATAGAGGAGGTCGCCCAATTCTTCGACCAAGAGGACGAGCCATTACCACCGCAAAGGCCGGGCAAGGAGAAAGCTACTGATTCAACTCCTCCGCCTTCCCCGACGCCCAAATTCAAAACCAAAGCGGAGCAGGAGGTGTATGACAAGCGAGTTGCTCAAAAGCTCCAGGATAAGCTCGATTATGAGCAACAGCTTGAAGAACAGGCTCAGAAGGCAAAGAAGCAGAAAAAGCCAAGTGTCAGAGCGTCCAAAAGCCAAGCCAGAAAAATCTTGGAGGAACAAAAGAAGAAAAAGGCTCAGGACGAGCAAGCTGCTGCCTCTGATACTGATCTTCAGCCCTTGGCTCAGAGAATGAAAGAACTGTCTAAGCTTACTCTTGAGCAGGAGGCAGAAGATAGAGCCACCTGGGAGGCAACGCTGCAGGGACTTAACCTGTGGAAAGGAGACACTAGAGCAGCGGCCCTCAGAGAAAAGAAAAGACTGGAAGACTTGGCCAAGATCATTGAAGCGACTGATAAGATGGCCAATGAACTAGTTATCGACTGGAAAAAGCAGATACCCAGGTCATCCAAGTACTACAGGCGAGGCGCTCCGAGAGCTACTTATCAGAAGAAAACTCCTCACCGCCACGTAGACAAATGAATACCATGGAATCTGAACGAGGAGTGGGAGGAACTTAAGATCGAGTTCATCAAAGGATACTACGTGTGGCAATGATTTTCCTCTAAGACTCCGGCAAATCAACTCTTCGTTGAATTCCTTCATCAATCAAATGGCAGACTCAGAGCGCAAATTCATCTGATCCTAGCTAAGGAGAAGCTGCCACTCGTTGCTCCTGCATTTAGAAGAGTACCTCCTCCCATGACCACTCGCGGTGTTTTATGCACCAAGGATATTGAAGAAGAGGTCGACGCAACAGCACGCCATCATGATCTCAGTTCTCAGCTGCCTAGCGATCTCGAGGAAATCCAAACACTCCGTGCAAGAATCTATAAATACTATGATTTAGATCTTCTTGCGGATAAGTCTGCGGATTTCAAGAGCAAGACCATGAAGTTCAGACGTTAGCAGTAGTCTTCACATCTTGTATAGAAGATAGGAACCATGTATTTCATCTCATATATATAACAGTTCCTTCTTCTGGCCAGACAATCACTCATTGTCATACGGCTTTGTTTGTTTTATCTTTATCACAACTGATCACTGAAGTGATCTGACACACACTCACACATAACCATTTCTCTGATGTACCTATCTGTTAGCTGCTGACTTACTTAAGTTATCTGCTCAGTCTTTACTGGAGTCGTTTTATGTCAGTAGTTTGGGACTTAGTCTCAATAGAATACCTTTAGTTATTCTCTCTAAGTTCATTAGATCCCTCTTCTCTAGCTAAGCTCAACGTTCATATTTATAGCTTAGAATCTCGAAGGAGTTCACTTTTAGTGATTGTTCTTATTGCAAGAACTCCTTCCTAGTTGGAGAAAATCCCCTCCCTTTCAAACTTAGGTTTGATTTGTAAAAGACGCTAAGGACTATAACTTAGAAGGGTCTGTCCAGTGCACAGATACCTTGATGAGGCTTGCTCAGACTAATCAACAAGACCTCCTATTTAGCAGGACCGTAGACGTAGGATCTTGCATATCCGAACCACGTTAAAAATTAATTGTGTTGTTTACTGTTTTATTGCATTGCTTACAAACATCTTACAAAGTCATATCTTGCATAAAACGTATTCAAAAAGTACACTAGCCAAAACTATTTAATTTGTAAAAATCACGTTTTCAACTGAGACGAATTTCCGGGCCCCACACTCTTTTCCGCACTTTGTCTTCGACTGAGAATCAAGCACTGACTAAAGTCAGTAGGAGAGACTCAGTAGTTGGCACACTCTGACCCGCGATAGAAGGTTACTATTTGGCACTGTTCATCAGTTGTATCCAACAGCTCAGTTGTCCTTCGCGTTTGAGAAAAAGAAGTAGTACTCAGGTGTATTCACCCCCCCTCTACACCTGACTCTCGTCTCCGAACCAACAATTGGTATCAGAGCATTCGGTGTTCTTCTGATCATCGGTTCTGAAACTACTTGTCTTCTCGAACAGATCCTCAAAACGTTTTTTTTTTCACTACACAAGCATTTCTTCATACATCCTTATACTCTTACCCATAATGTCTGATATGTCAGGTATTCGGATGGTGCTGATGTTCTCCGTAGAGAACTATACGGTATGGCGTGTAAGAATGGAGGCGCACCTCACATCGCTGCATGACAGCATGAAGGACGTCCACGAGACAGGACCCATTTTCCCATGATCTACAGCGTACAATTTGCTGCTACGGGAGATGTAGGAGCACAGACTCGTGCTAAAGTCGCAAAAGACAAATCTGCCTTCACGCCAGAAGAGAAAAAGCTGCACAAGCTCGACCGAGTTGCGCGGAATGCAATCCTTACTACGCTCAGTGATTCACACCTCGGGAGGGTGCAAGACTGCAAGACGGCAAAGGAACTTTGGGATGCCTTGGCTGTACTGAGCCAAGGAACCCCTCAGATCAAGGAAAACATGCTCGAGCTAGAGCTAGAAAAGTTCGATACATTTGCCATGGAGCCCAATGAGACGATTGACGAGCTAAGCGTCAGGTTTACCAACTAGATCAATGTGATCAACGGGCTGGGGAGGAGGTTCACCAACAAAGAGATGAACACAAAGATCTTGAGAGCGCTACCTCGACTGAAGTGGCTTCCTTTTGCCACTTATTTACGTCGCTCAGATCTTAATGCTCTAACTCCTGATGTTATCTTTTCAGAATTAAAGACAGGAATTTGAGCACAGCCTACCCCAACGATGTTCCAGCGCTCCAGCTGACACACAGATTGATCAGTCTTTCAAAGCAACAGTCAGCAAAACTGGAGCCAAACCCATTTCTTCCAGCAAGGCAGTAGCCACGACAGACGCAAAGTCATCTGAGACATCTGGCACTGACCATCTTGCACTTATGGCTCTCAAATATCAAAGAGAGAAGGAGAGAGTCAGAAAGTTGAAGAAATACCATAGAGATTCTCTCTCAAGTAAGAAAGAATTTCGAAAAAGGAAAGAATCTAAACCAACTACTTATTGCAGGAACACAGAACCTGCCGCTAGTCCATCCAACGACTCAGCTGGAAAAGGCAGCAGACCATATGTGTGTTACAACGACAAGAAGGAGGGATACTATCAGTACGACTGTCCCAAACTCTCAGCTGCTCAAAGAGCAGAATGGCAGGCCAGACGCGAGAAATTTACCGGAAGGAGGCAGACCTACATCGCCGGAGAGATATCCGACGACTCAATTGAGGAGGATACAATTCATGTATTCTTCTGAAGATGAAGCTGCATTTGTCGCACTTGAGGTCGGAGAAACGGATCCTGAAACAACTGCAGAATACTGTCTAATGGTTGGAGAGGAGGCTGAGGTAAACTCTAAACTTAATATAACCTCTTCTTCGCACAGCACATACGACACGTGCTCGGTCACAAATGAACCTCTAGACGTGGTACAAGCCTACGAAGATCTACTAGAGGAGCAGATTCAGCTGAGCAGAGAGTTCAGCAGAACCATTCAGGAACTGGAACAGGTAAAGGCTGAAAATTAGAGACTTTCTTCCAATTGTCAGGTCTCTACTGATTCGGAGAATCTGGTTGTGAGACTCAAGGAAGAGATTAAATCTCTTATGACTAAGTCTCAGCTTCAAGAAACTTAGATATCAGTTCTGACCAAGGATAATTCTGAGAAAGATACTGAAATAGCCCGACTCAGTCAGAAGCTCGCAGGAGTAGAAAAGGATTATGAATCACTTCGGAGAAGTGATGAGGTCTGGCGTGAACTGATGACTGAACAATACCT
This sequence comes from Lavandula angustifolia, assembly GCA_028984105.1. Lineage (NCBI taxonomy): Eukaryota > Viridiplantae > Streptophyta > Magnoliopsida > Lamiales > Lamiaceae > Lavandula > Lavandula angustifolia. The sequence continues at coordinate 3,146,264 of CM054808.1, read as the reverse complement.
AGGAGCTAAGGAGAAGTTGGAAAGTATGCTCAGAGCTCAAAGGCCAACGGTCATGAAAGAAGGACTTGGATATACTCATGAAGCCTCCATTTCAACATCAAAAGGCTCAGAAATGTTGGCTAATAGGTTCGTCAGAGGAAAGGCTCAAGTCACTGAATCCACACCTCAGGCGAAGAACAAACAGAAGATGATTACACCTCAGCCGAGCAACAAGAAGCAACTGACCGGAGGTTCTAGCCCCAGGACACCACGATCAAACTGAGGGGGAACCAAGAAGGTCAGATGGGCAGAGCAGTACAGTGAACCGCTTTATGAGCATCCAGCACAGTATGGTTTGTACTACGATGAGCCCAGGGTCAGGAGGAGCACACAACCTAAGAAGAAGAAAGCTCCTGAACCCAAAACTACCAGAAAGTCAATATCTCCAAATCCTGTGGAGAAGAAACCTGACAAGGTTCAGAAGAAGAAGTCTCAGATTTCAAAGGTCATGAGACAGATTTGGGTTCCGAAATCACCCACTAACACTTAAGGACCCAAACTGAACCAAAGGGTACCTAAAACTGTTTCTATTTTGCAGGTGCATAAGGACCCTTGGATTGTGTACAACGTTTGCTCGAGACACATGACTTATCAAAAGAGCCTGCTGACCAACTACGTACAAGAAGATGGTCCCAGAATTGAGTTTGGTGACAACTCTAAAGGCTATACAAGGGGATACGGAACACTAAACATTGGGACTGCTTCACATATGTTGAAGGACTTCAACATAATCTCCATTCTGTCGGTCAATTCTGTGATAATCTGAATAGAGTTATCTTTGACGCTGGTTTATGTGATGTTGTTGATAAATCTAGTGGGAAAACAGTGTTATCAGGTTTGCGGAGGAAGAATATCTATGTTGCAGACTGGAAAACCGCAGAACCTGAGGTTTGCTTACTCGCACAGACAAAATCTAGTGACAGAGCAGGATGGCTGTGGTATAAGAGACTTAGTCACCTGAACTTCAAGACTATGAACAAGCTAGCCAAGAACTCTAAATTCAGAGGACTGCCCAATGAATCGTTTATCAAAGACAGAAACTGTGAAGCATGCTTGAAGGGAAAGCAGACAAAGAACAGCAATCCACCAATTCTGTCACCCTCCACTGATGGAATCCTTGAACTGCTACACATGGACTTATTCGGGCCAGTCTCTCCAGTGACTATAAGAGGCAAGAAGTATGCCCTCGTCGTTATTGATGACTATTCAAGATATACGTGGGTCATCTTCATAGCTAACAAATCTGATGTCATGACTGAGTTACCGAAACTGATGAAGAAGCTCAGTGTGGAAAAGGGCATCAAGATTCAAAGAATTCGCTCAGACAGAGGAATAGAATTTCTTAACTCAGTAGTCAAAGAGTACTGTGAAAAGGAGGGAATCAAGCACGAGACATCAGCAGCTCGCACCCCTCGGTAGAACGGACTTGCTGAACGTAAAAACAGAACACTTAAAGAAGCAGCAAGAACGCTCCTAGCAGACTCTGGACTACCCTCAAAGGTCTGGGCTGATGCTACTGACACCGCCTGCTACACTCAGAATCGCTCACTACTTACACAACAACACATGAAGACACCCTACGAACTATGGAAATGGAGAATTCCTTCTATTTCTCATTTTTATATTTTTGGTTGTCCTTGCTTTATCAACAATAACAGGAAAGATCAGTTGAAGGTCTTTGATAGCAAATCTGATCAAGGAGTATTCTTAGGATACTCTCGAGTCAGTAAAGCCTTCAGAGTCTTTAACTATCGAACTCTTTGTGTGGAAGAAAGCCCTCATGTTGTCTTTGATGAGTTTGTTACTGAGGACAGGAAATCCAAAAAGACAAATACTGAAGATGTTAGCAGCAAGCTACAGGATCTCGCACAAAATGACAAATTAGAAAAGATTCAGCATTGTTGGGATGATGAGTCAGACGATGAGGAAATTCAAACCCATCCCACAAGCACAGTAGCTGACCTAGGGCTTGGTTCGATACCCTATCAGATTTTCTGCTTGAGAAAGGTTTTCAAAAGGAGACAGTAGATCGCACCCTGTTCAACATAAAGTCAGGGGATGACTTCCTACTGGTTCAAATCTACGTGGACGACATCATTTTCGGTTACAGAAACGTGACTATATGGCAACAATTCGAGAAAATGATGAAAGAGAAGTTCATGATGTCTATGATGGGAGAGATGAATACTTCCTTGGATTTCAAGTAAAGCAATCACCTGAAGGAATATTCATCAATCAAGCTAAATACACTCGAGACCTCCTGAAGAGATTCGGCTGCGACTCAAGCAAGCCAGTCAAGATCCCCATGAATAGAAATTTCAAAATCGATCTAGACAAAGAGGGAGCTTCTGTTAACGCTACTGATTATAGAGCTATTATTGGTTCCTTAATATATTTAACAGCAAGCAGACCTGATATAACTTATGTTGTAGGTGTATGTGCAAGATTTCAAGCGAATCCCAAGCAAAGTCGTGTGGACTCTGCAAAGAAGATTCTGCGATATCTGAAGGGAACACCTGACGCAGGGTTATGGTATCCTGCTGATGATAATCTTTTAGTGACCGGTTATTCTGACGCTGATTATGCAGGATGCATGATAGATCGAAAGTCAACTTCTGGAACATGTCAGGTCCTAGGTAACAAGCTGATATCATGGTTTTCAAAGAAACGGCATTCAGTGGCGACGTCCACTACTGAAGCTGAGTATATGGCTGCTGGAAGTTGCTGTGCCCAGATCCTTTGGCTTCGACAACAACTGCGAGATTATGGTATAGTTCATGATGAAGTGCCCATCTACTGCGACTCCACCAGTGCAATTGCTATAACTCAGAACCCAGTTCTCCATACGAGATGCAAGCACGTGGATATCCGACACTACTTCATCAGAGACCATGTCGAAAAGAAGGATATCAGGTTGGAGAAGATCCATACTGACAAGCAAAGGGTAGACATACTGACCAAACTACTAGCTGAGAACAGATTCAGAGAATTATCAGTTGAGCTCGGTCTACTGGATCCTACTGAATCTAGTCAGAAGAAGGAAACAGTACGACAGGTCAGAAGACTTAGTACTTGATTCAGTCTGGTGAATCAAACAGTAGTTAATGGTAACCAGCTGATCGTAAAAGTTCAGCTAAAGAGGTTTGCGTTGTTTTATATGCTTAACCTTCTCAGAAGCATGCTCGCATTTATTATATCAGTCGTTTGCACACAGTAGTTAATGAGCATTTATTTCCCGCCATTAAATTTTTAAGGTTTAAGTCAGTAGGAAACCTTTCTCATTTAAAAGACTTAGACTTTAATGTTGCCTGCAATGCATTTAATGCATGTCTTCTCACCTTACCTTAACTGCGCATATCCTACGTGGGTCTAGATTAGAGGCGGCCTTAGTAATCATTTCGTATATAACATCAAATCACAGCCGTCAATAAAAAGCGAGACTTAATCCCAGCCATTCTACCAAAACCGACTGATATGTTTAATCTTATAAAATCTCTCGCTTCTCACTCTAATCTATCTTTTTCCGCCATTTGTATCCTCAAGAGCTATCTGCATTCAGTTTTCATCTTCTCATAACTGCTTTTGCATATCATTCAAGCTCTTTGTATACGGTAATTTTCATTGCTCTCTGCTTAAAACTCTGCTAACTTACTCTACTTTCAAGTGCTAACACGTTTTTTACAGATATTCATGGCGACTGTTATGACCCCACCCAACGTCGAAGAGATCATCAAATCGAAGGTTCAGTTTGAGCCAACGATGGTCCTTCATCAGGCGGAACTTCCCTACCTCGAGCCAATCTTCTCGGCTCTAGAAGAATCCGGCCTAGAGCTTCTCGTAACAAAGCATCCCAAGGCGTATCTCGCCGACAAATGGCCGAAGTATACTACAACTGGAGGTCGGTGGAAGATACGAACGACGAAGTATCCTAGTTCGGATACATGAGGGAGGTGACCCCTCAGAAATGGGAGTCTGATCACTCAGATATCGATATTAGGGCAGCATTAAAGGCGTCGTTCGACCTTCCTGCCTACGGGATCTCCCCTGCTGGTTACAAGGAAAAGGAGTTCAACTCCTATGTCCAACGGTTCTGCGGCAGAGACGACATATCCTTCAAATCTGCCTTTCCAAAGAACCAGCTCTTGCCTGAGTACCGCGGGCTCGCAAACATCGTCACTCATATTCTGACGAGCGCCACCGGCTCATTTGATCAGCTATCAAAGCCTCGACTTCAGCTGATGATGGCAATAGAAGATGGTGTCTAGGTTAACTGGATGGAGTTTTACGTGACTGAGCTCAAGGCTCAGGCACAGAAGTTTGTTGCCACACCTACTGGAGAGAGAAGACTAATTAGTGTGGGCAAGCTTCTGTATGGGACGAAGATGTCCGTACTTATCGAGGACTCAATATCGAGTCACGCATCCTTCGTTGATTCTCGATACTTCGACAGCAAGCTCATTAAATTCAAAACCAGAGCCGCTGCTGAGAAGTCGGTCGGGTGAGGGCCAGCTGCACAGAAGAGAGCTACTACTGATCTGCCTCCCCGCGCCGACCCACCGAAGAAAAAGAGGCTCACTAAGGCTGGAACGTCTGAGGTTCCAGTAAAGCCTGTTTCTACCCCACCACCTCAGGAGGAGAACATATTGGACACTGATACAGGGATTGAGGGAGCAACCCTGAAAGACAAAGTCCAGCGTATCAGCTCTGAGGAGACACAGTCGGATGAAGCTGAACCGACTGTGGAAACATCTCCAGAGTGGACGACACTACAGTCAGCTCGTCTCCGAGCCACAGGAGAAGTAACTGCATAGATCCCAAAAATCCCCGAGCACAAGGATCTTGTCGATATTGCGATCCGGGTGAGGATGCAGATGCTACTGAGGTTCCTGAGTTGGGATATCCTTGAGGAGCTGATAATGAATCAGACAGCATTGTCCTTCCTGACAGAGGAGCAGAACCTTCAGTCAGCTATCGGGATTGGAGAACCCGCTGACCTTACTTCGTTCGAGGATCTGAGAGCCGCAATGCTGTATCTACTAAGTTTAAGATCCTCAGATCAACAAGTCAGTAGCCTATCGCAGCCATCCCATCACGATGATGACAACAACGACGATAACAACGATGATGTGGACCATGCACCACCGAAGGAAGCAGACTAGGGAGGATCTACTGAGGGTAAAACTCCCATCGAGAAGGGCAAATCACCACCTCCACCATCTACATCAGGTGATGCCCCAGTTGCCTCGAAACCCAGTCGAGAGCAACAACTCGCAACATCTGAGCAGAGGCTCAGAACCAGCAACTATCAGATCAAACCAATCAGTTCCGTGTCCTCCAAGTCTTTCAAAAGAGCCATCAGGAAGCAAGGAGACAAGAATCATCTCCTCGCTAAGGACGTCCACCTGAAATGGGCTCAGTACACTAAGTCTCAGACAGAGACAGTTGACAAACTTGCCAGCGAGGTGAAGAAGGTCTCCGAAGCTCCTATTTCTTCTATCAATATCCAGGAGATAGTCGAGATCGCTCTCGCAGCTCAGAAAGCGGACTTAGCCGCTCAGAGTCAGCAGCTCCTTCAGGCTCAGCATAAGATGTTTTTTGAGCAGCTGACTCAGAGCCTTGCCACAGTCCAAACAATGATGGATGAGCGAAATAAAATGGCCACCTCCAGCATACAGAAGGCCATACAAATTCAGGGGGAGGCCCTTATGCTCGTCCAAGCTGAGATGATCGCTTCTCATGACGCATCACTCCTGAAGCAAAGATAGGAGACAGGAGCCCAGATCAAGCAGATACGTGCTGATCAAGAGAAAGACTGGGAGCATTACTGTGATGTCGTCAAAGACTTCAAAACAACCGCCACTTCCATCAAAATAATGATCTTCTACTTAGAGAAGGAAGTGGTTGTCATCCGCACTCGTCTCTCCCTGACTGATGATGCCAAAAAGGGGGAAGGGGAAGATAAGGGTGAGGCGGAGACGGCTCAGGTAGGCGAAGGCGAAGAAGCTGAGGCAAGAACAATTGCCAAGGGGGAAGGATCAGCTGATCCAGCTGGAACCAGCTCAGCACCCCCTCCCGAAATCGTCCCACTCCCAATTGTCCAATCAACTGAAGTGCACGAGCCGGCTGCAGGATCAGGAGAAGAATCGGCTCAGCACATAGAGGAGGTCGCCCAATTCGTCGACCAAGAGGACGAGCCACTGCCACCGCAAAGGCCGGGGAAGGAGAAAGCTACTGATTCAACTCCTCCGCCTTCCCCGACGCCCAAATTCAAAACCAAAGCGGAGCAGGAGGTGTATGACAAGCGAGTTGCTCAAAAGCTCCAGGATAAGCTCGATTATGAGCAACAGCTTGAAGAACAGGCTCAGAAGGCAAAGAAGCAGAAAAAGCCAAGTGTCAGAGCGTCCAAAAGCCAAGCCAGAAAAATCTTGGAGGAACAAAAGAAGAAAAAGGCTCAGGACGAGCAAGCTGCTGCCTCTGATACTGATCTTCAGCCCTTGGCTCAGAGAATGAAAGAACTGTCTAAGCTTACTCCTGAGCAGGAGGCAGAAGATAGAGCCACCTGGGAGGTAACGCTGCAGGGACTTAACCTGTGGAAAGGAGACACTAGAGCAGCGGCCCTCAGAGAAAAGAAAAGACTGGAAGACTTGGCCAAGATCATTGAAGCGACTGATAAGATGTCCAATGAACCAATTATCGACTGGAAAAAGCAGATACCCAGGTCATCCAAGTACTACAGGCGAGGCGCTCCGAGAGCTACTTATCAGAAGAAAACTCCTCACCGCCACGTAGACAAATGGATACCATGGAATCTGAACGAGGAGTGGGAGGAACTTAAGATCGAGTTCATCAAAGGATACTATATGTGGCAATGCTATCCGTCTGAGATTCCGGCAAATCAACTTTTCGATGAATTCCTTCATCAATCAAATGCCAGACTCAGAGCGCAAATTCGTCTGATCCTAGCTAAGGAGAAGCTGCCACTCGTTGCTCCTGCATTTAGAAGAGTACCTCCTCCCATGACCACTCGCGGTGTTTTATGCACCAAGGAGATTGAAGAAGAGGTCGACGCAGCAGGACGCCATCATGATCTCAGTTCTCAACTGCCTAGCGATCTCGAGGAAATCCAAACACTCCGTGCAAGAATCTACAAATACTACGGTTTGGATCCTCCTACTGATAAGTCTGCGGATTTCAAGAGCAAGACCAAGAAGTTCAGACGTTAGCAGTAGTCTTCACATCTTGTATAGAAGATAGGAACCATGTATTTCATCTCATATATATAACAGTTCCTTCTTCTGGCCAGACAATCACTCATTGTCTTACGGCTTTGTTTGTTTTATCTTTATCACAACTGATCACTGAAGTGATCTGACACACACTCACATATAACCATTTCTCTGATGTACCTATCTGTCAGCTGCTGACTTCCTTAAGTTATCTGCTCAGTCTTTACTGGAGTCGTTTTATGTCAGTAGTTTGGGACTTATTCTCTTAGAAGTTATAGAGGTTTTGGTATCATCAATTAGGGGGAAATTGTTGGGTTATGAGTCAGTAGAAGATACTTAGCATTTTATTGGGTAAAATAATATTGGGGGAAATCATAGTGTTCAAGCTATGGAATTGAAGATCCCAAAACCCAGCTGATATCTGTAATGTAGTGTCGATAGGACTTGATGATGTAATAGGCTAGACTGTTTTCGATTTCTTTATCTTTCGTGTCTAAGTCCTGTACGGGGTAAAATGTTGGATTGATCTTCACTGAGAAGCTTACTTTCCAGAACCCCACGTCATCAGTGTAAGAGCTTGTGTTCTTAAGTCATCAGCTAATCTTTGCTCAGTAGAAGACACTTTATCAGCTGACAGACATCAGTAGAAGAACCCTATATACAAAGCTCATTACCTTCGTAGTTATCAACTGACTACACTCAGTAGAACAGCTCTATAAACCGACTCAGAAGAAGAAGACAGAGACTGCATTAAGTCTACTGTATCCGACAGGAAACGACCCAACTTTTAACATCATTTCGAAAATCAGCAAAAGATCATACGAGGATAAGTGAGAGTCAACTCCGATGAAGACCAATGTCTGACATATCTCACCTACCACAAACCTCGACCAATGAGAAGCCGTCAACGCACTACCTGGTCTGAACAACTAAAGCTGCTCTCATGAACAGTTATCAACAACTCTGCTGCAACAATTCGAATATATGACCATTTTCCTTGGAAGCTTGTGATACGTGGCATCGTTCTCTCCAAGGGGCAAATGCCTGGGTCACGACTATAAATAGAGAAGCAAATCCGAGCTCCACGCACGGGATATCAAGGGATAAATCGCTCAAACTTTCAAAACAACTCTAGCGCACTCATGATAAATCCAACGAAGAACTTGCTCAATAGAATACCTTTAGTTCTTCTCTCTAGAGTTCTTTAGATCCCTCTTCTCTAGCTAAGCTCAACGTTCATATTTATAGTTTAGAATCTCTAAGGAGTTCACTTTTAGTGATTGTTCTTATTGTAAGAACTCCTTCCTAGTTGGAGAAAATCCCCTCTCTTTCAAACTTAGGTTTGATTTGTAAAAGTCGCTAAGGACTATAACTTAGAAGGGTCTGTCCAGTGCACAGATACCATGCTGAGGCTTGCTCAGACTAATCAACAAGACCTCCTGTTCAGCTGGACCGTGGACGTAGGATCTTGCGTATCCGAACCACGTTAAAAATTGCTTGTGTTGTTTACTGTTTTATTGCATTGCTTACAAACATCTTACAAAGTCATATCTTGCATAAAACGTATTCAAAAGTGCACTAGCCAAAATTATTTAATTTGTAAAAATCACGTTTTCAATTGAGACGAATTTTTGGGCCCCACACTCTTTTCCGCACTTTGTCTTCGACTGAGAATCAAGCACTGACTAAATTCAGTATGAGAGACTCAGTAGTTGGCACACTCTGACCCGCGATCGAAGGTTACTATTTGGCACTGTTCATCAGTTGCATCCAACAGCTCAGCTGTCCTTCGTGTTTGAGAAAAAGAAGCAGTACTCAGGTGTATTCACCCCCCCCCCCCCTCTACACCTAACTCTCGTCTCCGGACCAACAGTTCTTATGTTTGTTTTGATTAAGTGATTACATGGTTGAATTGTGGGTATTTTTTGTGTTGCAAGGCGAGGTCATGAGAAAGGCCAAAGCATTTTACGATGGCATTGCATCAAACATGGCTCTTAAATGTAGATCTGATGCTGCTTGGAGATTGATCTATTACGAATAACTTGGTTTTGATTTTGAATATTTATCAATATTGTTATGATGATTGTTAAGAATTGTTTTAATTTATGTAGTACGAACACTTGGAGCTATTGAATGTCGATTTTTTGTAGTATGTTGTAAGATCAATTGTACTTTCGATGCTCCTCTCTTCAAAAAAATTATTACTACTAGAAGCTACAAATAAGTAATTGGCTATACCTTGTCCCCAATTAGCTTGTTCCTCTTCAAATTGGCTATGGATGATGTTAAACTGACATTGGACAGTTGAGTGTTGTGGATCATCACAAATGGTATAGACCTCGCCAATCTTTGGGGCTTGCACTTGTGCCCGCTTGAGAGCCTTGATTTCTTGTCTAAGTAGTTGAAGTTCCTTGATAGTGTCATCTGTGTGCGCAGCCCGCACATCCTGCGATCCACGTCTCACACTCTGACTTCTTTGTACGGAACGAGCCTTCAATGTCTCAAAAAGCTCATGCAATGCACTCGGGGTTAGTACAAGAATGCCTCTGGGAGCCATGTTGTCAACCATAATCTGACACGACAAGAGCAATCCATTGTAGAAGAACTCATTCAGCATCGCGACCTGGTAATTATGATGTGGGAATTGGATGAGGAGTCCCTTGAATCTATCCCAAGCTTCATGGTATGTCTCATTGTCAAACTTCTGCTCATTCAAAACATTAATCAAACTAAAAAGTGTATCAATAAATAACATCAAGTGTAATAGAAATGAACAGAAAGTAAATCAAACATATGGCATACAGAAACTTTATGTTGCAATGTGGCAACAAAGTCTACACAATTAAGTACTAAACTATCACGCTAAATGTAATGTTTATTGTCAAACAAACATTGCAACAAGTGATCGCTTGAAAACACTACAAACATCTAATGATTACAAAGGTGTGCAATTCTAATGCATATTATACCGAATAGTGAATTAAAAAAGAGAAGTAAGTGTATCACAGTTGCTTATGATTTACATAATGCAAAATCGAAAAATTGGATGTTTATCATGAATACCCATCAGAAATCGGTTCGCCCTCATCGATTTGGACAAACAAAATAAACAAAATAAGCTAAAACAAGATTGTGGGAACGAACTAATTTCAAAATTGAGGATGAAACTTTAACGAATCATATACTAATTAAGGTAACATTCATAATATACCCACCAGAGATTGATTCAAAAAACAAATTCCATCAATTCATAGCTCTATGAAACTTTATTTAAACTTACCCATGGAGTTCTCAAGCAAATCCGAGCAAGATTAAGGACGGAAACTGGTAAAATCACGACTTGACACATGTTCTTGAAGGATTTAGCTCGACAAATCTTCGTCATCTCCGCTGGATTCTTATATGATGCTGAAGAAAAGAGAGAAGAGAAGAGAACGAGCTTGACAGGGGAATGGAAGAGAGAAAACAAACTTGATGGGGAGAGAAGATATTTGAAATGTGTTTAGCAAAAACTTCCCCATACTAACTACCCTTAATGAAATAAAGAAAAGGGAAAGAAATTAAATGGTAGCACAATCTCAATCCTCCATCTCGCGATCTTAGGGCTCGGATTCGTTCTCACTTCTCAGTCTAAGGTATGTGTTCTCATTTGAACCAAAATCAATATATATGTATATATAGGGTGTGGATCTGGTGAGAACCCACACTTAACATAAAAACTGCGAACTATGCATAATTCTTATATAATATATGAGTTATATATTTTATGCAAAAAAATTATAATTTTACACTTTTGCTCTTCTAAAAAAAAATATGTACTATGTAAATTTATATATTGAAACAGAATAAGCATAATTCACATAGATGTTCTCCGAAGATTGTAAACAATTTTTGAACTATCTATCAAATTGCTATTAAAGATTTCCCATATCTAAAAGAATAGATATACAGCTGCCCTAAGGGTCGAGCAAACAAGACCGAAAACTGAACCAATCGACTAATCGTATCAAAATCTTATTGAAAAGATAGTCAACCAAATTGATCGGTTTGATTTTTTTATTTTTCCCTAATTTTTCAAACCGAAGTAACTGGTTTCGATTACAATTTTTATATCTCGAGGACCCATGTTTAACCGACCAAACCGTTTCCCATAAATTAACTATACTTTTATTAATGATATATATTATTTGTCTTCTGAATTCTGAATTCTTGAGTTTCCAGTGGCATCATTCAAGGTGAATTTATGTAGGATTTTTAATTCATTTCGTCTGCTTTGGTTATTTATGCATAGGATTTATTTATATATTGAAGTACTAAGTGGGTTGCTTTTGGTTTTAAACTTTTGGTCAATTATGTTTTATGTTTGTTAAAGCGAAATGAAGAATAAGCTTAGTCACCTGGAACTGGATTAATCTTAGAACGGAAGTCATGCTTGAAGAATGTCTATGTTGCTTTTTTTGTCTACAGTTGATGAAGCACACTCATGGCAACAAGGATGAAAATGATAATGATTAATTGAGATCAGAGAAATTAATTAATTTCTGGACATTCATTATTCAGAAAAGCCAATAGCTATTGAAAGTTTCAGATCAAACATCATCATAGTTATAGTAGGTAAATCAAAAGACAAATGAAATGCAAAATTAGCTAGTCACCAGATCTGGCAGCATTATTTCTTGGACTCGCAGAAAACTTGTGTGAGAACGTTATTGCTATCCACGGAACTCCTCAACAACTTTAGAGCCTAAAAATCACAGTTATGATTTTTATGTTACAAAAACAAAAAGAAGTAATAATATATGATAAATTGTACCTCAGTCATTCCCAGATTGACATCCTTTTCCTCCAAAAGACCAACATCCTTAACATTATACTTGTTGAGCAAAGTGAGACTGGAGATAGTAGACATGGGTGTGACTTCCAAATCATCCATGACCATATAAGTGACCACCCCCTTCACCAGCCCCCCTTCACCCGACGACGCTTTCACGGGGCCAGGATCCACATAATTCATTTTACACGACATTTGGCATCGGCAGTGAGGGCAAGACACGCCTGAGACGTCAGAAAAATTACTGCTAGCACAGCTAATACAACGGTAATATTCCTTCTTATTCGGTGCATTAATTATGCCCAGCAAGGGGACCGATGAGCCCGAGACCCGGGTTATCGGCGTCAGATAACAGTCTTTCTTCTGGTTGGGCTGTATGTAGGTAGTGTTGAGCTTCTCTAAGCTCCGGTAGAGGTTGGGCAAAGAGCCACCCATTCCCGACCCTTTGAGTAGGCGAATGATGGTGGCTACCGGCAGAGAGAGTATGTAGAAGAGGAAATCAACACAGTCTTTGCCCGCCTCCGCGAACAGTACTCGTTTCGCTTTCGTGTCGATCAAAAGCTTCATTGTAATCTTGGATTTTTCCATTTTCTTTATCAACTTTAACTTGTACTTCTTTCTTATCTGAAAGTGATTTTATTCATCACAGATGAAATATCAATGTTAATAATAATCCCTTCCGTGTTATCAGCAAATATGATACTTTCTCCCAACAAACTCATTAATTAAATACAAGGAGAGATATGTTATCCAAAACTTTACAAAGAAGACCAAGCCAAGGTTGATATTTACGGGATTATATATATCTCTATCTGTATCTACATTGCATACTATTGAATGTGGAAAAAGTAAGACCTAATCTCATTAGCCCACTTAACCAAAGTTGATGGGCCACATGAAACAGTTATACTTATCCACCTATTAGATAGGTCTTTTTTTAATTCTTCTAATATGATTTATTAATCTAATTTTATATATTAAACAGCACATTTATTTGTCTTGGACCACCCAAAATTGTAACACATAATCACACATGTTGATTATGAATATATCTTGAAAACTTTAGGTTTAAGGCCTCGTTTGGGTAAACAGCTTAAATAGGAATTTATAGCATAAGAAGTTATTGAATAAGAATTTATTGTATAAGAACTTAAATTTAAGAAGTTGTTTGTGTTTTGATGTACACATTAATAATAATTTATACAAAATCAAAACATTTGAATGTAAACTTATCCATAATTGAGATTAAAAAGAAAATAAAGAAGTACAAAGTAAAAACTGAAAAATAACCCACAAGAGTTCTAAAAAACAAAGCTAAGATTTCATTAAATTTTTATGTGTTCTATAGTAACCCATAATTAGCGAAGTGCTAATGTTAACATCCAAACTGAATATAAGTTGAGAATAATCAAGTGCATAAATTTGAGATTTTATTACAATCATAAAAAATAAAGCTAGATGGTTGTAGGCAATCCATCTCTATTAGCATTCCTAACTCCGTCCATTTGCCTTATAGTTTCTTGGGTTAGTTTAAGGGTGGGTGGCGGCGATGCGCGGCAGCAGCTGCTCTGCAAATCCGGCAAGAGAGAGAGGAGGGCTGAAGTCTGCCCTTGACCTGTTGATGTCAGCCTTAGTTGATGTGCCAGCTTGCTGATGTGGCGGTCAGATAATGATTCAGACACTGACATGGGGCTGCATCTCCGATGCAGCTTCTGTGCCGTTTTTTCAATTCGAGATTACAAAGAGCTGTATTTTTATCGGGTTGTGTAATAGATATTTTAACTTTTATCTGTGTTTTTAATCCCATAACGACGTTTTATTTCCTGTGTAGTATTTATTTATTTATTATTACGCTTTAACATGTAATAATGTGTTTAATTGCGCGTAGAAAAGCATGAAAATAGAATTTAATTCATTTTTAAAGCATGTTTAATTTTTCGGGAGTACGTTTTATTTTGAGCGCTTAGAAATTACATTCTTTAGGATTTATGTGGTTTTAGCATAAATCAAGAATCAAAACAAACCGTTTGAAGAAAAAGACTAAGCAAATAATAAATCAAATATTAATTGGACTCCATTAAATTGAAAATTAAATATTTAATCAGACCTCCATTTAATTGGACCTTACACAAAAGTGGAACAAATTATATAGGTAAACGCCCACCTGAGTGGCTTGCTTATATTTTTCGAACCACGAGTTTTGTGAGATGGATTTTCCAAAATAATATTTATTTATTATTGAGTAGTGGGAGCGAAGCGTAAACGTCGACTTGAGTGGCTTACCTGCCTTGTAAACACAAATACTCTAGCAGATAATAATTAAATTGGATGGTCAATTAAATGAAACTGAATGCAGTATGGTTCTCGTAAGTATGCCAATTTTGAGAATTTGATGTTAATTCGGTCAAATTATTGGTCTAAGAGTAGATGTCACCGCGGGTACAACTTCCTGAGAAGTCTCTTTCCCGCGTTTTAATTCCACAATAGTGACATGGTCCAGATTAACCGGGTTATTAATTTCATTCGTCTTAAGAACCTAGGTATGGATTGAAATTAAAGAACTAGCTTAGTCTAGGGATACACAAGTAAACGTCCACCTGAGTGGCTTACGAGTGTGATCCGTAAGGCCATTTGAGTATTTAACATAACTGGTTTATCAAAAGGTTACAATGATGGTTAATTACAACTCATGTAAGAATATAGGTTTCTAATATGCCATTTTATTAAATTTTTCAGATATGTCTATTCCATCTATTGTTTTCGATTTTACCAATTGACCCCTAACGGGTCCAACTAACTTCACTTAGTGGAAGAGATATCTTACCTTCCCAATAAATCCTCTGATAAGGTCCTATAAGAACTTTTGTTTAAGGATCGTTGTGTCTAAGATAAAGATTACTCGATTCTTTGGTAGCGGTCAAAGAGGTTATTAGAAAGGGAAAGGGTGCTCAAGTCTTGAACATCACTAATAGCTCAAGGAATCATTCGAAAGTCGAAAACCAGAAAAAGAGCAGAAGGGTTGTCAATTCAAGAAGAGCAATGGGAGTAAGAAGACGGTCCTTATCGGCGGCATGTGAATGCCAAAGGAGAAAGGAAGGTTCTTTAATTATGGTAAGAAAGGACACTGGAAGAAGAATTATCCAGATGTCAAGGCAAAACAGAAAGAGGCGCGAGTCGCTCTCGTAACTGAGACTGTTCTAGTTTCCTCTTCTACCCACGAATGGGTAGTGGATTCGAGGGCAATTGATCATGTTAGTTATACCTTGTAAGGCTTTTTGCAGAAAAGGCAATTGAGCGATGGTGAAGTGGTAGTCTCCATAGGCAAAAGATCGAGAGTTTCTGCAATTGTCATTGGAGATTTACATCTATCTTTTGATAGTTCTATTTTAGTACTTAAAGATGTTTTGCATGTTCCTGAGTTTAGGCGAAACATAATTTTTGTTTCAAAACTCTACACCATGGATGGTAATAAATTAAGTTTTGATAGTGATGTTTCTATCATGAAAGATAGTGATTTTATCTGTGGTGGGCCATTAAAAGTATCTTTACATACTATTACTTGCAAACCGCGTAATTCTGTTAATATTGCTTCCTCACCATCAAATTCCAAGTAGAGGAAAGAATCTTCTAAGGAAAACCAAGATTATCTATGGCACTTAAGACTAGGTCACATCAATATAAATAGGATACAAAGGTTGGTGGAATATGGATCATTGGAGTCTCTCCAAGTTGAACCATTTCCAAGTTGTGAATCATACTTAGAGGGAAAGATGGTGACTAGGATTTTCAAGGCAAAGGGTTATAGAGTCACAGATGTAATAAGTTTGATACATTCTGAGTTGTGTGGTCCTATATCTACACAAGCTCATGGAGGGAATGAGTATTTCATCACATTTACTAATGATTACTCAAGATATGGATATGTTTACCTTCTTAGCCACAAGTCGGACTGCTTTGAAACCTTTAAGAAATTCAAGGCAGAAGTGGAGAAGAAGCTAGGTAAAGATATCAAAACTCTGTGATCTGATCGTGGTGGTGAATACCTCTTGAACGAGTTCAATGATTACTTGACAGAATGTGGGATTACATCCCAACTGACAGCACCGGGCACGCCTCAACAGAATTGTGTGTCAGGGAGAAGGAGCCGAACTCTCTTAGAGATGGTTCGGTCGATGATGAGTTACGCAACTTTGCCTTTTTCTTTTTTGGGATATGCCCTAGACACTGCAGCATACTTGCTAAACCATGTGTCTTCCAAGTCGATACAAAAGATGAGTCAATTACCAAAATAACACTCTCCAAAAAAATAATTCCCAAAATAACACTCTTTCAAAAATAATTATTAAACTAACACTCTTTTTTCCACCTTTACACTTATTTACTAAATGAATATCTACATGAAAAATACTTTTTATTTATTACATTTACTTAATTACAATGCAGTACAGTTTATTGTAATAAATCACATTTCAAAATAAAAAGGATAAAATATATTTGTTACTTTTTTATTTATTTTGTATGTGTGTCGTGTTTCTAGAAAAAAAAATTGTTGAAGTTTTTATTTAATTTTAAATCAAACAAAAAAATATTTTATTTTTTTATATGAAAATACGGAACTCTTTTTATGATTTTATTATTTTAATAACAGAACAAATAAAAAATATATAAATATTGCAATTAGGTTGGAAATAATTTTTTTCTGGTATTTTTTCAAATAAAAACAATAATTTTTTTTATTTGCTTTGTTATTAAATACATTTTTTCGTATTTTCGCACTAACTTTTAGTCCTCAAAATGCTAATAGTAAAATTAAATACAAAAATAAAATTTATTTTCCATGTAGATATTTATTTGGTAAATAAGTGTATATAGGTGGCAAAAAAGAGTGTTAGTTTGGGAATTATTTTTGAAATAGTGTTATTTTCGGAATTAATTTTTTGGAGAGTGTTATTTTGACAATTGACTCACAAAAGACCCCTTTCGAGTTGTGGAGCGGGCATAAGCTCAGTTTCACCACCTAAAGATTTGAGGTTGTCCTACTTATGTGCTAAATAAGCATGCCGACAAGTTAGAATCACGTTCAGAAATAATGTTGTTCATAGGGTATACAGAGAAAACGAACGATTGACACTTTTATGATCCTAAAGAACAAAAGATTGTTGTTAGCACCAACGCTCAGTTCTTAGAAGAAGACTACATTAGTAACCACAAGCTCGAGTCGAAATCATCCTTGAAGAAATTCAAGGGGGTCGAGTTCCACTTGAACAGCCAGGTGTGCAGGATAGTATCATAGTACTCCACGAGTAGCTGCACAATCTGTTAACGCAACATCTGAAACTGTTCAACGTAGTGGGAGGGTGATATTTATGTTTGATCGGTATATGTTCACTGGGAGACGTCTGATCATCTCCCCAGATGTACAAGATATTGTGGATCCCTGGACCTAAAATGAAGCAATGGGAGATATAGATGCAGATTCATGGCAAATTGTCATGGACTCAAAATTTGAGTCCATAACTCCTATGGATGTATACAAGATCACAGAACTACCTAAGGGTTGTAAGGCCATTGGTACTAAGTGGGTATACAGGAGAAAGAGGGTTCCGAATGGAGAGATCATGGTATTTAAGGTCAAGCTAGTGGCGAAATGGTTTACCCAGAAAAAGGGTATCGGTTATGGACACCTTCTCACCTATAGCAATGATCAAGTCTATTCGGATTCTCCTGGCCATAGAAGCTCACATGAACATAGAAATCTGGCAGATGGATGTCAAGACCGCATTCTTAAACGGTCACCTTGAAGAAGGTAGGGACATCTACATGAAACAACTAGAAGGTTATGTGAAAGAGGGCGAAGAGCATCTAGTATGGAATCTAAAGAAATCCATTTATAGACTTAAGAAAGCTTCCCGGTTATGGCACCAGCGTTTTGACAAGGTAGTCAAAACCTATGGTTTTGTATCATGTCCTAACGAGGTGTGTGTGTATCGTATCTATGTTAACTGATCAGTATTGTTTCTTGCACTTTACGTATATGACATCCTTCTCATTGGGTATGTTGAAGTGTTATCAGACGTAAAGAAGTTTTTACCCGAATAGTTTCAATTGAAGGACTTAGGTGAAGTTGCTTACATCCTTGGGATCAAGGTTATCCGAGATCGCCAGAAAAAGATGTTAAGCTTGTAACAAGCATCCTACATTGATTCTGTTATTACTCGTTTTAGCATGCAAGATGCCAAGAAAGGTTCAGTACTTTTCATACATGGCACTTTTCTATTCAAGAATCAGTGCCCTAAAACGCCTGAAGAGATAGAAAGTATGAGGCTAGTACCATATGCTTCCTCTATCGATAACCTCATGTATGCGATGCTTTGTAAAAGATCAGATATCTCATATGCTGTAGGCATGGTCTAAAGATATCAGTCTAACCTTGGAAAGGAGCACTAGACTGCGGTCAAGTATATTCTCAAGTACCTTAAACGGACTAGAGATTATAGGCTTCTTTACCAGTCAGATAGTAGTACCTTTGGGTTATATTCGGGCTGACAGAGACGAGAGAAGTCTACCTAGGGTTATGTGTTTACCTTGGAAGGTGGATCCATCTCATGGAGGAGCGCAAAGCAGAAATGCGTTGCAGACTCAACCATGAAAGCAGAGTATGTGGTTGCTTCAGAAGTCTCGAAAGAGGTGGTTTGGCTCAATATTTCCTCTTGGATCTTGATATTGTTCCTAATTTGCCTAAGACTATCACAATTTATTGTGATAATTCAGGTGCAGTGGCAAATTCAAAGCAACCCAGATCCCACAAGGCGTTTGTTGGTCCAGAGACGAGCCTTCAAGTGTAGGGAGGTGAATACACCTGAATGAAAATTTCAACTCAAATGCGAAAGCCAGTGCTAGTGAATATTGCTACTGAACTAGGCTGCTGAACCAGTCAGTTGGTCAAATAAGCTTTCTAGATCGCATGGGCAGAGTAACCTTCTACTCAGTCCTATCTACGGACTTCTGTTAGTGAAAAATTGTTTAGTATTAGATATAGTGTGTGGAAGTGTAGGCCCTAAAATATGTTCCTCTCAGTTTGAAAATCCATTTTATGCTGATTGATTAAAGTCAGTTTTATGCAATATATGAACAGTAACTAATGCAACACGCTTTCTTGAGATTGATCTTATTATATATGTGAGGACAATAGTTTTAGTCCTCTGCATGCCCAGCTGATGCATGCTACAGATTATTAAATGGCCGGAAGTTCATTGAAGAAAAACTGCATTTTAAAATAGTAGATTTTATGGCTGTCTGACCAGTCAAACGAGTATGTACCCAGTTACTGTCAAAAGAAAAAAAATCTACCACGAAAAATAAAGAAGAAAAGAAAGAAAAAAAGGTGGTAAAGTTGAATTAAAAGAAGGGTACTTGTGTATGATTTGGTAGCATTTATGATTCCTAAGTGGTGGGTGAAGTTTATCTTTCTTTGATGATCTCACTGTAAGCAAGTATGACATGCATGACATTGATTTACATTTGTTGGAGCTTAGAACCCCTAGGATCCTTACCAACGAAAATTTGTCTGTTGGTCCCGAGTGTACGGTCAGGTGTAGAGGGGGGGGGGTGAATACACCTGATTCGATTTCTCAACTTTGAACACGAACAGTCCTATTCGGGATGGTGTCTCGATCAAACGGTTCGGCAGACCAAACAGTGATGCTCGAATCGTGTGCGGCAAAGAGTCTGACTCTACTGAGACCTGCTAGCTGACTGAGTCAGAAATTCAGTATCTACAGTAAGAGTTCAGCGTGCGGAAATGTGTGTAGGCCCAAATCAGTTGAGTGGTGAAAACGTTTTATGAAAGTCTCGGTTCGCGAGATATTCGGTTCAGGTATGCCTTGAGACAGCTTGATTGATTTTAAGAAATGATGTTCGGTATGAATAGTAAAATCAATGCAACAGTAAGTAAACAACACAGATTTTTAAAGTGGTTCGGATATCGCTCAAATCCTACGTCCACTATCCCAAAAGATCAGGAGGCTATTATGAAGGAATAATAGGGTTTACAGTAAGGCTACCTTCCTCCTGGTGTGTTGTCGCGGCTCCGATTGTTGCTCCTGTGTCAGATCTTCTGATCTATGTCCCGACCTTTTTCTCCCTCTGGGTGGTCAGAGATCTAAAGAAAATAAATTTATTCTCTCTCTATAAACTCACGCCACTCTCGATTTTTATGAATCAATTGTATGAGTTTCTGAACAGAATACTAATATATATGGGCTTCAAAAACCTATATAATATTAATATATTTGTAGCCCATTAATTTAATTATAATCCAATGGGCTTCTATTAAATCAGCCCATAATATAATTAATTAATTTATTGGGTTACTAATATTTATCAATTAATTGGCCCAGCCAATTAATTCCAAATAAATAACATTATTAAATAATGTAAAATACATTAATCCATTAATAATGAATTCTGAGAGATAATAAATTACTAGGCAACTAATTGGGCGGATCGGGGATCCAATACAAGAAATAAAGTGGGGGCCTCCAATTAATTAATTATCCATGCTCACCAGAGCAAAATTAATTAATTAACACGCATTCATTCCACTAGAGAATCCGTGCTGACTTACCCCTTTATCCCAATTTGAGCAAGGGCTTGTATTTTAGACTTAATCGATCTCCGTATTTAAGATAGAAATATCCGTTAATTAATTAAGCTTACTGACTGCTAAAATTAATTAACATTTTGTATTCCTGAGTAGTACCACTCGACCTTATTAACACACCTGAACTTAATCAACCGGCCGGGTTTAGTATGTTAATCCTTTCGAGTTCCTTAGGGGATATTATCAACCCATTCCTGGGATACGGCTGCAAGATACGGACAACCAGCCTGAGCCACAAATGACTACTAACACCCAAGATACGTAGATCCGGTCGCTCATTGGACGTTCACCATAGTAGGTCAAAGTGATAGATAGTCAAATGCACTCAGTTGAAGTCTTACCAAGCTTAAGACTAGCTAAGTCACCGAGATCTTGGTTCTCCTCTAAGGTCAGTTAGGAGAACACATCTCACTGTGATCCGTCAATACACCACCTTAAGTGTACCAGTAAAGACAAGCAGCTAAGACAAGCCACTTCTTATCTAAACTGCAGCTTAAACCGACAACTTCATCCTTAAGTTGTCTCAGCTGTGTTAACTGTTTATATCTTGTCAGTTCAACCAATTTGTGTTGTCTTCTGTGATACCCGACACACCACACAAATCTAACTTTTATGCAAGATAAAGGATAACATGTGCAAATATACATATTTATCAGATAGGAGAATAAAACAGTGGTAAGGACAAAAACACATTGTATACAAGCATAAAAGTGCTTCCAGTATACAAAATCCCAACATATTACTTATCCTGAGTTAGTCTCAGTCAGCTTGCGCACTGGGCAAAGCCGCGTCTTGGTTTTTATACTGATCCAAGTCTCAGTTACAACGATCAAACTTAAAGTGTTTGACAAACTTTCTCCAACAAGTGAAGGAGTCCTTATACAATAAGGATCAGGTTCAAAGATGAACTCCTTCATCTAAGCTATAGATAAGAACAGTTGAGCTTAGGGTTAGAGGGATAGGGAATATGAGAGAGTAGCTTCTAGATCGACGAACAACTGAAGGTAAGCTTTGAGTTCGTGTAACGTCGATTTGGATACTAGAGGCTTTATATGTTGGTTCAGCTTGATTCCCTATGAGCTAGAATGTAGTCTTTCGCCGGAAGATTGTTCTTCAAGTTCTTGCTAAGACTTTGTTCTTTTGGGTTCTTTGCTCGTTGACTGCTTTCTGGATTTTGGCTTTGTGGTTCGTGCATTCAGTGTATTCTTCTTGAATAATCCCTCTATTTATAGAGCAGAGATTAAAATAGATCCGTTGGAGACGATCTTCTTCTCTCTCTCTCTTTTGGTAGCAAACGGCTCTTTTTGACGTAGGTAACAGTGCCTTTTCCTCCTTTTTAGGAAAGTGTTGACTTGCAGCTTTAGTAGGTAGGATTACACTTGTATGCTTGTCATTTGTCGAGGTGAATAAGGTGGTTGAGACAGAACAGACTTCGAGGCTAATTGAAGCTGACTTCTCTCTTCCTCGTATATGACTATGCTGATTGCATTTCAAAAAGATCTGACAATTCAGAAGATTGTCTGCCGATGCTGAGTCTGACCTTGTATTCAGTAGATAGACAGCTGAGATAAGTCTACTGAAGATCAGCCTCCGAGTTCGATGAACTACTCTCGCCGAGTTCGGTTCAACCGACTCTCTTAGTATATGCTTCCTCTGCTGAGTCCAAGATCACCGAGTCTTCTACACCGGTGCCGAGGCGGATAAGCTGCGAGCGCCTTGACCGGAGCAGAGTGTCTACTGAGTCTGAAACTTCAGAGACAAACAACATATACAACGGAATGGTTCACCAATCAGATAGGGTTTTGGGATCTTCAAATCTTCAGACAAGTACAGAGCACAAGGCTACTAAGCTTAAGATCAGTGTCTAAGACCGAATCATTTCCCACTAAGAGTAACAGTGCTGAGGATGGAATCATCACCCAACAATTTCCCCCTATTTGATGATGCCAAAACCTATCATCTATGCTAAACACTAACTTACTCAGGAACAGAGCTCCTTACATAATTACAAGAAGGATCAGTGGAGTTGTCTGGTAAGTGCTAGACTACTGAGGGAGACAGAGCAGAACAATTTCTCTCTTTACAACAATTTCCCCCATGCAACAATTTCCCTTTATGAGAAATAATAACTCTATGAAAGTCTAGTCTATCAGAAATCTAACCGAGCAAAAACTGACAAGTAAATAAACAAAGTGTGTGTGTGTCAGTAATCACTTCAGTGATTCTGAGTGTTAAAGCATAAAGCAAACACGGCTATTTAGACAACAAGTAGTTGTCAAAGCCAAAAAGCAGATTGTATATATATGATAAGTCAGTTAAGTACAATACAAATCTTGCTAAGCTAAGAAGAGAACTAAGGAGGAGAACCCTTAAACTGCTGAATCCTATTCATGAAACCTTGAGATTGATCTTCAGGAAGTGGGACTCCATACATTCTGAACGTGTTCTTCCTCAGCTTCAAGTATTCAGCGAAGTCTGCTGGATCATCTTGTTCTAGACCTCTGTTCATCGCAGCATTCTTCACTTCTTGTTCAATCACTCCGAGATGGACTGAGTCGTCTTGTCTTCTGGGTGGAGGAATGATTCTTGCTTCAGAACGCTGACTACTACCCCCTTCGATTACGGCTCGTGCAAATATGGGTAAAGATCAGGTTCAGTAACAGCCATCCACTCGACGTAGGCATCATCAGCCTTAGACATTTCAGGCCAGAATCTCCAGAAATAATTTCTCTTGATAAACTCAATCTTGGCCGATTCCCATCTCTGATTGAATTGAATAGGCATCCATTCGTCTGATCTCGGCCATCTATGTGTTTTCAGATCAGTTGGCTTCCTGAACCTTCTGTATCGGTAAGGAATGTCAGCTTTTGAAGGAACTCTCAGCCTGGCCTCTTGCTCAGTATGAATTCTGAGTTCCTCGAGGTCTGCCAAATGTATCCTCTGCCTGGCAGCCTCTAACTGTCTAGCTTCCTCTCCCCGGTAGAGATATCTTTCCATCTGAGCGAATATTGCTTCAATTTCTGCATCTTGCTCTTGAGGCTTCTGAGGAGCTTGTTCAGAGTCAGCAGAGGTACTGGATTTGTTTTTGGACGTACCTTGCTGCTGAGTGCCTTTTTGCTGTTGTTGTTGCCTCTCCCTATCTTCATCATCCTCGATTATGAGTTTTCTGGGAAGCAACCTAGCAGGCGCTTTCTTCTTTCCACCGCGTGCTGGTGCCTTTGTCTTTCCTTTAGCAGGCTTAGACTTTGGCTTGTTGGCAGCTTCAGCATCGGCAATCTCCCTAGTGAGCTTCTCATCAGCCGCTATCTAAGCCTCCTCCTCACCAGAAATATATCTCTTGGTTTTCTTCTTTGCTGGAGGGGTCGGGAGATCCATTATTTTCTTACCTTTTCCCTGAACAGGTGGAGGTAGAGGAACCTCTTCTTCACTATCTGAGTCCTCTTTCTATTCAGCATACTCTGCAACCTCCTTGATGATATCAGTAGGAGTCAGGATTGCATGAGTAGCCTGGGATCCTGAGCCACTTGGGCCGGTCTCAGCTGTGCTCGCAGTTGGGACACCCTGGGCCTCACCCGTCTGATTCTGAGTCTGAAATGACTTCAGTGTAGCTTCCCCCTTAGAAGATTTTGTAGATTTTGTGGTAATAGGCTTCTCAGTACTCTGTTTCTTGCCTTTTGCTGGCTCGGTACTCTTTTCCTCCCCTCTTTTACTTTCCCCCTTTTTGGCATCATCAATAGCAGCCGGGGTAGGGATAAGTACCTTTTTCTGAAGGCTGTTGAAGGAGGTTGACAGCGACTGAATTTGATCCTTTAAGTCTGTCAGTGCCTCATGCAGCTCGTTCCTTTCAGAAGTCAGAGCTTCATCGTATTGCTTGTAGGAGAGTTCAGCTGCAGCCTTAAAATCATTCAGCTTCTCAGAGATCTTATCCTCCAGGACCAGTTGAATATTATCAAGTCTTATGTCTGTGGCCTGGGATTGTTCAGTAATAGCTTCAGTATGAGCCAATTTGGAAGCCTGAAATTCCTCAAGTAGTTTGGCTTGGCTCTCCTGAAAGATCCTGAGATGAGATTCAAATTTGTCTTGCTGCTGAGCCAGTGCTTTTGAAATAAGCGCAGAGACATCAGGGGCGACTGATTGAGATATAGAAGACTTCAGCCCCTGAAGCTCAGTAGCGGTGGCTTCAGCAGTCTTCTTCCACACGTTGTGGACTGCCTTGGCGAGGGCACGGTTCTGAGTGCCTTGGCTTTTGATAGCCTTCGCCACATACTTGGAACGTCGACGATGCGGGCTGGGCGCTACCTCGAATGCAGACTCCAACAAGAGCTGAGCGGGCTCTGTGGATGCTGAGGTACCAGCCGTCGACTTCGCAGGTCCAAGGATACTGGGCGGACGCGGAGCTTCTGCAGAAGTGAGTGTATCCTTGTCCTGGGGATTTCCCTCATCAGGCTTTCCAGGGCCTGAATCACTGGGTGGGTCGTCATGGTCTGACCCATCTGAGGGTGCTGGGCCGGAGGCAAGCTGTCGATCATGTATCATAGCCAGCATCGCAGCCCTCAGATTGTCCATTGAACTGAGGTCTTCAGGCTCAGAATAGCCTATCTGTTCTCTCAGTCTCAGTTCTTCTTCATGAAGCTGCTGACAGGAGTAGTGAAGAACTAAGCGTTGTAGACGAGGCCACTCCTGATGTCGCAGCAACATGTGGAGCCTTGCTGATTTGGCAATTTGCAACAGATCTGAGTAGTCAGCAAGCTCCGGAATCAGTTGAAGAATTTCTCGGGATGCTCTGGATAGAATCACTGATGCTTCCATCCCGATTGTTTCTTCTTCAGACGCCGTCTCAGATTCCAAGTCAATTGGAGACATCTGAGTCTTAGCAGGTGGCACACTGCTGAGTGGAGGAACTGCGAGGGGGCTGTCAAGGCGTTGAATTTCTTCACTGTGAGCTTCAGTAGCCTCCCCTTGTTCCATCTCTATTGGTTCTTCAGTGGAGACTCCCTTCTCCACCGATTGAGTCTTCTCGAAGACTCGATTCATCTATCGCCTCCTGGGGCCGAGTAGTTTGCTTGAGTGGCCCGTTCGGCGAGGGGCTTCGGGTTCGGCGGAGCACATCGCTGGCTTTCCTCAGTTTCTTAGCCGGTGCCTTTAGGGTTTTTGCTGGAGGCGTTCTCCTTTTCGTTGGAGTAGCCTTCTGAGACTCAGTCTGCTGAGTCACGGCTGAGGGGCCTGACCCGATTTGCTGAAGGGCCGCAGTCCTATTGTGAAACCGAACTTTCTTTGTGTTGAAGTACTCCTTGTCATCATAGGTGATCTGCTCAGAGCCACAGAAGTCTTCAATCATAACTGACAGCTTTAGCCCATAAAGTAATTTGCCTTTTGCGCTCAGCTTACGCGTGGGCTTGTCAAACTTGGCTGCTTGAGCCATAAATTCCCGGATGAAGAACTCGATCCAGTTGACCTTGGCACAATCATAAATTGCCATCATCAAGTGGATCTTAGGTCGAGAGACCCGATCGAAGGAGCGACTTGGCTCGTCGGCAAGAATCGCGTGACGATGTAGGCCAATGCTCTGAACTGTGGTAGCATTGCGTTCTTCGGGAAGGCTGCTCTGAAGGTTGTAGGCTTGCCACAGAATACCGTCAGTTATTCGTCTACTGAGTCGTCGTTATAGCCTATAGTACTGATGCCTTCAGATGGAAGATTGAAGCTCTTCTTCAATGCTTGCTTGATCGATATCTGCTTCAAAATCTTCGACGCATCGCCAATAGCGTGAACAGCGAAACTCGCCACAATATCTCCTCCGACGGAATCAGAGTTCAGATATATCTCTGCCACTTGTCGAGGAAGGAAGTAAGTGGGCTTCCTCGATAGAAATTCTTCCAGACCAGATCCTCTGAGGTATGTAAACACTTCATCCATGTATCCGAGCTCGCAAGCATCGAATTCCATGACTGGTTCGCACCAGACACGGCCTTTGCTGAGGTTCTCCTCCATGTTGTCAGGAGCATCTACAAAAATACCCGCCATAGTACCTGTTACAAGAGATTTATCAGTATCGATTCTTAGTTAGAACAGTGCTTCTGTAGAGATACTAAAAACAAAAGAAATATAGAGAATACAGTAACAGTTCTCATAGGCATACCAAGAAAATCGAGATAAGATATGAAGATGAAGTTGCAAGTAAGGATTGCTTTTGCAAATCTCGGATTTTTCGGATTTGAAAGATTTGAAGTATGCTAATGGCGGTTTGAGAAGATATGATCAAATATATATATCAAACGTGAAGATGAACAGTTATTTGATAAAAGGTTGTGATTAAACTGCTTTATAGAATGGACGGTCAAGATTAGAAGATATATTATAGGTAATGATCACATATGCCGCCTAATTCAAAGCCAGTTGTAAAATAGCCTAAGTAGTAACTGTGAAAAGACATGCATTAAATGCGCGCAGAGTTCAGCAAGCTTATGTATGGAATGTCGTGCATTAAATGAGATTCGTTAATAATAGAGACAAACCAAGAGATATTAATATCATGCTGAATCTTTGTCATAAATGCAAGGTTCTGTAATATAAATTACTACAGAGTAGAGATACGCAAACCTGTCAGCTGAACATAGTAGTCAGCTGATACCTCGTGTAGATGGTTTCTGAATCTCTACGTACTGAATACATTCAGTACTGAGAGTGAACATTCCCCCTTACTGAAATGGTCCTCTCCTAGATACCTTCTTACTGACTGGGGTCAGTAGGGTCCAACAAACCTAGCTCTACTGAAAGTTCTCTGAATCTGGATTCAGCTAGAGGCTTGGTCAGTATATCAGCCCGTTGCTTGTCAGTATGGATCTTTTCCATCCTGATATCCTTCTTTTCGACATGGTCACGAATGAAGTGATGTCTGATGTCCACGTGCTTGCATCTCATGTGTAGTACAGGATTCTGAGTGATTGTAATGGCACTGGTACTATCGCAGAAGATCGGCACTTCATTCTGAATGACGTCATAGTCTCTCAGCTGCTGTCTCAGCCAAAGGATTTGGGCGCAACAACTTCCGGCAGCCATGTATTTAGCTTCAGTAGTCGACGTAGCTACTGAGTGCTGTTTCTTTGAAAACCATGAGATCGCTCTTTGCCGCCAAGGAACCGACATGTTCCTGAAGTTGATTTTCGGTCAATTCTACATCCTGCATAGTCAGCATCAGAATAGTCAGTTAGTTCAATATTATCATCAGCTGGATACCATAAACCCATGTCAGGTGTTCCTCATAGATAGCGGAGAATCTTCTTTGCTGAGTCCATATGGCTCTGCTTCGGATTCGCCTGAAATCGAGCACAGACGCCTACAGCATAAGTTATGTCAGGACGAGTAGCTGTTAAATATAATAATGAACCAATTATAGCACGATATTCGGTTTGGTCTACTGATACTCCCTCTTTATCAAGATCTATCTTCATATTCGTATTCATCGGGATCTTGATAGATTTGCCGGATGTGCAGCCGAATCTTTTGATGAGGTCTCGAGTGTATTTGCATTGGTTGATGAACGTTCCCTTTTCAGATTGCTTGACTTGAAAACCAAGGAAGTAGTTCATTTCTCCCATCATTGACATCTCGAACTTATCCTTCATCATCTTTTCAAATTCTTGACACATGATGACATTCTTTGATCCGAATATGATGTCATCCAGGTAGATCTGCACAAGTAATAAGTCTTCTTCCAGTCGAATGCTGGAATAGAGGCGGGCTCTCTGTGCCTTTCTGAAAACCTTTCGAAGAAGAAACTCCAGATAGGGTATCGTACCAAGCCCTGGGTGCTTGTTTTAACCCATACAGAGCCTTTCTGAGTCTATATACTTGATGTCCCTGCTGAAAGCCGGGCGGTTGTTCCACATAGACTTCTTCTTTCAGCACGCCATTCGAGAACGCAGACTTCAAATCCATTTGATAAACTCGAATCTTTGATGTGTTGCGTAGGCTAGGAATAGTCTAATTGCCTCCAATCTTGCAACCGGAGCGAAAGTTTCATCGAAATCTATTCCTTCAGCCTTGACAAGTAGCCTTTAGCCACGAGCCTTGCTTTGTTCCTTACTATAACGTTGTTTTCATCTCGCTTGTTTTTGAAGACCCATTTGGTTCCAATGACATGTTGATGACGGGTCTGTCTACAAGCTCCCACACTTCGGTTCTCGTAAACCGATTCAGCTCCTCCTCGCATAGCTATGATCCGGGCCAAGATCTTTTAATGCATCCTCAATGGTCCGAGGCTCTTCGAGACAAGAAGCAGGAAAATAATGCGCTTTCTCCCCGACGAATCTGGATCTTGTCTTGACATTAGCCGAGGGATCTCCAATGATTAGATCAGCAGTGTGAGCATCGAGCCACGATCTACGAAGTTTCAGCTCTTCATCTGAAATTTGTTCAACACGAGATAGTAGGTGAGTTAGGCATTTCGGTTGTACTATTCCGAGATTGAAGAATTTCGAGTGATAAGAGTATGGTCTACTTGAGTCACCGTGTTCGGGGGCATTCAGCTCGGGAACATTACTAGATGTTCCCCCTGAGTTGTTATTCTCAGTAGTGGTCTCAGTTACCTCAACGGTTTCCTCATCGACCTGAGTTACCTGGGATTGATTCTGTTCGGGAGAATCAATCTGCTCAGCTACTTGCTCTGTTGGTTGAGATTCAGTAGATTTGTCTTCAGTTTCTTCGTCTGAATCATCATCCCAACATAGCTGGATCTTTTCAGGTTTGTCCTTTAAGCTTAGATCCTATAGCTGTCTACTAATGTCCTCAGATTCAGAATTTGAGTTGTTGCTCCTATCTTCAGTAGCAAACTCGTTAAAAACAACATGAGGGCTTTCCTCCACGCAAAGAGTCCGATAGTTGAATACTCTGAAAGCTTTGCTGACCCGAGAGTATCCTAAGAATACTCCCTGATCTCACTTGCTATCAAAAGTCTTCAGCTGATCTTTCCCATTATTGTGGATAAAGCATGAACAACCAAAGATATGGAAATAAGATAGAGAAGGCTTCCTGCTGTTCCATAGTTCATATGGTGTTCTTCCATGCTGCATCGTCGGTAAAGATCGGTTCTGAGTGTAACATGCAGTGTCAGTAGCTTCTGCCCAGAATTTGGCTGGGAGTCCTGAGTCTGCGAGTAGAGTCCTAGATGCCTCTTTTAGAGTTCTGTTCTTTCGTTCATCAACTTCATTCTGCTGAGGTGTGCGTGCAGCTGAAGTCTCATGCTCTATGCCTTCTGCTTGGCAGAACTCCACTACCATGGAATTAAGGAACTCAGTTCCTCTGTCTGAACGTATTTTTCTGATCTTGGTGTTCTTCTCGACACTGAGCCTTTTCAGAAGCGTTGGTAACTCTGTTTTGACGTCAGACTTGTTGGCAATGAATATGACCCATGTGTAGCGCGAGTAGTCATCTATGACCACTAATGCATATTTCTTGCCTCCGATCGTCACCGGGGGAGACCGGACCGAACAAATCCATATGTAGCACCGAAGGATTCCATCGGTGGAAGGAGATGGAACTGTTGGATTTTGATTCTTTGTTTGCTTTCCCTTCGGACATGCTTCACACCGAGTGTCTTTGCTTGAATATTTCATTCGGCGGTCCCCTTGCTAGAGTGTCTCTTGCTAGTTTGTTGAGCGTCTTGAAGTTGAGATGGTCGAGTCTTCTATGCCACAGCCACCCCGTTATGTTTTCATTCTTCGCCAAAAACAAGCTTCGTGTTCACTGAGTTCCGATCGGCCACGTAGATATTCTTTTTGCGCAAACCCGATAACACTTGTTTTCCCCGTAGATTTATCAATAACATCACGAAACCCACTCCCAAAAATCACTCTATTCGAGTTATCACAAAATTGACTAACAGAGAGAAGGTTATGCCTGAAGTCCTTCAACATATGATACTCTTGGAACTTTGGCGGTCCAATGCCGAGTGTTCCATATCCTCTAGTATAGCCTTTTGCATTGTCTCCGAACTCAATCTCGGGTCCTTCTTCGGTGATATAATTCTTCGATGACTCCTTTGGTATGTCATATGTCTTGAGCATCCGCCGTCCACATACCATGGGTCTCTGCGCACTCCGCAAAAGCAATTATATTCGGTACCCTTTATTTTTGATTTTGGGTCCTTAGATGTTAGTTTTAATAACCCAAATCTGTCTAACAACCCTGGTGGTTTCAGACATCTTCTTTCCATTTGAGTAAACAAACTTGACCACTGGACTGGTCGAGGCCGACTTCTTAGGCTTCTCGGGTTCGGGGAGTCCGGATCTTCTGAGCTGGTGGACTGCTGACCTTTGCCTTTTGTGCGTTCTTCTTTTTCTGACTCTTGGAACCTCCTCTGACTATATGATCATAGTAATATGACCCATACTGAGCTGGATGTGTCAACTGAGGTGGTCCATACTGATCAACCCACTTAACTCTGCTAGTTCCCCCTTAACTGAACTGGGGTGTCCGGGTACCGATCTTCCGGTCAGTGTTCCGATACTTAGGATGAGGTGCTTTCATCTTCTGTTTGTTCTTTGCTGAGGGGTTCAGAGGATTTGCATTGATTGTTTCCCCTCGAACAAACCTATCAGTAAGACGCACTTCTGAGTGTACTGGGGCAGACGAGGAAGTTCCCTGGCTGAATCCAAGTCCTTCCTTGCAGTGCTTTGGCTTGTTGCTTGCTACCATAGCCTCCAATTTCTTTTCAGCGCCCATGTACCTCTCAGTCATCAGGTTCCTCCAGACATTATCACTTTTCTTCAGTGTGTCGTGCTCGGTCTGAAGTCCTGACATTTCTTGCTTCAGCAGACTCAGTTCAGTATCTTTCTGAGTCAAGTCATTGGTCAAAACTGAAATCCGATCTTCTTGATGCCGAGACTTGGCCATCGAGAGTTTATCTCCTCCCCGAGTCTCAACACAAGTCCTTCGGCCTCGGTAGCAACCCGACTCTCCCGAGAAAGTCTCCGATTCTCCACTTTCGTGGTATCCATTCTCCGAAGAGTCTTACCGAGCCGTGCACTCATCCGAATTTGTTCGTCGAGCGGTTCTTCGTATGCGGTCGCGACGTCCAAATTCTCATCCGCACCTGAAATAGTGTCGTGTGTGCAATGTGAAGAGGAATTGACTGGTTCAAGAGAGTTTACCTCATCCTCTTCGTCTGCCATTAGGCACTTTTCAGTTGTTTATTCAGCTTCAAGTTCTAGGGCCATGAAAGCTGCATCATCATCCGATGAATCCATAAAGGAGTCGACCTCTTCTGAGTCGTCTGAGATTTCGCCAGCTATGTAGGATTATCTTTTCTGGGCGAATTTCTCTCTCCTTGCCTTACGTGCTACGCGTTCAGCACTACTGAGCTCAGGACAATCATATTGATAATGTCCTGGCTTCTTGCAGTTGTAGCAAGCGATGACTCATTCTTCTTTGCTTTCGCTATTTTTTGATGGTTCTGAGTCATCCTTCTTTCTGTATTCAGAAGATTGTGAGTCAGGAGTGTGTTTCGACATATAATTTGACTTACCTTTCGTTTCCCGATAGGCTTTAGTCACTTTTCTGCGTCGCTCCTTCTCCTTCTGATATTTCACAGCGAGCAGCGCATACTTCTGCGCGAGACTTCCTTCTTGTAGATCATTGAGTGAAGGTTCAGTCTTACTCGTCGTCTTGCTCGTCGCGGGAGATGCTGTGCTGACTGACGCTTTGAAAGCATGGTCAATCTTTGTGTCAGCTTCAGCTCTCAGCTTTCTTTGAGGTCTGTCGAACTCAAACTCCTCTGCCTGTAATTCTAAAAAGATATGGTCAGGAGAGACAACATCTAAATCAGAATGTCGCAATAGAGTGGCAAAAGGTGTCCAATGTCCGTCCGGCAGTGCCCTCAGTATCTTTAGATTCATTTCTCGGTTGCTGAATGTCTTTCCCAGCCCGTCGATTGAGTTCATTAGATTGGTAAATCTGACGTTCAGA
Source organism: Lavandula angustifolia (assembly GCA_028984105.1). Taxonomy (NCBI): domain Eukaryota; kingdom Viridiplantae; phylum Streptophyta; class Magnoliopsida; order Lamiales; family Lamiaceae; genus Lavandula; species Lavandula angustifolia. The sequence goes on along the minus strand of CM054808.1, from coordinate 3,113,542 downwards.
TCTTCGATTTTGTCACCGGGCATGAGAGACAAGCTTTCCAGCTTTTGGAGTTCCAGGCGCTAGTTTGTTAGCTTTAATCTTCTCGAGTCCCCCGACTCGGTAGCGCTAGGGCGTCCCGCAGTTCTTTTTTACGCCTTGCATTCCCGAACCCCGCCAAGATAAGAATCGCTAAGAGTGGTTAGTATGGCATTCCTGGCGACTCGGTCTAGATTGTGAAGCTTCTTCTCTTCAGGAGTGAAGAGACTTCTGTCTTTAGGGATCTTCTTCCCAGTCACCATTCCTCCTCCTTCAGTTTGAGTTACAACACTATCGATCATGGGAACGATAGGTCCATCTTCAAGCACTTCAGTCATACTGTCATGGAGGGATGTCAGACGTGCTTCCATTCTGACTCGCCATACTCCATAGTTCTCCACCGAGAACATGGGTACCATTCTTATACCTGACATATCAGCCATAGAAGATAAGGATATGAATGTAGAGTGATATGCAGTGAAAAAACGTTTTCCTCCGGATCCGTTCGAATAGACCAGTCTCAAAGTGACAAGAGTCTTAAGGAACTCCTGCTCTGATACCAATTGTTGGTCCCGAGTGTACGGTCAGTGTAGAGGGGGGGTGAATACACCTCGATTCGATTTCTCAACTTTGAACACGAACAAATCCTATTCGGGATGGTGTCTCGACCAAAGCGATTCGGCAGACCAAATAGCCGTTTTTGAATCGTGTGCGGCAAAGAGTCCGACTCTACCGAGACTCGCTAGCCGGCCGAGTCGAAATTCGGTATTTACGATAAGAGTTCAGCGTGCGGAAATGTGTGTAGGCCCAAATCAGTTGAGTGGTGAAAACGTTTTATGAAAGTCTCAGTTCAGCAGATATTCAGTTCAGTATGCTGAGACAGTTGATTGATTTTAAGAAATGATGTTCGGTATGAATAGTAAAATCAATGCAACGAGTAAGTAAACAACACGATTTTTAAAGTGGTTCGGATATCGCTCAAATCCTACGTCCACTGTCCCGAAAGATCGAGGAGGCTATTATTTATCCCGAGTTAGTCTCGGTCGCCGCTTGCGCACCGGGCAAAGCCGCGTCTTGGTTTTTATACTCGATCCAAGTCTCGGTTACAACGATCAAACTTAAAGTGTTTGACAAACTTTCTCCAACGATGAAGGAGTCCTTATACAATAAGGATCGGGTTCAAAGATGAACTCCTTCGTCTAAGCTATAGATAAGAACAGTTGAGCTTAGGGTTAGAGGGATAGGGAATATGAGAGAGTAGCTTCTAGATCGACGAACAACTGAAGGTAAGCTTTGAGTTCGTGTAACGTCGATTTGGATACTAGAGGCTTTATATGTTGGTTCAGCTTGATTCCCTATGAGCTAGAATGTAGTCTTTCGCCGGAAGATTGTTCTTCAAGTTCTTGCTAAGACTTTGTTCTTTTGGGTTCTTTGCTCGTTGACTGCTTTCTGGATTTTGGCTTTGTGGTTCGTGCATTCAGTGTATTCTTCTTGAATAATCCCTCTATTTATAGAGCAGAGATTGAAAATAGATCCGTTGGAGACGATCTTCTTCTCTCTCTCTCTTTTGGTAGCAAACGGCTCTTTTTGACGTAGGTAACAGTGCCTTTTCCTCCTTTTTAGGAAAGTGTTGACTTGCAGCTTTAGTAGGTAGGATGACACGTGTATGCTTGTCATTTGTCGAGGTGAATAAGGTAGTTGAGACAGAACAGACTTCGAGGCTAATTGAAGCTGACTTCTCTCTTCCTCGTATATGACTATGCTGATTGCATTTCAAAAAGATCTGACAATTCAGAAGATTGTCTGCCGATGCTGAGTCTGACCTTGTATTCAGTAGATAGACAACTGAGATAAGTCTACTGAAGATCAGCTCTGAGTTCAGTGAACTACTCCTGCTGAGTTCAGTTCAACTGACTCTCTCAGTATACTGCTCCTGCTGAGTCCAGTATCACTGAGTCTTCTACACTGGTGCTGAGGCAGATAAGCTACTGAGCGCCTTGACCAGAGCAGAGTGTCTACTGAGTCTGAAACCTCAGAGACAAACAACATATACAACGGAATGGTTCACCAATCAGATAGGGTTTTGGGATCTTCAAATCTTCAGACAAGTACAGAGCACAAGGCTACTGAGCTTAAGATCAGTGTCTAAGACCGAATCATTTTCCACTAAGAGTAACAGTGCTGAGGATAGAATCATCACCCAACATTGTCTAAGTCCGAAGCCCCCATTACATCCAAAAGAGAAAGACCTGCTCGATGTTGCAGTTGTGACAATATTTTATCGTGATAGAGTGAACTATTTTCTTTGAGTGGCTTGACCGGACCTAGATTAGAGAGTGTTGATTGAATCGCGAGGATGATCCATTTTTGCTTAGTTTTTTGACCAAGTTGATATTTGTGTGCCTTCTCTAAAATATGCAACTCAACTTGTTTGTTGAGACTCATATTTACACGGTTTGGCATGTTTGGCTAGTTCTTTGAGTGTGGAGATTATGGATAAGATTGATGTTGCTTCTTGTCTTTGATTCGAGTTTGTGTCTTTGTCTTTGTCTTTTGTTTTCTTTTCTTTTCTTGTCTTGTGTCTTTTTATTTTTGAGTTTTGAGTCTTGGGGATTGACTGAATTTGTCTAGTACTCATTCTTAGTTTTTCTTATACTTGAGGCAAGTATAGTTCAAGTGTAAGGAGATTTGATGAGTCTAATTCGTACTATACAAATTCTGTCTGTTTTGGCACCCACTTGGGCAATTGGACCGTATTTTTTGAGTTGTTTTGCAGATCTTCAGGCAGATTTGACACGTGATGAGGATGTGATGTGACAGTCATATTTTGGAGGATTTAGGCGCGTTTTTGGAGCAAGTTGGACAAAAATATCAAGGGAGGAAACTTAGGGATGACAGAGAAGAAGATATGGAAAATTTAGATATTGTTATCTAAATCAAATATTTCCATAATTAAGTAACAAACCTTACTTCTACAAGGATTAGGAGCGCAAACATATATAAAGCCGAGGGTGAACAAAAATTACATCTTTTTACCATTCATTACCAACCCAAGATCAGCGAGAGAGACAACAACCGAGAAGGAAGAAGACCGTTCATATTATTATAGAGATTTGGAAGAAACAAACAGTACTTTTCATACTTTCTAGTTTATCATTGGAGATTGTTCTCATTGCTTTGGATTTGGAGACTAGATTTTTATCATTTGGTACTTTTAATATTTTAGTTTTTGTTTTCGTATTTCGTCATATTTCAGTTTCGTTACAGTTCTTGATTTACAATTTGTGGATGTTATTTCCGAGTTCAAGCATGTTTTGTTTTCTTCCCAGTTTAGTCGTCTGTCTGCCCAGTCGGACCAGTATGCATAGCTAAATTCTTAGGGGTCGGCGAGATGTAAAGCACACACTTTAATATTTTCGTGAGACTTAGATTCTAATAATTAATAACTGAAATTCCGAATTAATCTTGGTTAATTAATCGGGTTAGTTAATCTAGGGTTGATCACCCTAGGTTATTTTAATTTGTAGCTAATTTAGTACTTCCATCGTTTCGCGTGGGATTAGGCTAAATCAGTAGCACAATTGTTCTTAGAACAATAGGATTAATTTGGTAGGAGACTATTAGATGTCCACCATATGAGTAGCTCCTAAATTGGGTTCCCTTAGTTCTTAAGGTTGATTAGGTGTTAAATCTATTGATTGTCCACCGACGTAGGTTGCATATATTTTAGAAAAGTAATCGTTTCAATATCCACCATGGCGATAATCGAATAATAAGGTGGAATAGGGGACGTGCCAGTTTAATTACGGCGGCCTACAACTAATTGATTTCTAGGGGTTAATTCACTTTTAGTGTCAAGGATGGAACATGTGTGTGAATCATCTTGCTGGACCCATTTATTTGCATATTTTTATTCGAATATTTATTTCTGCGGTTTACTTCCTTGTTTTAGGTTTAGAAACTCTCAAAAATGCGTGGTTGCTAACCAACCCCATAGATTAATAAGAAATTAATGTTTAAAATTTTTGTTCCCTGTGTTCGATACCTGTTTGCTATACTGATTTAAGTTCTAGCATAATTGCATGATTTGTTTGGTGAAAACAACAATCACCAAATTGGCGCCCTTTCTCGCCAATTTTCTCGCTAATTATTATCAAAATTTTAATAGTCACCAAAAAAAATTGAAATTTGAATTTTTTGTTCAAGATTATTAGCGAGGAGAAGATGGCAAAGTTCCTCCCAAAAAAATTTGTAATTTTAATTTTTTAGTTTTTAGACTATTAGCGAGGAGAACATAGCGAGGAATATAACATTTTCTCGCTAATTATTATCAAAATATTATTTCCTTGCTAAAGTACCTCTTTAGTAAGAACATTCCTAGCGGCAACGGTAATGGAATTGACATTGGGAATTGACATTACGCACTATCAAATATCAATAATGGGTTTCACTCATCTTCTAAAAAAAGAAGATTCATAGTGGCTACAAGTAATTATTTACATTATTCATTACAATATTAATTGTGTATACATATAGCTAATAGCACCGAGTCTACATTTTTAGATCAAGATAAAAGGATCTTGTGCTAATTATATATACAGATAAATTTCACTCAGGTACGTAGTTTCATACCGTACTCCTTTTTTGCAATAAGAAATATTTTCATTCAATGATAATAAATATTATATAAATACTTTGATTTTTTTTTTTTTTTTTTTTTTTTTTTTTGATACGTGGAACCCGCAGCCGCTAAACCCCGCTCCTTGTGCAGTAGCCTGCAAACCACACAGGAGAGTTCAACCACCCTAGGCTAACCATAGGTGACAGGCTCCACAAAGTTGCTTCCAGTGGGATTCGAACCCAGGACCTATCGGTCCCGGGCCAACCACCTTCACCAACTTTGCCATCCCAAGGGGACAATACTTTGATTATTTATATAATATTTAGAATTCATAATATTTAGAATTCATAGCCATATGATAATAAATATTATACAAATGCGTTACGAGCGAACGTATAAATATTTAGAATTCATAGCCAAATGAAAGGACAAACATCATGAACGCAAAATATAGAAATGCCAAACTAGAGAAACCAATACAAAAAACTCCATGAGTTGTGAGTTATAACTTGCAAGCGCATATAAAAGCTATTAATTGGTACTGAAACAAAATAGCTTTTGCATGAAAAAAGCTTGTACGATAAACAACGATATCAGATCTGGAGGGCAGCACGAATCTCTCTAGTTGTTACTTGCCCACAGAAGACTTCTGTAAGAACCTTCTTGCTCTGAAGAGAAATCTTCAACAACTTTATAGCCTAGAAAACAGAATTAATATATATAAATGAAAACAAAATTAAATTTGCACAGAGAGAGAAAGAGAGAGACATGTACCTCATTCATACCCACGTTGACAACCTTTTCCTCCAGAGCACCGACATCCTTAACATTGAACTTGTTGAGTAAAGTAAGGCTGGAGATGGTAGACATGGGCTTCACTTCCAAATTGTCCATCACCATATATGTCACTACCCCCTTCACAAGCCCGCCGTCTCCTGATGACGATACTTCGACACGGGGAGGTTTCACATACACCACTTTGTCGTCAATGTCGTGGCGACAATGAATGCAGTTGGCGCCTACTCCGTCAGAAATAGAATTGTGACAGTGACAACAACGGTAAAATTCCTTTGTATTCGACGCATTATTTAGGCACAGCAGGGGGACCGAAAAACTGGCGACCGGCATCATCGGTTCCAGGAAGGACTCCTTGTCATGGCTAGACTGTATGTAGGTTTCATTGAGATTTTTCTAAGCTTTGGTAAATGATGGGCAGAGAGCCTTCCATTCCCTGCGCTTTGAGCAGGCGAATGATGGTGGCTACCGGAAGGGAGAGTATGTAGAAGAGAAAATCAACACAGTCTTTGCCGGCCTCCGCAAAAAGGACTCGTTTGCCTTTAGTGTCGATAAGAAGCTTCATTGTCACACTCGCTTTTTCCATCTCCCTATTATCTTGTTATCCACTCTCCTGCAATTTGTTCTTATTCGGGCAATGAAATTATTTCTATTCAGCACTCGTCCATTTATATAGATGAAATGTTGATGAATGAAGATATTTAATCGATCTAAATCATAAATGAAGTAATTTCGCATTTAATGCATGAGATTATCGCACGTCAAAATTAATATCATTTATCTTTAAACGAATCGGCAGCTTTTCTCGAATTTATGATCGTACTAGTTCTTTTAATCTTCTCAAAATTTTGTTTGTTTCAACTTATTTATACTTTTTGCGTACTTGTATTGCCCCAGTTGGTTTCCAAGAAACCCTAACAGAATCTGAACAGATTAGATACTTTCCAAGTAAGAGTTTAATATTTGGAATTATGAAAAAGTTGTTTTTAATTAACTTGTCCAATTCAAGGGTGGCAACTGGCAAGTTTATGAATTCCGCTGAATAGCATGATTGGAAATTAAGAGACAAGTTTAGCTGTAAATCAGTAAAGAAGAACCATTGTTTTTAGGGTATGAATATAATGTAGTACTATTATACAACTCTACCAAAATTTAATATGACAACATAAAATTATGCAATCTTATAAAAACTATTCATTATATATAGCTAAAATGTCCAAAATACACTCACTTTTTCATTACTCTCACATAAAAACAATCAATTGATCTGTAAAAATCAGGCTGCACAGATTTTTACGAAGTTTATCGATCGACGCCACCTACTGCCGACCAATCAGACACACACGTTTATCAAAAGTACAAAACAAAATCAAAAGGCATGTGCCCTATCTATCGGTCGGCACTCTAAGCAAGTCCGACAACTAGGGCACATTTTTTTTGAATTTATTCTTTCTATCTTATTTATATCCTTCTATCCATATCCTTACATATTCCTATCCATCGGACCACAAACAATAGACACATACACACTTTCTCGATTTTATCGACTGGAACGGATGGATCCGAAAATATATGATCTTCCCACCCAGTTGAATACATGAAAGATGTTAGTTTGTTATTCAATCATTTTTGTAGATAACTTGGATAGATCTTCGAAAGGATGAATGATTACATGTCATAGTTGCATTTGTTGTGATTATATGTATTGGGTTTAGTGAGAAAATTATTTAATTGATCGGATTTGTTGATATTTGTTCGAAAATCGATGAAGATCGCCGAAAATCTAGCGATTTCGGCGATTCCTGGCGGCCAAGCTTGTGTCGAATCGGACGCTAAACCGGTGCTCGAGTGGTCATCTTTAAAAAAAAATCCTTAAGAGATAATTATATATTTATGGATAATTAGATTGTTATTTTGATATTAGGAATAAATATCTTTATAATATATTTACCAATATTGTATCTTATTATATACTTCATCCGTCCCTCTATTACTGTCTTACTTTAATCGGGTTATCCCGCTATTACTATCCTATTTTCTAAAATAGCAAAATTTATTTTTAAATAAAAAAAGAAGTGGATCCCTCCTATTTAATAATCATCCCCACATTATCATAGTCTCTCTCTCCAAAAATCTATCTCTTACACGATTTTCGTTCCACTCAGTACTCAGAAATTTATGATTTTTAACTTTTTGGAAACTTAAGATTATTTCTTAAAATACAATATAAAAATAAACGAAAAAAAAAATCGATTGCCTCAACTATACCCTGCAAAAATTTGGATAAATTCTCATTTCTTCCACCAACCACTCCTCAAAAATTGTGTTCATTTCTTAATATAATTAAAACTCATAAAATACATATTTAAACAAAGTTTATTGATCTCCGTGCCGAAATTAAATGGAACATTAATAATGGGACAAGGTAAGTACTACTTTAGTTTGTTAAGATCTTTAATTAGTAGGAATTAGATGCATAAATACCAATAATAATCTATTATTTGAATAAATTAAAATTTTAATATTTTTTAGGGGCTATGTATGTTGTTGCAGCTTTGATTGTTGCTCCTGTTCAGATCTTCTGATCTGTGTCCTGACCTTTTTCTTCCTCCAATTGATCAAAGAACTGAAGAAAATAATTTTATGTCTCTCTCTCAAACTCGCGTGTATACGCTTGAAAATGTGTGTAAGATTATGAACAGAATACAAATATATATAGGCTTCACAAGCCAATGTTATATTAATATTTGTAGCCCGTTAATTTAATTATACTTCTAATGGACTTCTACATTAATTAGCCCATAATAAAATAAATTAATTTGTTAGGCTACTTTTATTTATCAATTAATTGGCTCAGCCAATTAATTCCAGATAAATAAACTTATTAAATAATGTAAAATACATTAATATATTAACAATGATTTTTGAGAGACAATAAATAATTAGGCAACTAATTGGGCCAGATCAGGGATATAATACAAGAAATAAAGTTAGGCCTCAAATTAATTAATCATCTATGTTCAGTTCAAAGCAAAATTAATTAATAAACACAGATTCATTCCACTAGAGAATTTGTGATGACTTACCCATTTATCCCAAATTGAGCAATGACCTGTATTTTAGACTTAATCGATCCCCGTATTGAAGATATAAATCTTTGTTAATTAATTAAGCTCACTAAGACTTAAATAAATTAACATCTTATTATATTCCAGAGTAGTACCACTCGACCTTACTAACACACCTGAACTTAACCAATCGACCGAGTTTAGTGTGTTAATCCTTACGAGTTCCTCAGGGGGTATTATCAACCCATTTTACTAGAATACTGTTGCAAGATACTGAAACCAGCCTGAGCCACAAATGACTACTAGCACCCAAGATACGTAGATCCGATCGCGATGACATTCACCATAATATGTTAAAGTGATAGATAACCAAATTCACTCAAGCAAAGGCTTACGAAGCTTAAGACCAGCTAAGTCACCGAGATCTTGGTTCTCCACTAAGGTCAGTCAGGAGAACATATCTCACTGTGATCCATACACCACCTTAAGTGTACCAGTAAAGACAAGCAGCCAAGAAAAGTCATTTATTATCTAAAATGCAGCTTAAACCGACAACTTATCATTAAGTTGTCTCAGTTGTGATAATTATTTATATCTTGTCAGTTCAACCAATTTGTGTAGTCTTCTGTGATACCCGACACACTACACAAATCTAACTTTTATACAAGATAAAGGATTACATGTGCAAATATATATATTTATCAGATATGAGAATAAAATAGTGGTAAGGACAAAATCACATTGTATATAAGCATAAAAACTGCTTCCTGTATACAAAATCCCAACACACTACATATTACTAGCATGTTGTCAAGTCGAGTGCGGGGAAGTGGTCAGTTTGGGACTACATTGGATTGGCTGGATGGTAAGAATACATTGCGGGCACTTCATTAGCTATTGTGCTAGGAAATCTCAATTCGGTCAGCTGCGGCTTAATTTTGTCGGTTAGAACATCCTTTTATCTCATCTGGAGTACGCATTGGTCAATGACTAATGTTTGACAAGTGTAGTTTCAACATGGAATATATTATCAACATAGTTAGTATGGAGTCTACGGCAAGTTCAATGGTGGGAGACTAATTGAACGAAGGGAATTGTTAAGATGGGCCTGTAACTATCATCCCGGTAGTGTTTAAGATGACGATCTAATAAAGTTGACCAATATTTTGGTCCTTTTCTTTTGGTTCTACAGTCTATCAGGGACCAAGAATATTGATACGTGGATACGTGTATTGGCTGATGATATGACACGTGTATTGGCTGATGATATGACAGATGAAACACGTTCTCATGGGGTGCTTTTACGTACAAGGCCAAGTTGCACTACCTCACGTACGTGTCGAGTTCCATAGAGCTAGTAGGATCAAAGTATAATATCTACGAACCGATTTGGGCGCTGCATGTAAAGTATTTTATGATTAATTTGTGATTTCTATTATTCTGAATGACACCATATATTTAGGTGTGGCTATATGAAGTCATTCCTAGTCTGAGAGCTTGATGTGCACCATGTAGGGATCCAGATGCTTTGCCTCGTTTTGTACGGTGGTTGTTTATAGAGGCTGATCAGTGCGATATCTCAACTTGTTTTATGCATCAAATGACATTATATTATTATTAACTATGTTGGGATATGATTCAGTAGTTGAAACCCTATTCTGATTGTGAACCATTCCTTTGTAAAAGTTAACACCTTTGTCTTTGAGTGTTTCAGACTCAGTAGAGTCGCCTTCAGCATGGTCCGGCTTAGAAGTTCCGTCTGCTGTCTCTCAGTAGACTCTCTGCCGCAGTGCCATGGAGTAAAGATTCAGTGTGACTAGACTCAGTAGGACCAGCATACTAAAAGGTGTTCAGGAGTCAGTAGAACTAGACTCAGCATGAGCAGTTTACTGAACTCAGAGTCTTGGCCCTCAGTAGTGTTGGACTCAGCAGGAGAAACATACTGAACCTTTCGGTCAGACTCAGCAATGGCCTATCAGTTGCTTTAACTAACAGTCGACTTCAAAGTCAGATTCAGTAGAGTTATCTGAGGTCGTACATCTGAGAAGAGTCAGCTTCAGTATCAACCTTGAAGTTTGAATAAGTCTCAACCACTTTCTGTACCTCGACCAATGACAAGCAGCCAGCTGGCAAAGTCTGCGACAAAAGTTGCAAGTCAACCGCTTTCCAGTGAAGAAGAGGACTCTACAGAATTCGAAAAAGAAGCAGAATTCGAAAAAGAAGTCGTTTGCTACCTATATAGAGTGACACGTGGATAGTTCGTCTCCAACGGATCTATCTATAAATAGAGGGAAGGGCATGGTCATTCAAGTCGCACTACACGATCATACAAGCGACCATACGGGAACTCAAGCATTCAACGAATCAAAGCTCTAGAAGACTTAGCGATTATTCAAGTAAAGAACATGAACCTAGAGTGATTATTCCTCTTTGTTCTTCGCTTTAGAAGTCATTCTCGTTCTCAGCCTCTAACCTATGCTCAACCGTTATATCCATAGCTTCCAACCGAAGGAGTTCATTTATTGAACTGTTCTTAAGTGTTAAGAATTCCTTCATCGTTGGAGATACATTCAAACCTTACCGTTCGACCCTATAAACAGAGACTTGCTCAGTATAATCACAAGTTACAGTTTTTCGTGCACACAAACTAACTGAGAATAACTCAGTATAATAAAATAGTGGCCTACGTTGTTCAGGATCAGTGGATGTAGGATCTAGCGTATCCGAACCACTTTAAAAATGTCGTGTCGTTTAGTTGTTGCATTGATTAACTGCTCATACTGAAAATATCTTCACAAAATCATACAACTGCTATTTCAGTAAAAAGCTTAGACCTTCGCACTAATATACTGAACGGCTTTAATAAAAAATGTTTTCAAACAAGCTTAATTGGGCCTAAACATTCCACACGCTACTGAAGAGTTGTTGAACGCTCCTAAATTCTAACTACAGTCAGCTAGCAGAGCTCAGCACTCTCAGTCAGTCTATCCACGCGATCAAGAGCAGCTTGTCTGGTCTACTGAATCCATTCAGTAGCCATCTTTCGTCTTACGGACTTTTCGCGTTTGAGTTTGAGAAAAATGTTTTCAAGTGTATTAACCCCCGCCCCTCTACACCTAAATGCTTGACTCGGGACCAACAATTGGTATAAGAGCAGGAGTTCTTTTGACTCTTATTTTATGAAACTGGTCTACTCGAACTGATTCTTTTGAAAATGTTTTTTCACAGCATAACATCTCTTCATTCATCCTTATTCCATAATCTTGCTATGTCTGACATATCAGGAATCGGGATGGCACCCATGTTCTCAGTAGAGAACTATGGCGTATGGCGCGTGAGAATGGAGGCACATCTGATCTCACTACACGACAACATGTATGATGTGTTGGAGATCGGTCCTATCATTCCTATGATTAACATTGTTAAATACAAGGAGGATGGTGGAGCCGAGATAGGGGAGATGATCGCCAACAGCAAATCAGATTACACGCCAGAAGATAAGAAGCTTCACAATCTAGATAGAGTTGCTCGTAATGCTATTCTAACAACTCTAAGTGATTCTTATCTAGGCAGGGTTCAGGACTGCAAGTCCGCAACGGAACTCTGGGATGCACTGACGTTACTGAGTCGGGGGACTCAGAAGATAAAGAACAACAAACTAACACTAGAGCTCCAAAAGCTTGAGAGACTCACCCTCATTCCCAATGAAAGGATTGAAGATTTGAACGACAGAGTCACAAAGATCATGAATTCAATCAATAGACTAGGGAAAACGCTCTCGAACAGTGAGATGAACCTGAAGATACTACGGGCATTGCCTGAAGGACGCTAGAGTTCATTCGCCACTTCGACACTCTGACTTTGATTATATTTCTACTTATCATATTTTTTCTGAATTAAAGGCAGAGGAGTTAGAGTTCAATCTATCTAACAAGATAAGGGATGGAGCTGACACTTCACAGGATCATGATCTATAGGCATCAGTAAGCACTCCACAAGCAGCAGTGAGCAACCAGACAACGTCGACAAGCTCAGTCTCGATTCCTACTAAAGGAACCTTGGTTGAACGATATGCTTTGTTGGCCCTTAAATATCAACGAGAGAAGGATAGGAGGATCAAACTGAAGAAATCCTACCAAAAATCCCGAAGTATGTATGATTCACCTTCAAAAGGAGATCATAACCAGAAACTTTGTGAATGCAGGAATGAATAATCTGCTTCTAAGCCTGAAAAGTCATAACCTAAAACAAGCAGACCCTCTTCATGCTACAACTGCAAGAAGGATGGGCACTACCAGTATAAGTGTCCAGAGCTAAGTACAGCTGAAAGAGCTGTGCGACAAGCTCCAAGAGAGAAGTTCTCTAAGAAGCGCCAAGCATTCTTTGCAAGAGAGCTCTCAGGTGATTCTGAAGAGCCAAAGAACTTCATGCACTCATCAGATGATGAAGTCTCATTCATCGCAGTAGATATTGAAGAAAATAAGAAGTGTCTCATGGCTGGAGAAGAGGATGAGGTAAACTCCTATGTTAACTATGTACCCTCTTCACCATGCACACACAATACACAATCTACTGCAGGTGATCATCCTGAATCTACACTGTGCTACAAAGCCCTATTAGATGAGCAGATCAAGATGAGTCTGGACTTCAATCAGATCCTTCAGGAGATGGACCTCCTGAGAGCTGAGAATGAGAGACTTTCTAAGTCTAGTAAGGACGAATATGTGTTAGCTCAGCTTGCCAAGAGACTGAAAGAGGAGAATGAATCTCTGATGACGCTGTCTCAATAAGCAAGAAGGACTTATCTCAGCGCTGACCAAAGACTTGGCGATGAAAGTCATTGAACTAGGTCTATTGAAAGGAACATTCAGAACTATAGGCACAACATGAAACTCTCAAGAAGAGTGATGAAGTCAGGAAAGTTATGATGACCGACAGATTTCTTGGAGCAGAGAAGAAGCTCGAAGCCATGCTTACAAGTCAACGACTTGTAAATCAAAAGGAAGGGTTATGCTACAACATTTATGATGCTTCAACCTCAGCTCCATTGGATTCTGCAGCAAAGCTTACTGATAGGTTTGTCAAAGGGTGTAGTGAACGTTCAAAACTCCAAAAACCTTTGACAAAAGGTAAACAAAAGGTGAATGTACATCATCCCACCTATCAGAAGTCTGGCAGATCTCGCTCACAACCTCCCAGTCAGAAGCAAGGGGGAACTTCAGTGAGATGGGCAGATCAACATGGGCCTCTGACTCTGACTCCCCCACTCGACGGCAGTACATTACTATTACGAGCCAGTAGTCAAGAAGGCACCTAAGGTCCAGATGAAAGCAATTGAATCGGCTTAGATGGTTAAGAGTCCACCTAAACAGAAGATTCGGACTACTTTACTTCTGAAGCAGAAAGAGTCAACATCATTGAGCCCTTCAGTGAAGTACATTGACGGGTCTTGAAAAAAGCTGTCTAAGACTACAAAAGTAGTCAGACAGATTTGGATTGCGAAATCGCTAACTCCGAAGGACCCAAAAGAAACATAAAGGGTACCTTAAGTGTAATTTTCTATTTTGCAGGTACAAAAAGACCCATGGTACGTAGACAGCGGATGTTCCAGACATATGACGTACCAGAAGACACTACTGACAAAATATATCACTGAAGAAGGACCCAGGATAGAATTTGGCGACAATGCCAAAGGTACACGAGAGGACATGGAACACTGAATATTGGAACCACTATAGTTCCAAAGGTCCAACATAACCTCCTCTCTGTTAGTCAATTTTGTGATAACAATAAAAGAGTGATATTTGACACTGGTTTTTGTGATGTAGTTGAAAAATCCACAGGTAAAACAGTGTTATCAGGAACACGGAGCCTGAAGTTGTGCTTGAAAATTTTGTGATAACAATTAGCAACATTTATGTTGCTAATTGGAAATCCATGGAGCCTGAAGCTTGTTTGATAGCATGAAACGAAGACAGAACTGAGTGGTTATGGCACAGAAGACTCAGCCATTTCAACTTTAAGGTGCTGAACAAACTAGCTAATGGTTATCTTGTCAGGGAACTACCTAAGTGAGCATTCAACAAGGAAGAAGAGTGTGAAGCATGTTTGAAAGGAAAGCAAACATAGAAAAGTCATTATTCAATTATGTCACTATATACTGACGGAATCCTTCAACTTCTTCACATGGACCTTTTTGGGCCATTTTCTCCTATGACGATCAGAGGCAATAAGTACACACTGGTGGTCATAGATGATTATTCCAGATATACGTGGGTACTTTTTTTTGCCAACAGTCTGAAGTCAAGACAGCTTTGCCGAGGCTACTGAAGAGACTCAGTGTCGAGAAGGACACAAAGATTAAGAAGATCCATTCTGACCGAGGTACTGAGTTTCTGAACTCAATGGCCAAGGAGTTCTGCAATACTGATGGAATAGAACATGAGACATCTGCAGCACGCACGCCTCAACAGAATGATCTTGTTGAGCGGAAGAACAGAACACTAAAAGAAGCAATAAGGACCTTAATCGCAGACTTCGGACTACCACTGAAGTTCTGGGCAGAAGCCACAAACACGGCATGCTACAATCAAAATTGATCATTATTGTCGAAGAAGCACATGGAGACGCCTTATGAATTATGGGAAAATTCCATCTATATCTTATTTCCATATTTTCGGTTGTTCTTATTTCATTCACAATAATGGGAATGATCAGTTGAGAACGTTTGAAAGCAAATCCGACCAATGAGTGTTCTTAGGATACTCCACGATCAGTAAAGCTTGAATATTCGACCCCTACTGAATCATCTCCGACCACATCTATATGTCGAGGCATGCGGAGATGGGCTAGATAGGAATAAAATGTTGTTCAACACAGGCAACCACGCAAAGAAATTCGACATCTTTTTGTCTTACCTCGCCGTGAATTACGTCGATCGCCGCAAAAGCTCGCCGCTTGCTTCCGTCTCGCAACTCCTCTCCGATGATAGTAACTATCGAATCCGACTTCGTAGTGGTCCTCACCGCTCTCCTCTCCGCACTAATCTGCGTGGTCGGTCTCGTCGCCGTCTCGCTCTGCGGCTAAATCCACCACATCATCGAGAATCGAGATTCAGCTCTGCCGTCGGCGACGGGCGTCAACGCTAGTGGCCTAACGAAGAAGCATCTAAAGTCTGTCTCAGGACAAAAATGAGGCTGCAATATTCTCTCGAACGAATTCCATCACAAATTTGCAGAATATTGCTCTCAAGGTTTCTAATCTTTAATTTTCATCACAAATTTCTGCATAACTTCGTCTTCTTTTATGTAACATTTTTTTACTTCAACTTCATAGCTGCAAGGATTAGAGAGATTTTGGAGAAAGTTGGATTGGTAAATGAGACTTTGCCATCAAATTTGGTGACTTCTGCTCGTGTTATTGCTAATGTGGCAAATCTATTGGATATTAGATATACAAAACTAACTAGGTATATATGACAATTTGAATTAAGATTATATTGGTTAATTTAGTGTGTACTAACAAAGGAGGAATGTGTTAGTTTTCTTGTAGCAGATAAGGATCTCTATCAAAGAAAAGGCGAAGTAGAAGCGAAGAGGGTTCAAGAAAAGCGTGAGTCTAAACAACTTTTTAAATATACACGAAAGGCAATAGCCCGGTTGGCACATCTAAAATGTGTAAACCTAGGATTAGAGCTTCATCCCAGTGAATGTAAAGGTTTAGTTTGTGCTCTAATTGTTTGTTAGTTTCTTGGCAGAATATCGCTCTCAAGATTTCTAATCTTTAATTTTCATCACAATTGACAAATTGATGAGAATGCAACACTCTTATCCGGGATAATTGACATTTTTATTTATTACGATTGATACTTTAGGGTAACATCTCTAGTTATTATGTTTCATATTTTATTGTGCAAGTACTGGATTAAAGTGACACGTTCCTTAATTATAATTGACACTTTACTTCACTGTGATTGACACTCTGACACGTTTGTTCGTTGTAATTGACACATTATAAGAATGTAACACTCTCGTTCGAGATAATTGACACTTTTGTTTATTACGATTGACATTCTGGTTAACATTTCTGGTTATTATCTTCATATTGATTACTAGATTAAAGTGACACGTTTATTAATTCTAAGTGACACTTTATTTTAGTGTGATTGACACTTTGAGATAAATGACAGTTTTGTTCGTTGCAATTGAAACTTTCGTTGCAACATGAGGCACGCAACTTTTTTGCATTATTTTTTAGTGGGATGATAATTGTCTCGTTAAAAGTTAATTATCATTAATAAGATTGATTTAGGATTAAATCTTTATATTGAGTGTGTAAAAGGTTGAAACATCTTTTCAAAAAAAAAAAAAAGAAAAAAAAAGGGGAGTATTGTTTAGATTTTGTAATATTGGTTTATACTTCAATCATTCCAGGGTAAGTAACTCTTATTTCTTTATGAGTCGTTCTATTAAAACAATTGATTCTTAATTTCCATTGTGAATCGCTTATGAGTTACGAAGATAGTATACTGCATCCTCTTTTTATCAAATTGATGACATCAAATAATCTAAATTATCAACGGCAATAATAGCTCGTTCTTTTAAATAAAAGACGATGCGATTTGAAAATCGCATGCAAATCTTCATATAAAAAAACGTGATGCGAAGTGTACTCAAAAGATTATATGGGAAAATGAATTACTGTATTTTTTGGACTTACTTCCTTGTAGCATTATCTCTAGTTTCACGATAGAGTGATATATATTAATAAAGAATATAACTCGAGGATACAACTAGTTAACAATTTAAATTCACTAATTTCTTACAAGATTATTATTGTATATTGCACCTACTGACCTACTTGTGCATTTATGTCGATCGTTTGAGATTCTCGGATTGTGCATAGAACAAATAGCAAACGAAAATATGTACTCCCTCCATCCACTATTATTCTCTTAGTTTATTTATTTATTTTTGAGTTAATCTAGACAGTAGATCCCGTCACCTCAACACAATTCCATCCACTTTAACTAACATTCATCCACTTTTTTAAATTTCTCGTCGAACGCAACGATGACAAATACAGTGGAATGCAGTACAATTGATAATCGTTAACAATATTTAACCATGAAATGGAAGTATGCTCTCAATTCTAAAACGAGGATTTAAAGGGTCATTGAAACTACTAAATAGTAAATTATAGTCATAAAAGTTCAAGCATCATTAACGTAATTAAGTAGAAAGACATTACAGAAATGGACAGGTACGTAGAATCACCCAAACGAAAAAATTCGTCGGTGACAATTTACATTTTGCCATGGATTGCAACTTCTGCAACGACAAAGCTTAGGAAACAAAACAAAATTATATACCGCAGCAAGAACCTTGGTTTATTCCTCGGACTATCGCAGAAGACTTCTGTAAGAACTTTCTTGCTGTGGAGAAAAGTTAACAACTTTAGAGCCTACAAAAACAATTATATTTGTTATATATGTGTTGCATTGTGCATGCAAAAATAAAAATATAGAAGAGAGAGATGGCACCTCTTTCATTCCCAAATTGACAACCTTTTCCTCCAAAAAACCAAAATTCTTAGCATTAAACTTGTTGAGCAAAGTGAGGCCGGAGATCGTAGACATGGGATTAACTTCCAAATCATCCATGACCATGTTGGTCATCACTGTTATTACGGGTGTGTCGAAATGACGATTACAACGTTAGCCGAGGCAAGAGTTGGGACTCTTTCTCCGCAAGACCATAATACTCCGCTACTTTGTGCAAGCGGTCTATAGCACTCGTTTCCAAGATACAACGGCTTCTCAATTACGAGTAATTGCACTACTTCTCGTAATTCCGGCGAACTACTTGATATTTGGGATTAAGGAAATATGAGCTAATATATATGTATGAATTGGAAGGGACATAAAGAAGAATGGAAGAGGAATAATATTTTTTTTGTGTTGGTGTCTTTATCTCTCGGTTGGAATGTCTATTTATAGACATGACATACCCTTTCAAAACGGAAGACACAACGTTTGGCATGCATGCAACGTTACCCTTTCACAACGTTTGGCAAACAACGTTTCATGCAACGTTTCATGATTTCACATGCATGCATGAAACGTTATTCAACCATGCATGAAACGTCATTCAACCTTTCAACCACTCAAGCCATGCAACCATTCAAGCTTTCAACGTTATTCAATCCATTCAAACCATACAACGTGTCTCATGTATGCATGCAACCATTCAAGCATGCAACGTTATTCAAGATTAGATTATTAAATTAATTAAACAATCACCACCTTCTTAAGCCCGCAGCCTCCACCGGTGACCGGCACCATCGGTTTCAGAAAGAAGTCTGTGATAAGGTTAGGCTGTATATAGGATAGGCGTCGTTGATATTATCAAAGCTTTGGTAGAGGTTGGGCAAAGAGCCCTTCATTCCATGCAGCTTGAGAAGGTCAAGGATGGCGGCTACCGGCAGAGACAGTATGGAGAAGAAGAAATCAACACAGTCCTTGTCAGCCTCCGCGAACAGGACTCGTTTGGTTTTGGTGTCGATCACAAGCTTCATCGTAACCTTCGATTTCTACATTGCTTATGTTTGTGTCTCACTGCATCTCTATTGAACATTCATCATGTAGTTATTTAGATGAAATCTTGAGGATCGATCTAAATCCAAGTAATTAAATAATGTCGATGTCGCTGTTTTCAATTTAGTATCATGATTAGATTCGTCAGTCTTGAATATCTGTGTTTGTGTTGTCTTCTCAAAAGATTTAGTAGTTATTGTAGTTTTTAATTTTTAGCTTTGCCAGACACGCGGGCTATCCCTAATAAGTTTTCCAAGAAATTAAACCCTACGGAAGCTGAACAGCCTAGATACTTTCGAAATTGTTATAATTTTAATATTCGAAGTTGTGAGAAATATAATGATAAAGGGTGGCAAGTTTAAGATGACGAATATCAGTATATCATGATTTAGGAGAAGAATTTAGTTAAGAATTGAGTTGAATAAATTAAGAAGTAGCCCAGACTGAACAACATGGAGTACTGAACATATAACAATGAATCAGAGTTTCTAAAATTTGTTTTTTAGTTCGTTTTCAGACACTATCTTGCTTACGAACTCCCAAGAAATAAAAATGTTTTCGTTAACTGGGCCTGTCCAATTTTGGGCTCCAAAAATACTCAAGAATCAAAAGTCCTGGCAATTTTTTCTCATAGGCCCGATATTCGTATCCGGTGCTACGCTGGACCTTGATTCCATTAGGATTTGGACTATGAGGATTGAGGAGTGAATTTTGGGGCAATTATGTGAAATTATTATTAGGGATTAATATTATTTTACTCTATTATGTCTCACAAGATGTATGTAAGATATATAATCAAACTTAAAACGAAGAAGAACAATGACAGTTTGCTACAAAATATGGAATAGGTAGGTAAAAGGTATACATTTGGCAAATATCGTGCCTTCACAAACGTGAGGATGCTTTCTTTCCTTCTCATCATCTCACACACTTCGTGTATATATGTATCACACAATTTCACATGGACAACAAACTTCAACTTTTAAGGTATGGAACCTACACTTTTAATATCTAATTTTGGGACGTGGGCCCATCTTAAGATTCTCCAAACCTAGCACTCGGGTGTGAGCCTATGGTTTCGTTGGGGATCCCGACAATAATCATAAACCTTGTAATTCTGCTGCGCCCACGCCATCGCCGCATACTGCTGGCGGCTCAGCCCCGCACCGCCCGTCGGCGAACCGGAAGCGGGGCGGCACGAAGCGGGGCCGTTCGCCCTGCACCCACCAATCTTGAAATTGTCGTACTTACCGACAAAGGGTTGGTGATTGTAGTCAGCCTTGTATCTTCCATTTTCAGTGGCCCATGACGACGCATCCCATATCGATCCGTACACATACATGGGCCTTAACGGAAACGTGGCATCACTTTTCCTCGGGTATCTTCTAATCGGCACGTCATCCACAAAAAATCTGCATTTCAAATCAAATTAATGAAAACCCTATTCTGATTCATTCTAATAATCATAAATGGAACGAAAAAAAACACTAAACTAAATTAAGTGGGATTTATGCAGATATATATATTTACTCACATGATCTCATTGAGATTCCAAAGAATAGCATAATTGTGAAAAGCTTTGGTGGGATCAAACCAAAGATGAAACTTCATCTCTCTGCCTATGATATTCCCATCTCCACTTCCTCTTATGTATACATTTGTCTGAAGAACATAAGGCTTCCCATCCGTCGTGCCCAAGAACTCGATATCGATCTCATCGTGGTTCCCAGGATGATCTTCACTGTTCGAAAGCTTAATTTAGCAGTACTTGCTGTTAGTTTGAGAGAGAAAAAGCTAGATAGAAATATCCACGACAGTTAATGTTCGACTTATATAATTCTTACATAGAAAGATGTAATAACTCCAGCAGTGTAGCCCGGTTGGAGCTTCACAGCAGCCCCAAAGTAACCCGATGAATAAGGATTAAGAGACTTGAACCCACTCCCTGCAATATATGCATTCAGCATTAATGCTTGAATGACCACCTCATCTAGAATTCTTGAGAGAGAAGAAGTGAGAGTAGTACCTGAGGTTCTGTCGAGCCAAATGGTGAGGGTGCCTTGGTCCAGTCTCTGATGCTGAGCACCCCAAAGTGTTTTGAAGACTTGGTTGAACCCTAGCGAGCCAGTTCTTGAACTAGGGTAGTAGCCTGGAGAAGGTGGGCCCGCACCATTATTTCCCAAAGGGAACATGAAAAGGAAGAGTAGAGAAATAAGGAGAGCCATTTAGAGTTGTATTAAGGATGGGTATAATAATTAAATTCTGGATGGAAATGAGAGGAGTGTAGGATGGTATAAATAAGAGGATTATTAGGTCCCACCTGAAACAAAATTTAAGCCGTGGAGGGGGGAGGGAGATGCAGTTAAGACAAGATTGAAGGGAAGTGTCTAATGGGTAAAGACCGTTTTTGTGCAATACAGTAGAGTTCAACCACTCTAGGCTAATTATAGGTGACAGATACACATAGCGGTTCCAGTGGAATTTGAACCCCTAACCTCCGGGCCACCCACCTTCACCGCTAGGCCATCATAAGGGAGCACAAGAAATAATTATTGATCCATAATTGGATGTATGTCTGCATGTTTATATATTTGGACAATCTTTTTTGGCAGTTCTCTTGCTTATTATAGCTTTTTTTAATGAGACAGGTAGCTTGTTAGTTAGGATTGCGCATTCCTGGAAAAAGTTCTACTATATGCATATGCGTGCTTCTTTAATTTTTGTAACTATTTGTTACCAGTTTTGCTATAAATATGCTGTCATATTATATATAAGTTTAATAAATATAATATTTGATGTTCGGCAAATATTCATTTTTATTTTGATATCATATATATTTATTCATACGTGTGCTAATTAAGTGACATTTATGAATATACATTATATACTCCCTCCGTCCCTATTTTATATGCCTATTTGACTTTACACACATATTAAAAAATATTTAATGATATAAAAGTTAGATAAATATTGGTATTGGAATTTGAGTAAATTAAGGTAAATTACTAAAAAGTTAAAGACATAATTGTGTTTGTTATTAGAAAAGTTGGATAAAGTAGTCTTTTCTAAATTCTCACATTAATTAGATGTATTAAAGTTAGTGAAAGATTTAGTTAGACATAAAAAATTGTTAATAGGCATATAAATTTGGGACAAACGAAAAAGGAAAGTAGGCATATATATTAGGGACGGAGGGAGTATAAAAATACTCCTCCAACCCACAATCGTTGTCCCTCGTTCTTTTTCGGGATATTCCATAATTTTGTCCATTTTCCTAAAATTGTAAATTATTACACATATTTTTTTAAGAGTCCCACCATCTTTACTCACAACTAACAACTGTTAAATATTTTGGAAAGAAAAATGTGGGACGACTGGAGTATTAAATAGTTTGTCGAACACTTTTAAAATTGAGCTAATATGATTTTGGGAAAATGATACCTATTCCAGAGTAGGAGAAAAGAATTCGGGAATATTTTACTACTTTCCTTTTTTTTACCTTTTTTTTACGAGTTTTTCTTAGTTTATACAATTTTATTAAGAAAATTAAACTAAATATAGAATTTGAGCTTTTAGAATAAAGATAACTTTCTAATTCTACAAATACAAGAATTTAACAATTTGGAACCAAATTTTCTTGAAGCAGAAATCTTGAATAACCCAACGGACCATTTGCGTTTTGGCCATGACAACTATGGGACAAGGAAGCGTCGGAAATAGTATTATAGTGAGCCATATATATTCTAGTTCAACTTTAAGTTTTACATATATATAAAAATTTGGGGCATTTGCAGCTGTAGCCGCACAGTAGTACCCAAAACACATATATAGCCGTCCGCTAAAACAAAACACAAATATAGCCATTTTGTCTTTATACGGCGCAGGGCCGATGGAGGGCCGATAGACTCCGCTCATCGGCCCTCAATCGGCCCTGTAGAAAAATGTCGAACTCTCCCCATGAGCCGAGCCCTTACCTACATCGGCCGATATGATGAAATAAATTATCGGCTTAGAGGGCCGAATAAGGGCCGACTGGTAGTGTTCATCGGCCCTCACCGACATCGGCCGACGGTTGAATGGCCGAAGCCCGAACATCCCATAAGTCGAGCCATTTTTGTGATGGCCGAAGGAGGGCCGAATTTGGATATCCGTCGGCCCTCCATCGGCCCTCAATCGGCCCTGTATCCCTTTCTTCGAGACGGGATTCGACACAGCATTCGACACGACACATGCTTGGCTTTCCCTGCAATCGTACAGAGGGCCGAAGGGTGGCCGATGGTTGGCCGATGGAGGGCCGATCCACGCATGTGGGAGATACAGTTTGAATTCAGCTTTATCTGTTGAAATGACTAGTCGGATATGACAGTCACATGCAATTTAATGAGGGCCGAATGGGGGCCGATGGAGGGCCGATGGGGGGCCGATGGTGAAATGACTGTCCAATCCCATTATCACGTGAAAATTGACGGGAAAATTTCTTATAAGACGTAGAATGTCTGATTCGGTTGAATCAACGAAATGCCCAATCCCATTTCACTTCCACTCATCTAAATTCTTCACAACAACTTAATAGAAATGGTCGATTATCGATCAATTATAGTGAAATTGAACGGTCAATTCGATGCAGAGTCGAATTATGTCGGTGGGAATGAGTTCATGGTTTACATTCCTTCAAACAATATTTCGCTCGAATATCTTCGACAAAGTATTGATCGGTGGCTCAGTGCTTATTCCCTTTCGTTCAACTACTTCATTTACTATACTGCAGCTTCCCGACGAACCGGCAGGATGATGAAGGTCATTCTGGGTCATGATACTGATCTTATGCGACTGTGCTCTATCGACGTAGAGCCGATTGTGTTTGTTGTGTATCCTGAAATGCAAAATCCTGAATTTGGTGTCCCGAACCAGAATCAATTTCCCGAAGATAATTGTAATTTCGGGGGTCCTAATTGGTTTACTGGGCAAAGTAGTAGAAGTAATGATGCCAGACGGGCTCCCGAAAGGAATGTTCTTGTGGAGTCGGATTCAGATGATGAGGAGGATTTGGACTCATCATCTGATGATGAAGAGGATGAAGATATACCTTCTGCCTTGATTAATTGTTCGTTACAAGATTTTGCTGCATGGATTCGGAGGGAGGGTGGCGTAAGTCAACTTATGTCTTTGCTAGTTCCGGTCAATCGTTCTCGAACAAATGAGGAGGCTGTATACGACAACATAGAAGCAGCAAGCAACTGGCTACTTCCTATTGTTCTACTTGATGTTGCCGATTCATTAGCGGCGCGGAATTTGAATACTGTTGTAGGCGGAAGTTTGCGGGCAGGATTGATGTTCAGCTCGAAAGACGAACTTTATGATGTTGTCGCTCTATTCTATTTGGAAAAAGGTGCGGATTTCAGGGTGCAACGTTCGAGTAGTTCCCGCTTGGAATATTTGTGCAGAAGAAGTGTTGATTGTCCATTCGAGCTACGGGCATACTGTAGAGGTCAGACGTGTTGGGAGGTTAGTAAATAGGTAGGGGACCACAATTGTATAACTGATTTATCCGGGCTGGGTGAACGAAATGTGAGGTCGAAGGCTGTAGCTGCTTATATAGCCCGTAAAATGCACCGTCAAAGCAAGTTAATGAAACCGGCTGATATTCAGGCTGATCTGTTGGATAAATTTGGAATACAAGCAACGTACGGGGTGGCCCTCCGAGCGCGCAACGCAGCTATTTCGATGATTTACGGTGGCCATGCTGATTCGTCTTGTTGCTTGAACTGTTCTGTCTGAGGCATCAGAAATAACTTGGGACTCCGCCAACCCGGATGCTTCAAGTTGAACTTATTAGTCATCCAATAACTAGAAGCCTATTAAAAGAAAGTAAGTATTTCAGATAACTTACATATAGTTTATTGAAAATTAAGTATTTTAGAGCACTTACATCTAGCAATCGTCCAATGAGCTTTCGGAGCGGCTTTAGATTTTGTTTCCTCACTTCAAAAATATGTGCATCGGCCTTTTTGTTCAGTGAGTCATAAAGCTCCATAGTCCAGGACTCGATGTTCAGGCGGACAGTTACCCAATGCGAGGCGACCAACACCTAAAAATTACCTATTTGAAGATAAAAATGAGTACATGCTAATAAATTATAAAATATTAGCACTTACAAATTTTGCATTGAACCACGACATCCGTGAACCGCCAATTCCTTCATCCACTCCAAACACGGCCTTGAGCAAACCCGGATTAGGAATCCAATCTTCATAGCTCATCTCGAAGCGCTCATGGAAATTGCTATTGGGCTCATAGATTTTTGTATTCCATGCGTCCGCGAGCGTCGTCTAATAACGAAAAAAACACATTTTCACGAAAATAAAAAAGAAAAATAACGAAAAAATAAGGAAAAATAAAAGGAAATAAAAAAACTTACAAAAACTGACGACCCTGCTATAACCGTATGACGTGAATCCGGAGTAGCCAACACGTCCCGATCCTTGTACACCTCAAGCCGTTGACGAAGGTAGGACATGTACAAATCAACCTCCGTCTGGTCCATGTCCGACTTAACGTTGAGGATGCTGTTGAAAAAATCATGCGAGAGCTCATGTTGCGACATAGTAATCTTTGCAGAAACACCAGTGGCCATGAACCCCTCAAAATTTCTCCTCAGAAGGTCACCGGCATCTACCATGTATGGAGCTCCAGAAGGATTATCTCGTGGAGTCACTAAGGGCTGTAAAATGCAAATATGATTTATTAATAAACTAATTAAAAAATGAATCTTTGTCATAAATTTCGTACCGGATCTTGGCGTTCTTCAATTCTCTGTTCCGGAGCATGACTTTCATACATTTGTCGTACATCCTCCGTATGAAAGAAGTCGGAACCGATAAACTGTTGTTGCTGCATATATGACAAACACACATAAACAAATGAAAAAAATAAACAAATGAAAAAATTAAAAAGTATTTAACAATCGTCAAATACCCGTGCAGGCGGTGGCTCAACTCGAGGAAGTGGCTCCCAACGCCGAGGGATTTGCATCGCCAAGCACCGTGCAATCCTCATCTTCTTGTGGCGGATCTTCTCTTTCATTCCAGCTCGGCCACTGATGTACAGTGACAATCCTCCCTTGAGGTGCGGATGTTTCCTCCACCGGGGTGTCCTCAACATCATCGCCTTCCCAATCCTCCAAACTAAAGGATGTGGATTCGTTGCTCTTACCCTTGCTGTTGCCGGCACCGAACAGTTTTTCAATTAGTTTTCCAACTTTACCGAAAAAAGATTTCTCCCGCACCTTCCACCGTTCATCCACTTTCGCTAACAGCTCTTGCTCGCGCTTTTCGAAGCGTTCTTCTAATGCCTGCAAAGCTCGGTCGTAAGTAGGAACAGACGAATCTTGATCCGGACGCTGACTGGATACGCGTTTCTTCTTTGATTTTTTCTTTTGTGCAGGGGGCGCCGGAGTTTCTACACTGGTAGCTTCATCCACTCGCCTATGGGGTACGGGGACGGGTCTGGGAAAAGTCACACCAATCGGATCATCTCCATTCACCCTTCTCCAATATTCAGTAAGCTGCTCATCCGGAGTAGGCGTTAAAGTCTCAAGGGGAGGTGTCTGCATCTGTTAAAAAAATATAATAATAAGTTACAATACACACTTCTACTTGTAAAATATAAATAATTTATTTAAAATTTATTAATAAAATTTTATTTAGCGGTGTGGCGAAGAAACTAATCCACTCCGTATATGGTGGCGTAGTGTAAACCCACTTAATACAACGAGGCATACCTCCGTTGTTGACTAGGCGGACACACAGCTCGCCCAAATCTGGTATCGCCTCATATGCCCAAATCTAAAATACAAGAACACCATTAAACATCGTGACTACTATAAAATTGTCGAAAAATAATTAAATATTTTATTCGTACCTGAAGGGCCCAAACTGGCCCATAAATATTATATTTAGATTTCAACGCCTCCATTTGCTTCGGTACGAAGCTCATGTAGTGGAGAAGGGCATTGTAGGTGTAGGATCCCCATGGAAACGCGTTCCACGCGTCTAAATCATCTGCCAGGACCCACATCCAGGTGTCCACCTTCTTCGTCTCGGCAGGAGCAAAGAAAAAACACATTAGTGCCAGGACATTGGCCACCTTCAAATGCTCATCTTCGGAGAGCTCAGGGAGCTTATCATTTTTCCACATTTTCAATAGCTCGCCTCCCAAGTTATTGGGATTTCCACCGTGAGGCTCATGTACACTGCCGACTCTTCCGGCTCGCGAGGTGCATTCGTATCAAATTCGGAGGGACCGAAAAATAATCCTCGTAACCAATGCATATTCCAACCGAGAAAATCGAAGCTCTCGCCCGGATATGTGAAAACGAGCCTCCCGGCAGTGCTTGCACCTCGTAGCACATCAACTCGGTGCAATGCTATTACCGAAGCTTTTTCCTTTCCTCCAGCTCAATAGGTGCCCAAACTGTCCCTCTCTAAACCGTCGACTAAGTTATTACCCCCCCGCTCGAAAGTGCGGTCTTAATCGGTTCCGGTAATGAATCTCTCCAAGTATGTAGTCACTTTTAATGTCTTCTCTCTAATCGGGAGTTGGATGTAAGCGGTACGTCGGTCAAAAAAAAGCCGAGTTAAGGGACGAAGGCGGGGCCGAAGAAAGGCCGAATAAGGGCCGAAACAGGGCCGAAGAAGGGCCGAAGGAGGGTCGAGAAGAAGGGCCGATGGATCTTAACATCCATCGGCCCCCCTTCGGCCTTTGATCGGCCTTGGGCCGCAAAATGCCCTTACCGAATCGAACGAATCCAATACAAAAGCCAAATTAAACGAACTACAAACCAATTCGATTCACAATACTCAATTTCCACACAATTCAACCTAAAAAACGATATCATTTCGACAAATTTCACATAATTTCGACAGGAATTGGACTCAAATTTCTACCCAAAATTCGCCAAAAAAAACTCATAATTGGACATATCAAAACCAAATTTCACGGTATTTCCACAATAGCAAACAATTCGACACCCAAATCGACAATTTTCGATATCAATTCATGAAAAAAAAATTAAACAGGGGATGAAAAATGGAACTCGATCGGCGTCCATGGCAAATCGGTGGGCGTTGCTCGGCGTTTGTTGTTTGGCCCTCGGCCCTCGGCGACGGTGGATCTGCGGCGGCGATGGATCGACGGTGGGTATTGGCCGGGAAACAAAACGCGTCGGCCCTCCTAACCGATTTTTTTGATAAAGGCCGAAGGGGAAAACAGGCATGAAATACTTGCCTTCAATAATTTTCGGGGCCGATGGGGGCCGATGGGGATGGGATAAATTCTTTTCGGCCCTCACAAAATCGGCCGTTATAATCGGGGCCGAAAATAATTGAAGGAACGTTATAATCGGGGCCGAAAATACCGACAATAGGGCCGATGGAGAATTTAGCAAGAGGGCCGATCGGCCCTCCATCGGCCCCAACAATTCCCCTCGGCCCCAAATCGGCCCTCGCCCTGGTGCATGCGCCTAATAAGACAAAATGGTCATATTTGTGTTTTTTTAAGTAGGATGGCTAAAATTGTTTTTTTTTCCACCATTTTGGCTAACAGGAGGTATTTCCACTAAAAATTTCCACATTAATTTTAAATTTGAATTAAAATGAGTAATATCTACCATATTCAATACGATCCTAGAGAAAATAGACCAGGCCTAAATTTCAATATAAAATACTTCAATCTCTTTTATGACATGTTGAATTTCTGTCTGCTATATCGCA
Organism: Lavandula angustifolia; assembly: GCA_028984105.1. Taxonomy (NCBI): domain Eukaryota; kingdom Viridiplantae; phylum Streptophyta; class Magnoliopsida; order Lamiales; family Lamiaceae; genus Lavandula; species Lavandula angustifolia. The sequence continues at coordinate 3,084,679 of CM054808.1, read as the reverse complement.
AGTAATGACCCTAAACAAGCCACACATGTTATACTTGTTCTGAATTTTTCTTCACATACAAATCTATCCCCATTATACGCCATATGTGTTCTCATTATGTAACAAAAATTTACGAAAATGAATGTGCTTGAACAATAATACACAAGTAAAAATGTCGTACGGATATATAATTAATTAGTATATATAGCGTATAATAATTGATATATGATTAGTTTGGTGGGCAATAACTTTCAAATCTAGATTTTGGTTTCCAGAAGCGACTTCTATTAAATCTGGCATAAAATGTGGAATTTGAGACAAAATGGTTTTATTTTCAATTGTTTTGGTTGAATGCGACTTACCTGACCTAATACATATGCTTATGGGACCTCTCTACCGACACTAAGGCCTTCCATAACCATACTACCTTATCAAAATGTCGGCATATTTTGGGTTCGATCTCCTCTCTTTCGCATTTTCAACAAAAAACATACCAAGATTTAATTTGACTAATATTAAATTTTCATTTTACGTTAGAGCTTCAGTAATCCTCCTAAATCTGGAAATTCTAACTCCATATATACTTCTCATAAAGACATCAATACTCTAATTTAAGACAAATAATAGCCTTTTTGACCGGCTCAATCATATACTCCAAAAAATAAAACAATTCCCACATCTACTCCCTAATCCACTATGTATTTTAATAATTATTGCCATGCACTAATTATTTATTTCAAAATGACGTATATTAGTTTGACAATTTGATTAATTTAAGAACATAATCCAAGGATAAGATTGATGGGAGTACCCTACCGACAGTTGAAGAGGTTGCAAAGATAAATTGGTAGGAATAAATTCCAACCTCTTCATCAATTTTAGTAATGTGCATTATTACTATAACTCAGATATTCTGACCTATGAGAAATCAATTAATGTTCACCTTATCTATCTTAATAATAAGTCAAAAATAGTATACTAAGTTGTTCGGGATAAGACTTTTATGCAAAAGATTGTGTCGTTTAGAGAGCTATAGTACCCTGTTCAGTTGTTAGTTGCTTCAAGCTTTCAGCATGTGCATTAAGAAAATTATATTCTGAGTGTAATATAGAGTAAAATAGAGTAAAAGAAGTGCGAGTCGTTACATATATGGGAAGTCCAAAAATTAATGCGAATCATATATAATTGGATAGCGGTCGTATTACATAATAGTAGAATTTATCCAATGTATATCTGGAATAACATCTGTGGGTTTATGTTTTCGTTAAAAGATTATTGTAGATTTAAGTTGTTTGTCTTGATGCTGCAGTGGGCCAAAACAAATTGATTTATAACTGATTCCTGGGCTAGGCTGTTATGCTCTGGCCCAGTACTTCTCGAAATATACTTCCTGTCCTAATTTATAACAACGCCGCCTCTTCAAATAATAATAATTTGAAAACAAATATATTCTTGGTCCTAACTTGGGCAGTTAATTTCTAAATTAGCTATTCTAGTAAGTTAAGTGGCACTGATCTAGAGCCTCTTCTCATAAATGTTGAGGCACTGATGGTGCATCGTGCAATTATAGGCTGGTATAACTGAAGAAATGGTTAATGATTCAGAAGATCTAGCAGAAGAAAGTGACAAGGTGTTAGCAGCAATTAGGGTGTTACGGTATATCGATTTTAACGTATCGAAAAATATCGAATATACCGAATTTTCAGTATATCGTAATTTTCGGTACGGTATCGTACCGTACCGAAGTTTTTTCGATACGGTAACGGTATGAGATTTTTCATACCAAGGTATACCGCATACTGAAGTTCATACCGCATATATCTTATAGAAAAGAGTGCAAAAATGTTGTTACAAGATTTGAACACGGGCTGTTACAAGTATGTCACTCATATAAAACAATCTTAATGTTATATCATAAATTCACTTAAATGACATAACTTTATTTAACATAAAGTCACATTATTTATCTTTTAAATCATTAAATGGATAAAAAATTATATTTTTCAACTTTATAAACATTAACCCGTAATATTAATAAATTCATACAAAATAGACAAATTAATTAGTTTTATTGAAAAATGATATTAATAATTTTCTTGGATTTTATAAAAAAATATAAATTAAGTTTACGGTATACCGTTAAATATTCGGTAGACCTTGATTTTTCAGTATACCGAAGTTCGGTACGGTATACCCAAAGAGTGGTATGACAACGGTATGAAGATTTGCCATACCGAACTTTCAGTATACCGAACTACGGTATACCGAAATGATCGGTACGGTAGTGGTATGCTTTTTTCATACCGACCCTTATCGGTACGGTATGCGGTATGAGAAAAATAGTACGGTATACCGTACCGAACACCCCTAGCAGCAATAAACTTCCTGAAACAATTAGGAAAGAGAAGCTCAAGCAACCTGCAACTAGTGAAGATGTAGAGGTATGCTTCTTTGAACTTCTTGTAGATTTTCAATCCTTTTCTCATTCATAAACTTGCTGACTGATATTACGATCTTACAGGAGAACATCAATGATGAGAAGGAGCTAGAAGAGATAAGGGTTCGGCATGACTTTTATTTTAGGCTAAAACACTACACATGAGTCAGAAATGGTGGCTCTTTTTTTATAAAGCCTAACATGTTGCATTATACTACTATGTTTTTATGACTTCACTTTGTACTATAAGCTAATGCTCATGTTTCATCTTCTAATACAATATTGTAACCTAAATATTAGTCCATCATCAGCAGTAACTGTAAAATATCTTATATCCCACAATCCACAACACAACACAACACAACACAAGTAGAGCAGATTATCAGTTAGTTGTTAATTTGCAGTGTTGAAGAACTGGACTAGGAGATTACCATATTGACAAATCAAACATATCAAAAGAACGTTGTTGCTTGCTTCAGAGACTGACAAAGAACATAATGAAGCAAGCAGCAGAGACTCGCAAAGATATCTTTTACAGCTAGATTGATAGTGAGTTTATGATAAGTTTTGTTGAGAAACCCGTCTTACTCGGTACACTTCCTTCAAGGTCTCGAAAGCTGGCTCGAAACCAGTTCGCATCGGCACAACTGATGCCACTCGCAGGTGCTGGGCATTACCATTCTTTGGCTTTGATAATGTTACAGCTAACATCTCTCCCTCCAGTGCCTTGTTGGCCATCATACCTGTCAAAATAAAAACATATCAAAAACACAGCAAGTACTCACCAATCAACTAGCCAAAGTAGATGGGGATATTGTAGAACAAAATATGCACCACATGAATAGAGAAACATAGTAGATATTGATACTAATTCAACATCCAGATAGTTCAAATGGATACCAGCGTGTGGGTGAGTCCTGGAAAAGTTAAAGAAGTCATCAGCTGAGCAACCAAACAACACCCTCGCGGCCCTATCGAACATTACAACCACCAAGACCTTTGTGTCTGTTGCTATAGACACCTGCTAATACAAAGCACAGTTAAGTGTACACAAATACTTGAAATATGAGGATGATATTTATCATATTACACCCAAAGCAAATTATTTAGCCTTTAAAGCTAACAATGTCCAAAACCACAAATTCAAGCATTCAAATTCCGAGCAATTCTTTCGATCAATTTCACGCAAACACAAATACTTACAAGAACACGAAACAGGCGTTTGGAACCGGCAGTGGCAGGGTTAAAATTGTTTCTGAAATTGCACTGGCGGCAATGAGCAGCGGCACTGTCCGGGAGAGTCTTCTCACATACACTACATACTCTGTAACAAAGATTGGTGTGGTCAATTGCTACTATTGTGCACATTACCGTAGTCGGTTTATCTAATTCCTTAAACGGCCGTTTTCGGGTCGGCGGCATTACGTTATTCACCGGAGATTCTTGCAGATTGCCCCAAAATTCCACTTGTTGGTGCTTGGACGAGGGAAATTTGAAAAAGGGATAAAGGAACCTTAGGTCAGATTTTGCAATTGCAATTGTAATTATATTGCAAAAACGTGCAACAAACTTTACCAAATCTGTTCAGGCATCGTTTCAGTTTTAAGTCTATGTTTGGGTCATTGGGCCATGATTGAAAAAAGTGGTCGGGCTTAAATTGTTATTTTTTGGATTATAAATGAAGAATATATTTGGTGGGTTGTAATGAATGGTATAAATGAGGAGAAGATGTATTTCAAAACCAAACCATCAGAAATCCACCAAAAGCAATCGGAATAATCCGTCATGAGAAGGATTGTTGACTTGTTCATGGGATTCATAACAAAACATTGAATATGTCGAATCCATTATACATGAAAGTTAACGGTTGTTCTATTTTGAGATTAGGGTGAGTTCTACCTCAAGCATAGTAGTGCGTATGGAGGCCACTGCCCCTTATGATGTATAATCTCGATTTTCTTTATATTTTAAGAAATCACATTTTGTTTAATTAGATATTTGCATCTGTGATGCCAATTTCGTACTCCCAATTCTTAACAATCCGGATCTTCTGGCCGAATTTGTGAGGAACACTACATGATCCATCAATCAGGTGGTGCCACGTGTATTTTTAAAGTTAAACAAATACTATAATATTACTACTGCACCATACCCGGGCCGCGTGATTGGTGGCCAGAATGGCCTCGCAAAATGGGTAGATGATCCTGAGCGAATTCTTAATCACAGTCTCCGCTCTTGAGGCCAATGTGAATACATTTAGTAATAAGCAAATCTGAGGTTTGTGTGAGGGTTACCAACCTCAACCTTATATGATTGTGTTTGGAAAAAAAAATCACGAGTATTACAATTGTTGGGTTCTCAAGTTGTCTAATTAATCACTGGTAAAATAATATTTTGCCAACCGTTGATTTAAGTAAGAATTACGCAAATCTTAGATACTAATCTTAGCTTTCACAAAGTCAATTGAAACCAGGACACTTGTCTCCTTTCCCAAAATAGTTTATTTGATCGTACACCACCAATTAATTTAAAAATATTTATGTTTATACAATTTCACTTTTGACTCTAAGTGTTTTTTAAACAAAAGATTCGATGTCCCACGAAAGAAGAAAAAGATTAATTATTGCAATAATTAATCACATTTTAAAGATAGAAAATGCATATATAGACACAATTTAGTAAAATTGCAATAATAGATATTAGTTCTTTTTTACCCCTAAAAAGTAAGTCTAGATTGTAGACTATAGGTCTAATTATAGGTCTTCTCTCTCTTCTTCTAGATTTCAACGGAACAACTTTTTTGACCAATGACGCATGTCAGTGTCGCATACATCCGTCTCTTTCTTGTCACACTTCTCTTTCTTTTCATCTCTTGTCACATCTTGTCTCTCTCTTCTCTTCCCTGCAGACAAAACTTTTTTTTTCTTTCCAGCTCTTTTTTTTTTATCACATCCTCTCTCTCTCTCTCTTTCGTAATTTTAGATTATATATACAAACTCATCATCTTCATCTTTCCAACTAACAAAATATAAGAAGAGAGATAGATAGAGAGAGAAAATATTTTGTGGTAGAAAATATTTGATTTCACAAAATAAAAAATTCTGTGTATTGGAGCTCAAGAAAATATTGGATCTCAACCAACTTCTTTTTATCTCAAAAGCACAAAGTATGCAATATATAATGTGTATATTTATTATTTTTCCAAAAATTAATTTTATACGTTTATTGTAAAGCTTCTATCCGTTTAAGTAACACTATCCGTAAGTTAGGTGGATAATCGTAATCATTAATATTTGTGGATGATAAAGTAATTTTCATGTGTTAATATGCTAAAAATAGGAACTATGAATAAAAGAGGAATAAAGTAATTTTCGTATGTCAATACCATTTCTATAAATTATGAGAATGAAGTAGGAATAAAGTTTGAATAAAATAATTTTCGTGTGAATAAAATATCTTAGTTCCCCGTATTTTATTTAAAGCTTGATTTTATAATAGTGAACTAAGTTTTAATTCGAAGTGAACATATAATAGTAAACATATTTTATTTAACACTTGATTTTATAATAGTGAACATATTTTATTTAACGTTTGATTTTATTTAACGCTCGATTTTATGAGAGTGAACTAAGTTTTATGATAAATTACTTTTATTATGTGACTCTTAATTCGAAGTTTATGACATGATTTGAAATATCATAGTTCTCCGTGTTTTATTTAATGCTTTATTTTATAATAGAGAACTAAGATATTTGGGTGATATATGCCATATAGCTCAGATTCACAATGCACTGTCATAGTTCTTCGTGTTTATGTAACATTTATTCTTTACTTAGGGAAATAAGATGTTTATACGAAGAACTAAGATTGTTTGATAATTTGTGTTTTCGCAAATGGCCGAATGGATACTAGTAACGGTCAAGTACGGATGTAGCTTTGTAGGTTCAGAATACATACATGGGGATGAACAACTTGCAGCAATTCCGTACTCCGCACTATCCCTGTCAACCTTAAGAGTGATAATTGATTCGCTTACGCAAAGAAACTCAGTGTGCAACCCATATTATTATTTTCACTAGAGCATAATCAAGTTGGTCGGCTGGTGAAGTCATTAATGACGAACGATGATGATTTACATCGACTCATCAACTATGAGGCAGACCCCATTGTTTGTGTTGTGACGACGAGTTCAAACGAGGGCGCCGAAATAAGTTCGAGGCATACCACACCCTATGTTACTACATTTGTTGATTTGGGATCCGGTCCGAGCAATCCACTAGGCGCTTTGATGCGCAGAACTTTTTCGGCGATGATGAAGGCGGATACGAATATGATTTCAACACCCAACAAATGTACGACGGAGACAGAGGAAATTTCAAGGTAGACTTAGACAATTGGTTGTGCCAGTGTCGAAAATTCCAAGAAGATCTAATTCCGTGCGAGCATGCTGCAACTGCTATTATGTAAGTATTCACCAGTTTTAATCTACTACCTCTTCAACTATTGTTATACCTACTATACTAACAAAAATTCTCCTACAGTCACAGCGGCAACGATATCTATAACTTCATATCAGCATTCTACGGTATGTCAACACATCGGGATTTATATGACCATCAGTTCCATTCGTTACCTCCACATCAGCTCTGGACTATACTACCAGAAATATCCAATGTGCCAACAGTTCTTCCCCCCTAGCGAGAAGACGTGCTGGTCGGCCAAAGTCAAGGCGCTATAGATCTGGGATTGAGGCACGTGCTGAGAGCTATGATGTTTTTATGAAATGTTTAAACCTTATTGCTATATCATGACATTGGATATATTATCCAACTCCCTTACAGAGTATTTATCACTACTTTATCGAGAGCTAGTATTCATTTTACAATGATAACCTTCTTCCTTGAGCGATGTTTTTTCGAATAATGAAATTATACATAATATTTTACTATATTCCAACATCAAAGTACAATTGAGACGTAAAAATAGAAAAATATTGTATATTTCTACTTATTTATCTGTATGTTACTACTTAGTTCTACTAATCGGAGCAATAAGATTGTTTTATGAAGAAATTATATTTCACATAAACTGTAATTGTTCTATATAAACGTCCCGATATTCCTGTACACTGATATGCAGACAAAACATTAATTTGTAAGAATATATAGTCGAAGTTGCAGTTTATATTTAATTTTTCTTCTATTTTAGTAATATTTGTCAATTTGATCTAGTATACAATGATAACCTTCTTCCTTGAGCGATGATTTTTCGATTAATGAAATTACACATAATATTTTACTATATTCCAATATTAAAGTACAATTGAGACGTAAAAATAAAAAAATATTATATATTTCTTCTTATTTCTCTGTATGTTACTACTTAGTTCTACTAATCTAAGAAATATGATGTGTTTACGAAGAAATTCTATTTCATATAGTTTGATATTGTTCTATATAAACGTCCCGATATTTCTGTCCACCGATATGCAGACAAAAAAGTTATTTTCTAAGAATATATATTTGAAGTTGCAATTTATATTTTATTTTCTTCTTTTTTAGTAATACTTGTTAATTTGATCTAGTATTCATTTTCACCTTCTTCCTTGAGCGATGTTTTTTCGATTAATGAAATTATACAAATATTTTACTATATTAAAGTACAATTGAGACGTAAAAATAGAAAAATATTATATATTTCTACTTATTTCTCTGTATGTTACTACTTAGTTCTACTCTCAGAGAAATATGATTTGTTTATCAAGAAATTCTATTTCATTTCGTTAGTCATTTGTTCTATATAAACGTCCGATATGCACACAAAACATTATTTTGTAAGAATATATATTAGAAGTTGCAATTTATATTTAATTTTCTCTTTTTATCGTAGTACTTGTTACTACTTGATCTAGTATTTATTTTCACCTTCTTCCTTGAACGATGTTTTTTCGATTAATGAAATTACACATAATATTTTACTATATACCAACATTAAAGTACAATTGAGACGTAAAAACAGAAAAATGTTATATATTTCTACTTATTTCTCGGTATGTTACAACTTAGTTAAGCACTAGGAGAAATATGATTTGTTTACGAAGAAATTGTATTTCAAATAATTTGTAACTGTTATATATAAACGTCCCGATATTCATGTCCACCGATATGCACACAAAACATTATTTTGTAAGAATATATATTAGAAGTTGCAATTTGTATTTAATTTTCTTCTTTTTTAGTAGTACTTGTTACTACTTGATCTAGTATTCATTTTACTAGAGTGATGTTTTTTCGATTAATGAAATTACACATAATATTTTACTATATACCAATATTAAAGTACAATTGAGAAGTAAATATAGAAAAATATTATATATTTCTACTTATTTCTTTGTATGTTACTACTTAGTTAAGCACTAGGAGAAATATGATTTGTTTACGAAGAAATTGTATTTCAAATAATTTGTAACTGTTCTATATAAACGTCTCGATATTCCTGTCCACCCAGATAGGCCCACTGAAGTGATACGAAACTTTGCATGCGGCTAGAGGGGTCGGCACGAATGGCTTGTAGTGCAACAGCGCCTGGAAGGCATATGCACCCCAAGGGAATTGTTTCCATTCATTTAGGTCGTCCACTGAGACTCAAACGAAGTCATCAAATAACCTAGCGCGAGGCACACCCAATACGAGTAGGTGTAAAATTAAGATGTTGGCAATCTTGATCTAGTCGGAACCGGTAGCATCTCTTACGGTGCGTTGTCGGAACATTGCCTCCAATTGCTCTAATTTTATTCTACTATCTCCACAAAAAAAATGTCTAACCCGAATCGCTGAAACATCGTGCTGGATGTTTGGGTCAAATTCAGACGACCCAAACATCAATCCCGTGACTAGTGAAAAGTCTTCTGGACCGAAGCGGAGCATGCGATCGCTAACCTTGAACCACAAGCTACTTACGTAGGGTGGATCATGACGAATCTCGTGATACATTAATTGATGAAGGGCTTTGCTAACACTATACTTCCCCTCCCATCCCATTAACTGTCCGAAATGGCTCATCCTAACGAATTCATCGTAAAGCTGAAACCCGCCAATGGTCGTATGGGTATCTTTAATCAATAAAATGACATCCCACTTAATATGCGTCATTACTTGCGGCTTTGCCGATCTAGCAACGTATCTAACCCATGTGGAAAACAATTAATCTTATTTCTTCATTGTTACATCATAGCACTCGTAATTATTTAAACTACAAAGACATAGGACAACTTTCATACGTCACAGAAGACATATTATTGAGAATAACTGAATTAATAACTGAACTAATAAAGCGTCACACTTTTCACATTATTCATCATCATAAATCGATCTAAGATATAATTGAATTAATAAATCGTCACATTATTCCTTCAATTAATAAAGCAAAATATCATTTAAAACATAATTTAATTAATAAAAAAAAATTATATTTATTTATTTATTTAATCTCTCTTTTTCTCTCTATTACACTCTCTTCTCTCTCTTTCTTACATATCTCTCTCTCGCTCTCTCTCTTCTCCCTCTCTCTTCTCTCTCTTCTCTGTTCTCTCTCTCAAACTCTCTCTCTCTCTTATCTCTTCTCTCTCTCGAGAACTCTCTTCTCTCTCTCTCTTCTCTCTCTCTTCTCTCTTCTCTCTCAAACTCTCTCTCTCTCTCTCTTCTCTCTTCTCTCTCTCTCTCTCGAACTCTCTCTCTCTCTCTCTCTTCTCTGTTTTCTCTCTCTCTCTCTCAATTTTCCGACCCACAATTTTCCTAAAAATCTAGTAATAATTCATAATTTTCGAACCACATTTTTCCTAAAAATCTAATTTATCACAACTACTAGCATTATTCATTAAGAGAAGGAACCGAGATTGAATGTGTACTAACCTCCTCTCTACCGTCATTATGAGTCATTGGAGAAGCGATGATGAAACGTTGAGTGGAGGAGATGGTGAAACCTTCTCAAGAGGAGATGAGAATTCAAAAAGTGTGAAAGTGTGTAACCGTGAAGATGAGTATTGAAGATGGTGAAAGTGTGTAACCGTGTAACTACTCCATTATATTCTTGTATCTGCAAATGTACTTTTTTTTTCCTGAAATTTGATGTACATGAGAGGTGTAAATTCCATAAATATTCTCTATTTTTTACTATTGAGATAAAAAAATTTTCTATGTTTTTTTCACATCTTAGCTGAGAAATCCGCATAAATGTCTGGGCATTTTTCTCGATTTGTTATGTTTACTCCGCATTTTTGTTGCTGATTTCAGATAAAATCGAAGTTTGAAAGCGTAATTGCTCGAATTATTGTTGCATGATATCTTCATGTACTTGGTGCCGAGTTCCAATGCATCATTTATTCCAAATTTGGCAAGAAACTTGTGAGAAAAAGATGTGCTCTTTTTCAAAAAAAAAATTGTCTTATGCGTAGGGAATAGAGGGTAGGGGCAGGGAAAAGGGAGTAGGGAGTAGGGAGTAGGGAGCAGGGACTATGGGGGCAGTTGGTGTCAGCCGTTTTTTTACAGAAAATATTGACAGAAAGTGGAAAATAGGGACAGAATTGTCCAGTGTCTAGTATTGTATTTTTCTATTTAAAATTGCCTATTTTTTAGATTTAGTTTTGGAGGTGTCTATTTTTGACATTCTGTTCTTAATTATTTACAACATTCTTTTCTGTAGTAAAAGTCGTCGGTTGAATAGCATTCTTCTTCTGTTTTCTCATAATTCGTGGTTTTCGCTGTGTGTTCATATAAACTAAGTGATGCAATATTTTAAATCAATTGATAATATATAATTTTCACCCCGTGCATGTCATGCAGAAATATATATGATATATGTGGAATAAATTTAGGGTGTCACATTTTTTTAATTCAAGCAACTATTGATAATAATGGTACGTATAAAATCAGGAAATTCAAGTAATTGATTTAATTTTGAGGAAATCGATTTATTACATTTATAGTAGTGATCTATGCATGGATAAACTTTGTGTTATTATTATTATTATTATTATTATTATTATTATTATTATTATTATTATTATTATTATTATTATTATTATTATTATTATTATTATTATTATTATTATTATTATTATTATTATTAACTTGGGCTCCTATTCGAAGCGTAAACAGAACATATATACATGGAAATGGAATCAATGTTTGCGATAATTTGGATGAAAACTTAATTTAATTTCCTGTTCAGCCAATAAGTTGAAAAACAATCAAACAAATATTGACTTTTCTGTGTTTCTTAATCATCATCCATCAGTAAAAAGCCCAAAGCCCACACAACATTACCAAGCGATCAAATCATTACAGAGAGAAGGGAGAGAATTCTCCATTTAGCCAGAAGCAGTGAAGTGAATATAAGATCAAGAGAGAGAATATGGGAAGAGCTCCTTGCTGCGATAAGACAAATGTGAAGAAGGGGCCATGGTCGCCTGAAGAAGATGCAAAACTGAAGGAGTTCATGGAGAAATATGGCACCGCCAAAAACTCTCTCTCTTAATTATTTGAGACCTATCATTAAACATGGCCCAATTTTCTGATGAAGAGGACACTATCATTTATACACTCTATGCAACCATTGGAAGCAGGTAATTTCTGATAAATTTTAGTCAAAAAGAGTTTATTTTTTATCTTAATTAATGCCATGAGATATTTAATCCAAAAAAGCAGGTGGCCAGTCATTGTAGCTCAGTCACCGGGGCGAACCGACAACGATATAAAGAACTACTGGAACACCAAGCTGAAGAAGAAACTAATGCCCATCATGATTCCATCCATATCACCATTTTGACGAACTTGTTGTGTCGGGCTTGTCTTTCAGCTCTTTCAGCAGCTGAGAGTTCAGGACATTCGTATTGGAAGTGTCCTGACTTTTTGCAGTTGTAACATACTGAGCTTCTGTCATCCCTTCTAGATGTGTCTTTTTGTTCAACGGGAGCAGCTTCAGTATTCCTGCAATCAGGTAGAGGTTTAGTTTCACTTTTCGAGTGACTATGATCTCTCTTACCTTGATATTTCTGGGAAGCCTTTTTCATCTTCCTTCTGAACATCTCCTTCTCCTTCTGGTATTTCACAACAAGGAGAGCATACTTCTCAGCCAAGTTGTCAGCAGTTGGTAGTGTTACTGAGTTTCCGACTGACTGGCTTGTTGGTGAGGGACTTGCTCCGGGAGTGCTAACTGACGCCTTGTATGCATGATCCATTAGTACTTCAGCTTCAGCAACGGGGGTGTGTGGGAGGTTTAATTCGAACTCCTCTGCTTAGCGCTGAAAACACATAATCAGGAGTAAAAGAATTTAAGTCAGATCTCCTCATACATGTAGCAAAAGAATACCACTTGGGCCTGCTAAGAGCCCTTAGAATCTTGGTGTTGGTCTCCTTGTTGCTAAACGTTCTCCCCAGTCCGTTGATGATGTTGATCTGGTTTGTGAATCGCGCACTGAAATCATCTATGGACTCCCCAAGAAGCATAGCGAATGCCTCGAGTTTATGCAGCTCTAACTCCAGTTTGTTCTCTTTGATTTGTGGAGTTCCTTGGCTCAGGACTGCGAAAGCATCCCATAGCTCATTTGTCGTCTTGCAATCATGCACTCTCCCGAGAAGCATAGCGAATGCCTCGAGTTTATGCAGTAATATATGATGCAATGAAGAGATGCAAGATGCAATGAAAACGGGTTTTCCTATAATCTAGTTCGAGATAGACCAGTATTTAGAAAACGATGATCAATAAGAACACCGCTCTGATACCAATTGTTGGTCCTAAGACGTGCTTTAGGTGTAGAGGGGGGGTGAATATGCCTGAATACAAATTCTTTTTCTCAAACGCGAAAGTCAGCTTTAGCTGAGTGTGCTACTGAACTGAGTCAGACAGCCAGATATACTTTCAGATCGCGTGGGCAGAGATTTCTTCTAGTGAGTTCAACTCTACTGACTCATGTCAGTTGAACTGTAGTTCAGTATTAGAGTTGTTATAACACCCTAATTTAAATAGCACTTTATCTTTGAGAAAGAATCACCAAAAATCATATTGAGAAAAATGTGTAGGAATCTTATTTATTCAAATCCAAATGTAGCTTCAAAATAAAACTTAAGCAGGGGAAATATAAATAAAATGAGGTTTTATCCAAAACTAAACTAAGAAGAATTTTTTAAAAGCAAAGTACGAGTGCGTCATTCGATCTTCCACACGCCTCCGTGCTCATTTTCCTGAAATGATTAGTGAGGGATGAGTATACATAGTACACTCAATATGGGACATATGCTATGATTATCCAAATTGATATATCCGCGTGACAAATGTAATAAATCACATTATAAATGACGTTACCACAAAGGCAACCTATGACATCACCACAAAGGCGGAAAATGATAAGTTGTGCACAATCGTGAGGTTAAAATGAAGGATAATTATAAAGTCAATCCAAGAACATATGAAATGTTTAAATGAAGGATGACTAAATAATAGATCCAAGAACACTCACAAGAGGTTAATATGAAGGATAACTAGATAGCCAATCCAAGAACATATGAAATGTTAAAATGAAGGATGACCACTAGTTAATCCAAGAACCATCTTATAATGAATATGAAATAATACTTGTCGATAATCGCATCAATAATGATAATCATAAATCAACAAAGATAAGTAAGAGTCCACACACCTTGATTCCATTGTATAAATGACTTGAACAAAATAAGATAATTTAGTATCTTAATCGCGCCACCCCTCAAATCCCGAAACAATCGAATACTCTACGCTTAAGGAAGAACGGGTTTCGCTCACATGAAAATCTTGAGATACTTTTTCAGAATAATATGTGGTGTGAGAACGGAAAGCGGTGGTACTAGGTTTTTATATGCAAGAACTCATAAATATATTAATTTGGGCAATTATAACGGTAGCTAAATCTATTCAAATCTCCATAATTGAATATTATGAAATCATTAACCGTGGAAGAGGAAATGGCATGATTACAATCAAGAGCAAATCACGTATATAGAATAACATTTTATCTTGAAAATGAAGAACCATATCTTGGTTTTTATAAAAGAAATATTTGGCCAAACATTAATTGGATGAAAAGTTACACATCCACACTTATATAGAAATTTAAGGGACATTAATATAGATTTAAGGAATTTTAATATAAATTTAAAGGACTTTAATATAAATTTAAGGGAATTTAATATAAATTACTATTACTAATATTTCTATTATATACATAGTTATAAATAAATAAATCATTTAAGAGAATAGAGTAAATCATGGTTCTAAAAAAAATGATGCAACACATAAGCGAAATAATTTAAATATTTGTGAGACTCTTCAAAAAAATGATTTGAGAATTTGAGATATGGATGCTAAGTTTTACTTTTAAACAAAAACACCCCATTAATCCTCTTAATTTCTCCAATAAGTTACAAATCAATACATTAAAAATAAATCAATCACCTTAATAAATCAATACATAATCAACACGTTACAAAACAATACATTAAAAAGAAAATTTTATTTAATGCAAAATCAATCACCTTAATTAAATAGTATTTATGCACAATTTATTTAATGCAAAAATAAATCAACATAATTTATGCACAATTTATTTAAATGCAAAATAATTCAACATAATTTATACACAATTTATTTAATGTAAAATAAATCACCTTAATAAATAGTATTTATGCATAATTTATTTAATGCAAAATAAATCAACATAATTTATGCACAATTTATATATTCCAAAAATAAAAATATGAAATGCATACTCAACATGGTAATTTTTTTTAAAATCATAATAATAATAGTAAAACCACATAAAATAACTTTATAATATAACCCCTTTGGGACGGGTTGTGACAGATGTGTGCGGAAGTGTAGGCCCTATGAAACGTCTCGGTTGGAAAACCGGTTTTATGCTGAGTTTTATGAAATGCAGTTTTGTTGGGATGTGACTCAATTGTTGATTTGACTGATCCCAAAACCCTGTGTTGATTGGTGAACCATTCCTTTGGAAAAGTTAACACCTTTGTCTCTGAGTGTTTCATGTTCAGTAGACTAGCCTTCAGTATGGTTCCGGCTCAGTAATTTTGTCTGCTGTCCTTCAGTAGACTATCCGCCGCAGCGCCATGGAGTGAAGATTCAGTAGTGCTGGACTCAGCAGGAGCAACATACTGAAAGGTGTTCAGGAGTCAGTAGAACTAGACTCAGCAGGAGCATTTTACTGTACTCAGAGTCTTGACCTTTAGTAGAGATGAACTCAGCAGAAGTATACTACTAAACCTATGGGTCAGACTCAGAAACGGCCTGTCAGTTTCTTTGACTTATAGTGGACTTCAATATCATTCCAGTAGAGTGGTCCGATGTCGTACAACTGAGAGAAGTCAGCTTCAGTATCAACCTTGAAGTCTGCAAGTGTCTCAACCACTTTCTATACCTCGACCAATTACAAGCAGCCAGCTGGAAAAGTATCTGTAAAAAGCTTCAAGTCAACCACTTTCCTGAAAAAGTTAGTGGACTCTGCGGAAATTCAAAAGAGCCGTTAGCTACCCAATAGAGTGACACGTGGACTGTTTGTCTCCAACGGATCTACCATAGCTCACATCTATAAATAGAGGGAACATCAAATTGAAGAAAAATGATACAACACAACGACATACGAACAGAGCATCAAGCAAACAAGAACACAAGTGATACGCGGCGATCTTTAGAGCTCAATCTTAGCGTGAAAAACATACAACTTGCTCTAAGGGAACACAAGCTTACATAGAACTCAAGCGTCTAACATCCAAGTGAAGAACACGAACCTAGAGAGATTATTCCTCATTGTTCTTCACTCTATAAGCCTTTCTTGTTCCTTTTCCCTCTAGCCTAAGCTCAACTGTATTTATCTATAGCTTAGACCAAAGGAGTTCAATTTATTGAACCATTCTTAGTGTTAAGAACTCCTTCATCGTTGGAGATACATTCAAACATATTTTTGTTTGACCCTATAAACTGAGACTTGCTCAGTATAATCACAAGACTGTGTTTGTCTAGTGCACAAACCAACTGAGACTAACTAAATATAATAAAATAGCCTCTTGCCTTGTTCGGGACAGTGGACGTAGGATCTTGCGTATCCGAACCACTTTAAAGGTCTCTGTATTTATAACTACTGCATTGATTTAATTGTTCATACTGAAAACTATTTACAAAATCATCCAACTGAGTTTCAGTAACAAGCTTAACTGATTGCACTAATCTGCTGAAATAGTTTTTATAAACAAATGTGTTTCAAATCAAACTAAACTGGGCCTATACTTTCCGCACGCTACTGAACCCTACTGAACGCTTTTGAATTCCGACATCAGTCAGCTAGCAAAGCTCAGCACCTTCAGTCACTTTGTCTACGCGATCAAGAATAGCTTGCCTGGTTTACTGAACTCATTCAGTAGGCAATCTCCGTTAATAGGACTGTTCGCGTTCTAGTTTGAGAAAAAGATTTTCAGGTGTATTCACCCCCCCCCCAACACCTGAACATTTGACTTGGGACCAACAAGTTTTATGTAATATGATAAGTTAAGAAAAGCAACAGTAAATTAACACATCAAGTATTTAAAGTGGATCGGATATGCTGGGTCCTACGTCCACTGTGCTGACACAAGCAGGAGAACTTGTATTATTTATAGTGACCAAGTCTCAGTGATTTGTTCACAGGACATACACAAACTTGTTGCTTATACTGAGCAAGTCTCAGTGATCTATTCACAGGACAAATTCTCTACTTATAGTCGTAGTGACTTTGCAGGGTTTTCAAACTTAAAGAGTTTGAGCTTCTCCAACTATGAGGAAGTTCTTATAATAAGAACATTTCACAAAATGTGAACTCCCTCGGGGTTTATAATAAGAACATTTAGCTAGCTAATTTAAGAGAAGGGGAACAAGTATTCTCTAGAGAGAAGAACTAAAGAAGATTTTAATTTAAGTCCAAGTTCTTCGCTGGATATGCAGTGAGCTTGCTAGAGATTGTTTGTGCGTTGAAAGCTTTTGGTTACTGCATGAAGACTCTCCTCTATTTATAGTCTTCGATTTGTGAATAGATCCGTTGGAGAGGGTCTAACCACGTGTCGAAACGACAAGGAAAATGGCTACTTAAATTTTAACGTTGATGAGTAGGTGCACTATAGAGATACGCCTCTTTTTCAGTCTAGGAGCAGCTTTTGTCAGAACAGGTAAAGCGTTGTCGGCTCCTTATTGGTCGAGGTAGATTGGTAGGTGAGGCTTGTCAAACATCAAGGTTGACTCCCTCTGAATCCTCGGACATTCAACTGAAGTGACTTCCTACAGACGTTCTTCTGAGCATTAAGTGCATGGGCACGAATTCATCTGTAGATTCAGTTGGTGGTCGGCTGACCAACTGACTTCTTCGATCCTGAGTCCATCAGCTGAGTGCAAGATCTTCTACTAAACTTCGCATCTAGTGAACTATAGCCTACTGAGTTCCTAACATGCTGAACTCAAACTAAGCTATTACATAATCGAAGGTTCATCATTCAGCTAAGGGTTTGGGGATCTTCAAATCTATAAAAGTATATTCTACTGAATCTCATCCCAACAGGATCCATCAGCAATTGTTAAGACAAGATCTAGATTCTATCAAGGAGAAAGTGCTCTATACTCCTGTTTCTTGTCTACTGAAGAACCTCACTCTATTGAGGATGCGCTAAATGATGCTGACTGGGTCACTGCCATGCAAAAAGAGCTCAACCAGTTTTTCAGAAACGACGTACTGAAGGAAGATTGGAAGTCATTCACCTACTCCTAGCATATGCAACTCATCAGCGCTTTACTGTCTATCGGATGGATGTAAAGTCAGATTTTCTGAACAGCGTACTGAAGGAAGAAGTCTATGCAGAACAACCGTCTGGCTTTCAGTAGGGACATCAAGTGTACAGACTTAAGAAAACAATCTATGGATTAAAACAAGCACCCAAGGCTTGATATAATACCCTCTCAGAAGACTTTCTACATCAGAGAGGTTTTTAGAAGGGAACCATAGACCGCACCTTATTCAGCATCAAGTCTGATAATGACATTCTACTGGTGCAGATCTACATGGACGACATCATTTTAGGATCTAGAAATCTGTCTATGTGTCAGCAATTCGAGAAAATGATGAAGGAAAAATTTGAGATGTCTATGATTGGTGAAATGAGTTATTTCCTTGGCCTTCATATGAAGCAATTAAAGAAAGGAATATTTATAAGCCAAGCAAAGTATACCGGAGATCTCATTAAGAGATTCGGTTGCGAATCTTGCAAATCTGTCAAGATTCCAATAAACACAAATCTGAAAATTGATCTTGACAAAGAGGGAGTTTCTGTTAATTCTACAGACTATCGTGTTATTAATGGTTCTTTATTAGACTTAATTGGCAGTAGACCTGATATAACATATGTCGTAGGTGTATGCGCGAGATTTCAGGCGAATCACAAGCAAAGTCATCTAGACTCAGCGAAGAAGATTCTCCGATACCTGAAAGGAACACCTGATATTGGGTTATGGTATCCTGCTGATGATAATATTGAACTAATTGGATATTCTGATGTTGACTTAGAAACATGTAGAATCGACAGAAAATCAACCTCAGGAACTTGTCGTCAGTTCCTCGGTGGTAAGCTAATATCTTGGTGTTCCAAGAAACAACATTCAGTAGCTATGTCCACTACTGAAGCTGAATACATGGTTGCCGGAAGATGTTGTTACCAAATCGTTTGATTTCGACAGCATTTGCGTAATTATGATATTCATTAAGATGAAGTGCCAATCTACTGCGACAATATCAGTGCTCTTGCAATCACTCAGAATCATATTCTACATACGTGATGCAAGCATGTGGATATCAGGCATCACTTCATCAGAGATCATGTCGAGAAGAAGGACATCAGAATGGAGAAAATCCATACTGACAAGCAAAGAGCCGACATACTGACCAAACCTTTAGTTGAGACCAGATTCAACGACCTCTCAGTAGAACTAGGTCTACTGGATCCTACTGACTCAGTTTAGTACGTCGAGCCCGGAAGTACTGAGTGAGGGGGAATCAACCCTCAGTGTAGCTGAACTACTCAATATCGTCACAGTGGCATCAGTTGACTACTATGTTCAGCTCATAGGTTTAGAATATTTATTCATCATACTTCATATTCAGTACCCATTGCATTTATTTCACTTAGGATGTCATTAATAAAAACATTTTCATTAAAAGCACGATATTCCATATACTAATTGTGGCACATTAAATGCATGTCTTAAACTCTTTTAACATTTAATCTCTGTGGTTTATCTTTTAAATTCAGATCAATCGGAACTGTCTACTAAATGAACCGCTCATATTCACTCATTTTATATATATGATTCAGTTGATTTGAAAAACTAATTTCCGCCATTATCGATCAACTTAGTGCACTGCATATCTACTACATTCGACATCCATTACTTCTATATCACTAAATTCTTCGGTAAATCTCTTAAACTTAATCTGCATAACTAACTTACTCTATTTTCAAGTGCTAACATATATTTTGCAGATTGAGTTTCTGTGGCGACTTCTCCAAACAATGAAGTTTTGATCCCGTCGGATATGGAGGAGATTATTTCCAATAAGCGTGTGTGGTTCGAGCCAGTCATGGCGTTCAAAACATGTGGGTTGGAGTGCATGGAGCCTATATTCAACACTCTTCATTCATTAAGGCTCGAGACGCTCCTGACTAGGGTTCCTCATCAGTGCCTTCCAAGGCAAGTAGTTGAGTTCTAAAAGTATCTTAGGGAGAATGACGAAGGCTTCAGAGACCTTCTACATCTCCTGCATCTGGTGCACGCATTGACTGAAAACCTTCTACATCTCAGCCCGAAAAACTCAGCATATCTGGCTACTAAGCTGAAGATGTACGAGATGTTTCAATCACCACTATCAACAAAAGCATCAAACGTCAGGGTCATAAGAACCGTCTTCTCGCCAAAGACATGCATATCAAATGGAGCAAATCCACTCAATCTCAAACACAGAAACTCGGTGACCTGACAACTAAAGTGCAGAGGATCAATGCTCCAATTATCCCAGATACTGAAGAGATCCTTCGTAAGGCACTAGAAGCTCAAAGGACAGATTTATCATAGCAATATCAACATACAAAGTCAGGCACAAATCTTCACTTAGAAGATGGTAATTGCATTATCCGATGTCCTCAAAGTTGTAGAAGAGCGTAACCGACTAACTACTGAAAGTGTCTCTAAGGCACTAGTAGAATAAGCTCAGGTAGGCCGAGTTTTAAAAGAAGAAGTCATCAAGCTAGTCGATGACTACTTGCAGAAAAATGAGGCTGCCAAAGCTGAAGTACTCAAAGCCGCCCAGACTGAACATGACAAACACTGGGATGAGTACACAGATGTCCTCAAAGACATTGACTCCAGAATCAATACAGTAAATCTCGCAGTCTCAGGCCTTACTCAGAAGGTTACTGCCCTCTCCACCTTAATTGATGATGCCAATAATGGGGAAGGTATTACAAGAGCTCAGTTGATATCTATACTCAAAGTTGAAGAACCTGTGGAGAAAGAGTCCAAGGGAGAAGGAAATAAAGAAGAAGAATCAAGTAAGGGGAAGGTAATAAGGGAGAAGGATCAGCAGCATCTAATGAGGCAGTTGTGGATGAAGTGGCTCAATATGGAGAAGAGCTGAATGAAGATGAGCCAATACGTTCAGCAGCCAAGGGCAAGGCTCCAGCAGCTGATAGCCCACCACCTCCTCCTAAAGAGAAAAATCTCAAGTTCATATCTCCTGAAGAACAGGTTGCTTCTGATGAAGAGATGGCAAGAGAATCACCAGAGTAAGAAGAAGCCAATGCTAAAGCTAAAGCTAAAAAGAAGGGCATTCAGATCAATGTCCCAGTGCTGAAGAAGACTAGATCTGTTACGCCTAGACAAGAGCTCAAGCTACTGAAGCTGAGAAAGAAAAAGCTCCAGAGACTCAGAAGTCCAAGTCAGCTGAGCCTAGTGAAGTTGAAGTTGATATAGAGTCAGAGCAGAACATTCCATCTACCAAGCTGACCAAAGAGCAGGAAGTTGAAATGAAAGAGGTATATGATGCTTGCGAAAGAGGTATGGACCTAACTGCTGAAGCCAAACAGGTTCGAGAGGCTAGAGAGAGAGTCAGATTAGCCGACCTAGAGGCACTCAGGCAGAAGATAGAGAAAGCTGCCAGGAAAAGAGTCCCTGAGAAAGATAGGTGTATGGAAATATCGAGAAGATCATTTATCCAAGGACTGATGAATAGGTGCCATGGAAAATAAATCATGCATGGGAAGAGATCACGGTGCCATTCATCAAAAGTTTCTATGTCTGGAAGACAATGAATGAGCCAAATCCAGAAGTGGCATTCAAAGAATTTCTTATGATCTCAGATTCAGACGTATACGCAGAAACTCAGACTGCTTTTAGACAGTCAGGCTTATCTCTCAAAGCACCTGAATACAAGATTTTGCCTCCTCCTCTTACTCTAGAAGGCCAGATTTGCCAGAAAGAGGTTGAGTGTGAGATCGAGGTAGCTATGCAAAGAAGAGATCTATCACTGACTGATCCAGCTAATAAAGAAGACATCAAAGAGCTGAGGAACAGTGTGTATACATCATATGGACTAGAAGTGCCAAAGAAGAAGTCAACATACTTCAAGGCGAGGTTGCAGAAGTTTAAGAAAACCGGCTGACTCCTTATAGATTAGATCTGATAGCTATAGAATTTCAATGTACTTGTAACGATTATTCTTTATATATGAAATTCTATATCTTTTGGCTCTTACACTTATGTTGTTATATGGTTAATACTTTTACTTAGTGTATTTGTCATTTGTGATGTAAAGGTTTTCGCATCATCAAATAGGGGAAAATTGTTATGTACAAGATTCAATAATATGAAGATTTGACGATCCCAAAACCCCATAGTTGAATGATGAACCTTGATAATGCAATAGCTTAGTTGAGTTCAGCCTTTTGGGAAATCAGTAGGCTATCTAGAGTTCAGTAGCTGATAGGTTCAGTAGAACATCTTTTGTTAGCAGGATGAACTCAGCACCTGAGACTCATTTGGGTATCTTATAACCCACTAAATCAGTAAAGAAATTCGTGCCAAGTGCTGAAACTCTCAGAAGAATGTCAGTAGGAGACAACTCAATAAAGGTGTCCGAGAAATCAGAGGAAGTGAGCTCAGCATCTGTTTTGGAGTTTGAACAAGCCTCACCAACTCCCTAACCTCGACTAATAAGGAGCTACTAGCACTGTACTTGCACTGACTGAAAGTTGCTCCCTATACTGATAAAGAGAGAATCTCTATAGTTACATTCAAATTCAAGATGGCCTTTTTTCTTGGCGTTTGCGACAAGTTTCTAGACTCCCTCCAACGGATCTATTCATGAGTCGAAACTATAAATAGAGAACAATCTTCATACAAAGAAAATACCAGGAACCAAAAGCATTCAAGCACTCAAAAGCTCAAGAAATCAAAAAACACACTCAGCGAATAACTTATACTTAGAGAGATAATTCTTAGTTCTTCACTCTAGAGATTCATTGTTCCCTTTCTCTATTCTAAGCAATCCTTGCCAAGTCTTAAGCTTAGAAAAACCGAAGGAATTCAACTCATTAAACTGTTCTTATTATAAGAACTCCTTTTAGTTGGAGAAACTCAAACCTTGTGTTTGTACATTTGCAAAGTTGCTACAACTATAAGCAGTGAATCTGTCCGGTGTACATATTATTGAGAACTTGCTCAGTATAATAAAGACAATACATCATGCATGTGTTCGGGAGAGTGGACGTAGGATCTTGTGTATCCAAACCACTTTAAAAATTACTGTGTAATTTACTATTTTATTGCTTACTCTTCATACTGCATAAAATCCTTTTCAAAGCATAAACTCAGTATTTCAGTAAAATCTAAATCGACGCACAAGCACGACTTTAAGATATTTTTATAAAAATATTTTTCTATAAGAGACGAATTAAAATTGAGCCTACATTTCCGCACTTATTCTTCCACAGAATTTAATGCAGACTGACTGAATTCAGTAGACGGGACTCTGTAGATAGAACCACTATGCCCACGCGATTTGAAGCTTAACTTGGCGAGCTGAACTACTCACCAAGAACATTCAGTATCATACTGAGCTTCCCGTTCGAGTTGAAATTTGTATTCAGGTTTATTCACCCCCCCCCCCACACACACACTTGAAGACTCGTCTCTGGACTAACAAAATCCAAACTATTTTCCGCCATTATTAAATCTTGATTGCTCTGCATACCATTATTTCATATAGGTTTCTACACATTCAAGCACTTAATCTACGGTAAATCTTCTAAATCTTAAACTACAAACACTAACTTACTTTATTTTCAAGTGCTAACGCCAGTTTAGCGGATTTCTCATGGTGAAGTACAAATATGAAGTTGTTCTTGTTTCGTATGAGATCAACAAGATCATAGAGAACGCATGTGGTTTGAGCCTGTTATGGTGTTCCAAAGTCATAGTTAGATTTCATGGACCAATATATGAAGCTCTTTCTGCGTCTGAGTAGGAGACCTTTCTTACACGAAGACATCTCTATTGTGTGCCTCGCCAGGTTGCTGAGTTTTTCTTCAATCTCAGATTTGATGATGATGATGACGTGTAGATCACATCTTTCACCTATCAGAAGGAAGTTTGTCCTAATCATTGGAACCGAAAGTGGACAATCTTCAGTTGAAAGACCGTCACTATAAGAGCTTTAAACTTCCGAACGAAGGTATCCCTCCCGTTGGATACAAGGAGACTGAGTTGAACGCATACCTTCAGATATTTTGTGGCTGATTCGACGTAGTATTCAAGGTTGCCTTCCCAAAGAATCAGCTGCTACCCGAATTCAGAGGACTAGCATATATTGTTACTCATATCCTGACCAGTTCAGCAGGATCATTCGATCACAATCCAAGTCGTGACTACAGCTGATGATGGCCATATATGATAGGGTGAAAGTTAACTCGGTAACTTTTTCGCCAACGAGCTTGGGACTCAGGCTTGGAAGTTTATTGAGGACAAGGATGGTGTGAGGAGGCTCACTTCAGTTGAAAAAATCTACTCTAGGAAGCAGCGTCTCGATCATGACTACAGACTCCTGCTCAGGAAATGTCTCCTACACAAACTTTTAAGTATTTTTTGACAAGAAGTTGATCAAGTTTCAGAGTCGAGCTGCTATTGAAAAATCTATAAGTCGTGGTACCACTTCATTGAAACGTTCAGTACCTGCTACGTCTCTGAGCACACAACTTGAAACCTCAAAGAAAAGAAGATTGACAAAGAAGATTGACACTCCACCTCCTACTGTGGAGCAAATAGATATCATGGATTCATATTCTTGCAAGGAGGATGTCACTCTGAAGGAAAAGGTAAAGAGAATCAGCTCTAAAGAAACTCAGTCGAAGCTGATAATTAGGACTGAAGAGCTTCCTTCGACTGAAACCTTAGAAGACTTGGCTTTTGCAGTTCAAACTGCTAAGAACAGAGTTGAGGAAGAAGTGTCTTATCTCATTCCAGAGATCGCCGATCACTTTGATCTGATCGACATAGCCTGCAGGGCTAGAGTTCATACGCTTCTCCGATTCCTAGACTGGGACATTCTTAACGAGACGATTGAACTAAGGATAGTGCCCACATTGACAACAGATGAGCAACTACTAAGATTAGAGATAGGGTATGGTGAACCCTCTGATATTGCCTCCATTGATGATCTAAGATCTACAATGCTCCTCCTACTAAGTTAGAAAGAATGAATTAAATCTCCTATTCAAACTCAGCAACAAGATAATGATGATAATGATGTTGATTAGGATTCAACACCCAATGATGTAGACCAAGGAAAATCTGCTGAGGGTGACTTTCCCAACGTTCCGAGTGATCATTACGATGCCCCACCACCTCCTCCATCTAGTGTTGTTACTGCTACTACTACATCTTCTGATCCATTGCAGCCGATCACTTCGACTGAGCTGAGACTAGCCAGTTCTCGCTATCAGGCCAAGCCACTAAAAGAAATCTCTGCAAAGAGTATCAACAAAGACTTAAATAAGCAAGGTGAGAAAAACACACTACTGACCAACGACGTTCATATAAAATAGTCTCAATACACTAAGGCACAAACTGAGAAGATGGATTCTCTCACTGTTGTAGACAAGAGGATCATTGAGACTCCCTCTCTTGATATTGAGTCAATCTTCAAGACCACCTTAGAAACTCAGAAGTAAGACCTCACAACACAATTTCAGAAGACACTTGATCAAGCTCAATCGTTCTCTAAGAAGATGTTAGAAGTCGTTCAGGCGATGCTGAAGACTACTAAAATAAACAGACTAGATGTTGAACGCATATGTCAAGTGATCAACCAACAGGCGTCGGCACTAGAAACTACCAGGGAAGACTCCTCGCGACTGCTCACTGACTTCCATCAGAAGCATGAAAATGATATCGATACGTTTCTAAAACTCATCCGCAGGATCATGGGCGTGACTAGGAATCATACACAGGGGGAATCTACGCTATTGAGGTAGGTTTTGACATTTTTAAGAATTATGTGGATGCCCTCAATCGCCACGTCACGACCCTCATTACCATCTCGTTCAAAGATAATTATGTCAAAAAACGTGAAGGGAAAATGAAAGAGGATTAGGAACTGACTATAATCTTTGATCCCTCAGTAAGAGAGAAGGAAGAGGATGCAAGGGAAGTGTCAGTAGTTCCAGTAGTTGTTGGAGGATCGAGAGGAGAAGGAGAGGAGAAAACCATATTTATTGATAAGGATGAGCCCGTTGTACAACGATCAGAGGAAAAAGGCGAGGCCCCAGCCATCAGTAGCTCTCCTACTTTACCTCCTCTATCGCCTTTTAAGAAGTTTGCCAGCACAGAAGCGCAACTAGAATACGATAAGAAGGTTGCTAAGCAGCTTCATGACGAAGAAGTTGCCAAGCTGAAAGCTCAAAGAAGAAGGGCATAATGATTAAGACGACAGTTCCAAAGTGAGCTAGGATTGTTGTACCCAGACAACTCAAAGCCACAAAGCTTAAATATCAGAAAGCCAAAACTGTTGATTCCTCAAAATCCACTAAGTTGTCAACTCAAGACTCAAGAGTTAAAGCCAAACAGAGCCCTACAGATCATCGGATTCTTTCCACTTGACTAACAAAGGCTCAACTAGTAGAAGAGAAAGAATTATGGGACGCATGTGAAAGAGGCATAGATATTACAGCTGAGGCTACGCAAGTTAGACAGGCCAAAGATAAGCTGAAGAAAGCTGAGATTGATGCTCAAATCGCTAAGACTCAAAAGGAAGAAAGAGAGAATTTCGGACATGAGCAGAGAGATTACGGTCACATGTAAATTCTTCAGACGTGGTCCTTCGAAACACAACTTGAAGACGTACATATATCCTTGTGCTGACAAGTAGGTCACCAGGAATCTAGATCAAAAGTGGGAATCAATCAAAGTCGAATTTATCAAGAGATTCTCATCAAATGTATCAACATACACAAGTGACCAAGACAAGTAACTTCTTATCTATATTGCAGCCTAAATCAGTAACTTGTCCTAAAGTTGCCTCAGCTGTGATAACTGTTTATATCTCACTAGTTGAACCAATCACTATAGTCTCCTGTGATCTACAACACACTGTATAATCTAACTCTTTTGTGAGATAAATGACTAATTTGTGCAATTATAATGGTCAGATAGGAAAATAACAATAGTGGTAACAAGAAACATTGTATACAAGTAAATACGTAGATTGTTTTCAGTATACAAACCCAACACGTGAAACTTCTTGTACTTAGTCGCTTGTGATCTGACTGAAGTCAATAAACAGTGTTCAATATCTTAAACCACTCCGCCTATGCAATTCGAAAGCTTAACTGGCAAGCTGAACTATTTAGTAAGCAAACTCAGTATCAGATTGACTTTCGCATTTGCGTTTGAACTTGGACTTCGGTGTATTCAACCCCCCCCGAGTTTAGACCAACATGACTTTCAAGGTTTCAAACACAAGGATTGGGTTTTTCTCATACTGTGAATGAGTTCTTACAATAAGAACAGCTCGAAGATGAACTCCTTCTGCTTCTAAGCTTATGATCTAATAGGGAATGCTTAGAGAATAGGGAATGAGAACTAAGTTACTCTAGAGTGAAGAACTATATCAGATTTCTATGGTTTGAGAGTTCTTCGCTTTGTATGCTTTTGAGAATGCTAGAGTTTTGATCGCTTGAATGCTTTGTGTTCCCGGTATCTTCAACACTCAAATATCAATCTCTATTTATAGTCTTGACCCATGAAAAGATTCGTTGGAGAAGACCTAGCCACATGTCAAAAGCGACGAGGAAAACGACCATCTTCAATTTGAACATCATCGTAGAGATTCTCTCTCTTTCAGCTTGAGCGCAGCTTTATGTCATGGCAAGTATAGCACTGGCAGCTCTTCATTTGTCGAGATTAATTGGTAGGTGAGGCTTGTTCAAACTCCAAGACTGATGCTGAGTTGATTTCCTCTGATATCTCATACACTTTACTGAGTGGTCCTCTACCAACATTCTCTGAGAGATTCAGCATGTAGGTCAATCCTTTGGTACTGATACTCAACACACATTTAGTAGATTCGAATGAATCACATTGAGTCTTTATACACTGAGTCTAGCAACTGCTGAGAAGAATAATCTACTAAGACTGCATCAGCTACTAAACTCTATCTAGCTTACTGAGCTCCTAACATGCTGAACTCAACTAAATTATTACATTATGCTGGTTCATTATTCAGCTAAGAATTTTGGATCTTCAAATCTTTCATTAAATCATCACCCGTCAATTTCCTCTTATTTTATGATGTCAAAAGGTGATCTGAACTTCAGTTAGTAGATCAGGATCAGTGGTAATAAGCATCTCTTCAATAAGGTAATCTGCATCTATTATGTCTAACCATAGTTTCCAAACGTAGAGTATTAAACTAAACGGATTTCAAAATCTTTCAATCTTTGTAAGCTATCATGATTCACCATATTTGCCAAACATTCGAGAAAATTAATGCCAACCATGTATAACAATTAAAAATCCAATTGAATTCATGTAAATTACCTAAGTTAATATTTAATACTATAACACATGCATTCTAACAAAACTGAATATAGCCACTATTGTTTTCAATTAAAACGGTAACTGCACAATTCATTTACATAACAAGTTAATAATCACCAATCAAATTGCAATTTTGACCAAATATGACATATTTTCTAATTTTGATCTATGGTAATACCATCGGAACCCTAGCATAGGAACAGATAAAAATCAGTTTTTACGACTTTGCAAAATGACAAAGGCCGATTCATGAATTAGATATATCCAAATTCTGTCGGTAGTTAACGTCAATTAAACCAAAGTAGACGCAAATTTATATAACATGCATTATCAAATTCCGATGGCGGTTGAATCAATTCCTCTATCGTCGGAGCGTCGGTCTCTCTCTCGATTCTCCGACCCAATCAGTACATGGAATAAATGAATAAATTAAACGAGAAAAATCATGGGCTCTAACACGCCCCCTCACGTGTATGAACATCAGACTACTACACGTGGAAACAAATGGCCCATAAGGACCGGTCCATCATAGGAACCAAACAAACCAACATCGCTTGTGCATTCTCTGAAAATAAATTGGGCCACATTCCCCTTAAAAGGCCTTATAAAGGGAAGGAATATCCAAGCTTATATAGAAGAGTCAGGATATTCACCAAGTCGATCTGGAACATAATAATGGGCTCTAACGTAACATGTTATACTTTAGAGAGAATAATAGAGAAAGCGTAAATAGATGTATATTATTATGAGGACCAGAGATCCCTATTTATTATGAGGACCAGAGATCCCTATTTATAAATAGTATTTGGAATAGTTTAAATAAGCTGATTCTGGGCTTTTTCACTGGAGAAACACTTTTTTTAATGTTTTGAATGTAGGTTTCTGCTTTGGAGCTTTAAACAAACCAGAATAAACAGAAGCCATAAGATGCTCATAGGGTGCTTTTTAAAGGCAAAAACAAAAAAAAAATTGAAAAACAGCTTATGAGAGTGTTTGGAATATTGTTTTTCCTAAAATTAAGATTTTTTTTAATATTACAAACACTAAAATTTTTTACTTCAAAACAACTTTAATCAATTTTAAGCATATCTAACTAAAAGCTGCTTATAAAAACTATTACAAACACTGTCATAGAGCTACAAAATTGAGCTTTTGAGACTTTAAGAATTTATATGATCGCCACTAAATATGGTAATTATCTATACAAATTTATATACAACAAATTTTTAATTTTATATATTTCAAGAATTAATTAACGCATACAAAATATTTGTGGTTTTGTGAGGTATATTGGTGATGAGTCGTTTTCGTACTTAGTGATTTCAGGCCGAAAAGTGCGTCAATTGGCCAATCGGTGCACTTGCAGTGGCGTATTATGCAGGGTTTCGGTGCTGACGTGGCATGATGAAGAGGATATTAATTGGCGCGTTTTGGTGAAGAAAAGGCGCGGAAAGTCGCGAATTAAGGCACGGTTATTAGGATAGGGAAAGATCAAGAAAATATCTTTTGGTGGTTAAGGAAAGATCTTGTTTCCTTATCCACCCAAATCTTTTCCTTATCCTAATTTAACCTACCTTGGAGAGGAAGAAAAGGAGGAGTATATTAAGAGATGTTGAGGGACGAAAATCACACGCCTTATACACAGGAAACAACCATTCGAACACGTCCCAACATCCCGAGCTCACATTCCGGCCATTGCTCCCTTCCGATCCCAACCGCCGACCGCCGCCGCACCATCGCGCCGCCGAACTGCCCAAGCCGAAGACCATATCCGAACCATCCCTGAACCATCTGAACCAGATTTCCGCAGCATAGCTTAGAAGAAAAACAGCGCTTTAAATTTCCGTCTTTCATGTTCTTTAAACTCCGTAGCTTAAATTCTAGTTTTATTTCATTTTGCATTTAATCGTTTTTTCTAGGAACTTAGTAATTTCAAATTCGAACCTCTTGTTATTTCAATTTAAGATTTTAGTTAAATTTCGCAAGTTGTTATTTTCTGCTATTTCACATCTTAATAAGTTTAAATTTAGAATTCGTGCATGCTAGATTTATGGTTACTCGTTTTTATGTTTCTGTTCTGGAAACTGTCCCAATTGTACAACCGAATCATCAGCATGAGTAGCTAAACTTTTTAGGGTCCGGCAGAATGTGAATGCACACGTGAACAGTACATGAGGCTTAGGTGCTCATAATTAATCAATAGGGTTTCGGGATAATTCGGAATTAATAAACTGGCTAGTAATTTAGGCTTGATCACCCTAGGTTGCGCAGTCTGTAGCTAACTTAGTACTTCCATCGTTTCTCGTGGAACAAGGCTAGGTAAGTAGCAAAATTATTCGTAGAGTAATTGGATTAAACCGATAGGAGACTATGAGATGCCCAACATACGAGTAGGCTCCTATACTAGGCTCCCTTAGTTCGATAAAGCTGTCTAGCTATTAAATCTATTGATTGCCCAACAACGTAGGTTGTAGCTAGGTTAGGGAAGTAGCCGTTTCGATGCCCAACATGGCGGTTACCGACTAAGTAAGTGGGAGTGAGGATCACGCAGTTTAAGTTACGGTAGTCTATAACTAGTAGATTCTTGAGATTAATTCATTTTATGTGCCAAGGATTGGAATAACGTGTGCATGAATATTCTGCTGGACCTGCCTTTCAGTTGCCCAGTTAATACAGTTTATTTCTCGTTTTCTGTTTTTATTCTTGATTTTAATTTTACAAGTTCTTAGTTTAATAGGAATCCCAAATCTTGCATGGTCGCTAACCAAAACCCCAGATAAGTAGGAAAAATAAAGTGTCTAGTCGTCCGTTCCCTGTGTTCGATACCTGTGAACTATACTGAAGTAATTATCTGATTTTTGCAGGATTATTTGGTGCAATACAGCGATCACCAAATTGGCGCCGTTGCCGGGGAACGGTGTTAACTAGTTTCTTTGATTTTTCTACTAATCTTTCGTGCTTTTTAATGTTGCATGAGCAGGTCTTCCAAGCCTAATCTGATATTCGATCCTGAGATCGAGAAAGCAGCTAAAAGAAATAGGAAGGAGACAAAGCTGCAAAAGCAACAAATTACGTCCGGGCGTGCAAAGACGTCTTAACCGCCCAACCAGGAGACAAAACATCCGCCGTTGATCCGATCGCGACTCGAACCGCAGACTGTTTTGTTCGACAAAACACTCCACAACACTCCAGTAACAAGCTCAGAATCAGAGGAGGAAGAGATGGAGGACGAAGTGCATGATCCACCACCCTTGAGGATGAATATCGGATCGCTTGACATGGGAGCGGACCTACCGGGACCAATCCAAATCACTACTACAGAACAAATAGATGTCAAGCCGAACATGGTCGCCGCCATGCCGAAGTTTTATGGAAGGACGAACGAGAATCCAAATTCCTTTTTGGCGTCGTTCAACCAAGTGTGTAATCTGCACCGGCAGGGCAACCTGGACGCTTTCAAGCTCAAGGCCTTTCCATTCACTCTTCAAGACGGAGCACAAGTGTGGTTCTCTAGTCTAAAGCCGAACACGATCACTACGTGGGCCCAGATGCGTACGGTCTTCCTAAAGAAGTATTTCCCGCAATCAAAGACAAATGCATTAAAGAAGCAGATTTTCGGGATTGCTCAAGAACTCGATGAGACCTTTGGCGCATACTGGGAGAGATTTGGACGACTCGTCGATAGTTGTCTGAACCATGGCTACTCGGATGTGGAGCTTCTACAGATTTTTTATCAAGGAATGACAGACGAAGCCAAAGCCATGGTTGATATCGGTCTAAGGGGGAATTTCCATACAAGCCTCTACGAAGATGCAAGGAATATAATCGAAGGACTTGCGGAATCCACCTCACAATACAAGGGGCCGAGACCAACAAGGAGAGCTGTAAATTGGTCTCATTCTGACTACTTGGATGAGATCGATAATAAAGTGGAGGCAAAATTCAGCCTATTACAAGACAAGCTCGACTTGCTACTCAAGCAGAACGCTCCCGCTTCAAGCCAATCAAATGCCGATCACGCATGTGGAGCGTGTGGAGAAAAAGGACATACCTCACTACAATGTCCAGGAGAAGAAGTAAACGCAGCTGGAAATTGGAGCGGACGGCAAAGGGGTTCATCCGAACCTTCGATGGAGGCAACCGGAGGAACAATTTCAACCAAGGAATCCGCCTCAACAACAATTTCGGCAAAGAATATCAGCATCAACAAAATTTTCAAGCAACCTTACCAGGCCCCTAATCGAATGGCTACCAAGGCGTATAGACCTCCACATCAAAGGCGGTTCCAAAGCGAGAGTGCTCCGGTTGCCCAACCGGAGCACCGTAATCCATTAAAAAAGCTTTTGGCCGAAATGGTTTCTTCGCAGAAGGATACTACTGCATTCCAACAGCAAATGCAGCGGGAGATCAATCAGACAAAGAAGGACCAACAAGCTACAATGGATCAGTTGGCCAAGCAAATGAGTGAGTTGAATTCTACTATGCGGGAGATAAAGAATTCTCAAGGACAGCTTCCAGCTCAGCCACAGCAAAATCCAAATGCCCATAACTGTAACCAAATTACACTGCGTGGAGGAAAAGAACTACCTGGCCCAGTTGTGCAAGCGAGACACCCAGAAAAGCCGGCAGAAAAGAAGAAGGCCGCAGAACAGACTGCTCAACCCTACTGTTCAGAAGAGCTGCATGCTAAAGATGCTGAACCAGAACGAGAAGAGGAAACTGTCCCGATTGGGCAATCGGAGTCTGAGCAGATACTCCCTCCACCATTTCCGGAAGCTTTGGAAAGAAAAAGAACGCTGAACAAGGAAAGCATGGATTACATGAAGTTGTTCGAAAAATTAGAGATCAATATCCCTTTCCTTGAAGCTGTGAAGATTCCCAAGTTCGGGAAATTTGTAAAGGATTTCATAGCCGGAAAAGTTCCCAAGTCCGGGAAAGTCCTGTTCGATCACACAGTGTCGGCAATTATACAGAAGATGCTTCTTGCCAAATGTACCGACCCAGGTATGTTTACACTTCCATGTTTGATGGGTGATGTCATGATTAAACAAGCTATGTGTGATCTAGGAGCGTCTATAAATGTTATGCCCTTATCTGTGTATAATCAATTGGTAGGAGCTGAGTTAATACCAACTAAAGTAATTATCCAATTAGCAGATAGGTCATGCATTGCTCCGATTGGTTTACTTGAGAACATCTTAGTCAGAATCAATAAGTTTGTCTATCCTGCTGATTTTTATGTAATTGATACGAATGATAGGCAAGTTGAAGGAACTGCGGGAGTGTTATTAGGTAAACAATTTTTAAAGACAGTAAAAGCCATAATTAATGTGGATGAGGGTTCAATTAGTGTGGCATATCATAATGAAACTTATGTTCATAAGATAACTGAAGCACTAAAGAAACCATATGATCATGAGAATGAGAATGCTTTTTCTACTGACTCCATTGATGCTATTGTCCAAGAATATCTTGAGACGTATGTGGTGCGAGATAAAATGGAAGTTACCTTGACTCAAGGGCCGACCGACGGATGTCCAAGATATGCAAGACGAGGAGATCGAGAGAGCATCTTAGCTCGTATGCAGCCCCAAAGCCGGAAATCGCGCAATGTGTCTCGGTTGCCCAACCGAGACACTTCGAGAAACTCGTTGCCATCGATCGTCAAAGCTCCAAAGCTGGAACTTAAACAGCTCCCTACACATCTAAAGTATGCATATCTGGGAGAGAATGAGACGATGCCCGTCATCATCAACAAGGAGCTTGATGACAATCAAGAAACGGCATTGCTTGAAGTTTTGAAGAAGCATAAGAAGGCTATAGGTGGACTTTAGCCGACATTACCGGTATAAGTTCCGATGTATGCGAGCATTCAATCTTGATGGAACTCGACGAAGCAAGCCCTTCCGCGATCAACAAAGGAAGCTCAATCCGAATATGCGGGAGGTCGTACTAAAGGAAGTTTTAAAGTTGTTGTCAATGGGTATAATTTACCCCATATCAGGCAGCAAGTGGGTGAGCCCCGTGCATGTTGTGCCGAAGAAGTCCAGATTCCAAGTGGTGGAAAACGAAAAGAACGAATTGGTTCCGGTACGCTTAGTCACGGGATGGCGCATGTGTATTGATTACCGAAAGTTGAATTCGGCTACGCGCAAAGATCATTTCCCACTTCCGTTCATAGATCAAATGCTTGAGAGACTTGCGGGGCAAGTCTATTTCAGTTTTCTAGACGGATATAGCGGCTATTTCCAAATCCATGTTCGAGATGAAGATCAAGACAAGACAACGTTTACATGTCCATATGGAACGTTTGCCTACCGCCGAATGCCGTTTGGGTTGTGTAACGCACCGGGTACCTTTCAGAGGTGCATGATGAGTATATTCTCGGACCTTATCGAGAATTGCATAGAAGTCTTCATGGACGACTTCACTGTTTACGGTGACTCTTACACTGCGTGCTTGAAGAATCTGGACAAGGTCCTAGCCCGGTGCGTAGAAAAGAATTTGGTGTTGAACTATGAGAAATGCCATTTCATGGTGACCGAGGGGATCGTGCTCGGTCACATCGTTTCAAAAAGAGGAATCGAAGTTGATAAAGCCAAAGTTGAGTCCATAGCCAAGTTGCCGTACCCGACTACACCAAAGGAGGTTCGCGGATTTCTAGGGCACGCCGGTTTTTATCGGCGCTTTATTAAAGATTTAGCGAAAATAGCTCAACCATTGACAAGGCTACTGCAAAAAGAAATCAACTTCGATTTTGATGACAAGTGTAAGGAGGCCTTTACCCTCCTGAAAGACAAGCTCACAACAGCTCCGGTGATGCAGCCGCCGGATTGGAATAAGCCCTTCGAAATAATGTGCGATGCCTCCGATTGGGCAATCGGATCAGTACTGGGACAGAAATCCGGGAAGGAGAGCCACGTGATTTACTATGCATCAAAGACATTGAATCCAGCTCAATGCAACTATTCCACAACAGAGAAGGAGCTGTTGGCGATTGTGTTTGCCTTTGATAAATTTCGTTCTTATTTACTCGGCTTGAAGATAATCGTCTATACCGATCACGCTGCCGTCAGACATCTCCTTGCAAAGAAGGAATCAAAGCCAAGGCTTATCCGATGGATTCTTTTGCTTCAAGAATTCGATTGGGAGGTGAAGGACAAGAAAGGAGCTGAAAATCATGTGGCGGATCACTTAAGCCGATTAAATCAAGAAGATGATGGAGAGCCAATCAACGAGACCTTTCCAGAAGAACACTTATATGCTGTTCCAGAAACTGTTTCTAGCCTTGCCCAGCTGCTACCGGAACAGTGTTTTGCTATGCAAGTTCAGAAAGTGTCTCAGTTGGCCAACCGAGACACCATCAAGTCGAACAATTGCCAGACGGTGGGTAAGACTTCTAATTTACCTTGGTTTGCTAATATTGTGAATTATTTGACATCTAAGCAGCTTCCACCCGAGTTTACTCACGCTCAAAAAGCTAACTTGAAAAGCGAGTGCAAGCAGTACTATTGGGACTCCCCAATTCTTTGGAAAATGGGAGTCGATCAAGTGATTCGAAGATGCATACCCGAAGAAGAGCAAGAAGATGTCTTATTCCATTGCCACTCTTCTGCTTATGGTGGACATTTTGGTCCAAAAAGAACCGCACGGAAGGTGTTGGATGCGGGATTCTTTTGGCCACGCCTACACCTCGATGCTTATAAGTACTGTAAGTCTTGTACACGTTGTCAAATGACTGGAAATATATTCATGAGAGATGAAATGCCCCAAAAGCCTTTAAGATTTTGTGAAATTTTTGATGTATGGGGGATGGATTTCATGGGTTCGTTTCCACACTCATATGGGAACGTGTATATTTTACTTGCTGTCGATTATGTTTCTAAGTGGGTCGAGGTGAAAGCCACCAAAACTAATGATTCTAAAGTTGTTGCAGGATTTCTCCGTACTAACATTTTTTGCAGATTTGGAGTGCCTAAAGCTATAATAAGCGATCAAGGCACACACTTTTGCAACTGCACCATAGAATCATTAATGAAGAAGTATGGAGTAGCTCACCGAGTCTCTACCGCTTACCATCCTCAATCGAATGGACAAGCTGAAGTGTCTAATCGAGAAATCAAGTCTATATTGGAGAAGACTGTCAATCCGTCAAGGAAGGATTGGAGTACAAGGCTGGATGACGCCTTATGGGCTTATCGGACAGCCTATAAAACTCCTCTCGGAATGTCTCCGTACCGATTGATTTTTGGTAAGCAATGTCATCTCGCTCGTGCAACCGGAGCACAAAGCTTGGTGGGCTGTCAAGAAAATCAACATGGACCCAACCGAATGTGCCAAGGAAAGAAAATATCAGCTGCAAGAGTTGGAAGAGATTCGGATGGAGTCCTATGACGCGGCCATGCAATACAAAGATCGTACTAAGGCATGGCATGATAAGGCTATTCGTTTGAAAAAATTTGAGCCAGGGCAACTTGTCTTGCTGTATCAATCACGCCTACGGCTCATGCCGGGAAAGCTTAGGTCCAGATGGATTGGTCCATTCCGAGTGCGCTCCGCTTGGCCAAGCGGAGCAGTGATCATACAGAAATTGGACTCGGACGACGCTTTTACTGTGAATGGCCATCGCCTTAAAATCTACCATGCAGCCGCAATGATGAAAGATGTGGACGAGCAAAGCTTGTCCATTCCCTCTTACATTTGACTCTTTGAAGAGGAGGTCTAGCCAAAGACTCTAAAGAGAGGCGCTACCGGGAGGCAACCCGTGTTTTGCTAGTTATTTTTAATTTTTCGTGTTTTTATTTATTTTTGCCGATTTTATGCTTGATGTTTTTCTTCTTATTTTTCAGATTTTTGGTTAAGGATGAAAAGGTTTAAATGTAAGGAGATAAAGTTTGAAGGACCAAATTGCAATTTTGGAGAGATGGAAGGACCCAATTGAAGTTTCCAAGACTCTACAAGGACTCAATTGCATGAAGGAGGTTTTATTGAGGCCAAATTCACTTATCAAAAGTTGATGGACTCAATTGAATGAAGATGGGGTCCCTTGTCTTAATTGTGCAAGTGGAGGGGTCAAAGTAAAAATATTAATCTACTATAAATACAACAACCCTACCCACTTGCTACTATTCCCACTTCTTTCCTCAATAACCGCCGCCCACCTCTCCCTCTCTCTATAGATTTTTCAAGTATTGCAACCTCCACCACCACAACCAACTCAACTGCACAACCAAACCATCATGCCGCCGAAGAAACGATCAGGGCTCCGCGCCGCTGCTAAATGGTTCAGCGCCTACAAGGACGACCCGGAGATACAGCGCCGCCGTTGAGGCCTCCGCTGCGGCCGCCGCTCGAGCTCAAGCTCTCGCCATTGTGCCGTATGTTGAAGAAGAAGTTCCACCACCGCCGGAGTTTGTATACGAGCCGGAAGAAACTGTTCACGTCCCGGAAGAAGATGTTCAAGTTCCGGAAGAAAATGTTCAAGTCCCATACTCCACCTTCTATACGGAGTCTTCTTCCCCTCCAAAACCGCCAAGGAGACGGTTACGAATAAATAGGGGAGTGCGTGTCCAAGAACCGACTCAACCGCCGAGAACGGTTGTTATCGACGATACTCCCGAACCTAGTCCGGAGGCGTCTCCCGAGAAGTCTCCCAAAAAGTCTCCCGAGCCTACACCGCAACCGTCTCCGCCTCGCTGCTCTCGTGCACGTCGGTCGTCCGCCCGACATCCCGGCGAAGCCTCATCCTCTCAACCGCCTCGTTCGCCCCAAACAGTGTACGAATGGTTGCCCTTTGTGGACCAAGCCCGAGTATGTGAGCCGGCCCCGCAACCGCAATATTACGGAGGTGTAAATTGGAGGGAAAGTATATATGGGGAGTTGCCTAGCGAAGAGCAAGACTCGGATTACGTGTCCGACGAGTATGATGGACACTACGAAGGAGATTTCAACTTGAGTGGTCTCTCGTTAGCCGATTCTGACTCCACGTCCTCCCTTCCGCGAGAAAACCAATATGGTAACCGAACCATAATACACTTGGACACACCCGCAGCCGTCGCCGCCCTCTATCGCTTCGAGATAGAGTACTTGGACGACCGAAACATGGAACGCGAAGGAAAGGAGTATCGGAGTGGACGCCTCCTTGATCGAGATTTCCTTCGTCGTGCGGGTATTATAAATCCTTTCTGTCGGTATTTTCAGCGTATTGGTTGGTCTTGGTTGTTGGAGTCTCATCATTATGATTGCTATAAGGAGTTAGCAAGAGAGTTTTTCAATACCTTCCACTTTGAGCATGATAAAGACTTATATATGCCATGTATTGCCTTTCGTTTGTTTGGGAATAATTATCATCTTTCTTTGGCCGAGTGGAGTGCACGTCTAGGCATTACGAGTTTTGATCATTTCCTTGAGTTGAGGTATGAGATGGGTTCGCATTGTTTGCCGAATAAGGATCCTCGATACATAGGACCGATTAGTGCATGGAAGCTTCTAGCACCGAGCGATCCGGAGGATTTTCAATCCTCGGGTTCGTACGTGTGCTACATTGAGGATCCCGCGCTGCGCCTCTGTCATCAATAACTAGTCCACAACCTCACAGGTAAGAGTACAACTTTCGATAAGGTAACGGCAAATGAGTTGTATTTTTTGTGGTGTATGCATGCCAACCGACCGGTCAACCTAAGCTTTTGGATAGCTAAAAACATGTTCGTCATAGCTAGTCACACCACACGACACCTCACGTTGTGCCACTTACTTGCTACGTTCATTGAACGCAACTTTGTGATCTATGATGCTCAGTTTTTAAGCCCTGTGCCCCCTCCTACTTTGTTTGATATGTCGTTGTTGAGACATTCTCGCTTAGTGTATGAACTGCCTAACCGGGACATTCAGTTCTATCCACCGGGACCTCGTGTCTCGAGTGCATCTTCGAGTGTAGGTGGAGATTCTGTGGAGCTGCTGCGCACTGACCTAAATGCCTTGGGAAGCCGTGTTGACCGCTTGCGCCGTACTGTGATGAGCCGACTGCCTCGCTTGCCCAAGCGAGGCGCCAAGTAAACTTTTCTCCCCAATTTATGTTTTTGTTTTTGTTTTTGTTTTCTGTTTTGAGTCAGTTTATGTGAGTCTTTTGTGTCCTTACACTTGAAAGGGTTCAAGTGTCAGGAGGGGTAGTTTATTTTCTTTTGTCGTTTGTATGTTCTTACACTTGAAAGGGTTCAAGTGTAAGGAGGGTGTTTTTGTTTTTATTTTGTCATACCTTCTCTCTTTGTTTTGTCTTTTCTTCTTGCTCGAGGGCGAGCAAGTTTTAAGTGTAAGGAGGGGGGTTTATTTTGTGTCGAAGCATGCCAAAATTTTTGATTTTTGAAGCGTCGATTTCTATGTTCAAGCATGTCTTATTTGTGCTTTTGTGTTCAATATTCTTGCTTGTAGACTTTGTGAAAATTAGATCTAGGCATATATGTGTATGTAACTTGGGATGACAAAAAATAAACCTTGTGGGATCGAATTTTATTAAACCACTCACTTAAATTAGATTTGAGCCTAAAGTAGGACACTTCCTACTATTTCTTTTGAGAGTGTTTATTCGCAAAATTGCAATAAGTTTGAGTCATTTGTGATACATGATAGGAGGCACTAGGGATTTTTAGCCAAACGGCCGCGACAAAAATTTTCCGACCCTAAATTATCACCTAGTGAGCCAAGTTGAGCCTTGACCGATTCTTTGAAATGAGTTAGTAAAAATTTAGCCAAGGCCTTTTTAAACTTTCTCTTGACCCATGTTATTGCATGTCTTATAAACCTTCTTGTGCATGATAGATGTTGTTTAGAGGAGTGTCACATATGTCCTCTACCTACCCAATTAAGAGGTGCTGCAAAAAAAAAAAAAAAAAAAAAAAAAAATCAGATTTGTCTAGGCCGAAACATGAATGTATAAGCTGCAAAAGAAAAAAAGCAGAATGTAAGTGGCCTGATTGCCCAGTTGAGACAGTCTGTACCCAGAAAGTTGAAAAAGAAAAAAAGAAAAAAAGTTATGCCACGAAAAATACATATAAAATATTCAGAAAAAAGAGATGTGGCAGAAAAAAGAAAAAGAAAAAGAAAACAATGGGTGCATATAATAAATTGTAGCATTTGTGCGAAATTGCTAAGTGGTGGGAAGTTTTGAATTCTTGTATTGATTGCACAAGTAAGAGAGTTTGGCATGCATACCATTGAATTATAATTTTTGATGGAGCTTAGTACCCCTAGGACCCTTACCAACATCAATTTGTCTAAGTCCTAAGCCCCATTACAACATAATAAGAAAGACCTCCTTGATATTGCTATTGTGACGATCTCTTATCGTGATTGCGTGGATTTATTTTCTTGAGTGGCTTGAACCGGACCTAGATTAGTTGAGTGATGAGCGAAACTTGAGGAGATCCACATTGTTTAGATTTTGACCAAGTTGATATATGTGTGCTTAGTTTCGAAATTTGCATCGTCTACTTGCTTGATGAGATCATATTTGCATGATTTGATTTGCTTGGCTAGTTAATCGGTGTTGAGAATTTTGAATTAATTGGTGCTGCTTCACGTCGTTGTTTTTTATGTTTTGTTTGAGTCCGTGTGTTTTGATCGTGTCTTTGTTTTTTTTTTCGTATCTTTGTGTCCTTGTTTTGTAGTGTCTTTATTTTCCTTGAGTCTTTTATTTTTGTCTTGAGTCTTGGGGATTGGCCGAAATAACTAAGTACTTATCTTTTTCTCTTGTTGGTCCGGAGACGAAAAGTCAGGTGTAGAGGGGGGGGGTGAATACACCTGAGCTCTGTTTCTTTTTCTCAGTGAAGGTCAGCTGAAGCTGATGTTTGCAACTGATGAACAGTGCCAAGTAAGCCTTCGACCACTGGGGTCAAAGTGAGTCAGCTTCTGAGCTCTTCTACTGACTGATGTCAGTATTATGAAACTCAGTCGGAGACTGTAGTGCGGATAAGTGTTAGGCCCGGAGTCGTCTCTT
This sequence comes from Lavandula angustifolia, assembly GCA_028984105.1. Lineage (NCBI taxonomy): Eukaryota > Viridiplantae > Streptophyta > Magnoliopsida > Lamiales > Lamiaceae > Lavandula > Lavandula angustifolia. Next base: position 3,043,064 of record CM054808.1, on the reverse strand, counting down.
TTGAAAACACGTTTTTGCAAGTTAAATCTTTTAGCTGTGCACTTTATAAAATACGTTTTATGCAAACTTATGATTTTCAAGTCAGTTGAATGCAATGCAATAAAACAGTAAATGAACACAAGCGATTTAACATGGTTCGGATACGCAAGATCCTACGTCCACGATCCCGAACAAGGCGGGAGAACTTGTTGATTATTCCGAGCAAGCCTCGGCGGGGATACTTGTGCACTTGGACGGTTCCCTCTAAGTTATAGTCCTTAGCGACTTTACAATCCAAACCTAAGTTTAGAAGGGAGGGAATATTCTCCAACCGAGAAGGAGTTCTTACAACAAGAACAATTCACTAAATGTGAACTCCTTCGGATCTAAGCTATGAATCTAGCAATGAGCTTAGTCTAGAGAAGATAGGGATCAAAGTGCTCTAGAGAGATGAACTACAAGAAGTGTTCTATGAAAACTAGTTCGTCTCTCGGATAAGCTTGAAGGTTCTAGAGCGTTGTGAGTTTGAATGATTTCCCTTGATTTCGCGTATATTCCTCTTGTCGAAATCTTCAAATCCTTCTCTATTTATAGTTGTGAGTTGTGACATATGTCCGTTGGAGACGACGATGCCACGTGTCACAAGCGTCCAAAGAAAACGGCCACTATTCAACTTTGTTGCGGCGGGCGATTAATGCCGTTCATGAGAGCAGCCTTTCTTTATGTAGAGTAGGTAAGCGTTGTCGGCTTCTCATTGGTCGAGGTTTGTAGTTGGTGAGTGTCGAGTTGACCGTTCAAACTACCTCGTATGTCTTCTCGCTGAACATTTGAAGGGACTTTTAGTGTTTGGGTCGCTTTCTATCGGATACGATACTTGAAAGTCTGTCTTCTTCGTGGGAGTCGTCCGACCGATAAAGTGAGCTTCGATAGTCGGTTGGTCGATCTGCGAAGGTATACTTTGCTTGCACCGGTTCTTCTACCGATGACCATCGCCTTGTAGAGAATGCTTCTGCCGAGGTCCGGTCGGCTGATGCGGGATCTTCAACCGAGTTTGATATCAGTGCGCGACGAAGAATGCAAGCGATTACACCGATGACGTGGGGTTCTCAAAAGTATCTTCGCGAAGATCGGTTCAACAACTACCCCGTACAGGACTTAGACAAAAATAATAAGCATTACATCAAGTCTAACCTATACATCAGCTAATCCTATCGACACACTAATCTACTGATATCAGCTCGGTTTTGGGATCTTCAATTCCATAGTACTACTATGATTTCCCCCAATTTCTTTTAACCCTAGAACAGCTGAGTATCAATTGTTGGGTGATGATTCAATCCTCAAGCATGATCATACTTATGGGAAATGACTCTTATCTTCTATCTTGGATCACGCCGCAGCCTCGTGCTCCGAACTATTGAGAAGATTTGAAGATCCCAAAACCCTATCCGATTGGTGAACCATTCCTTTGTATTTGTATGTCTCCGAGGTTTCGGACTCGGTAGACACTCTGCTCCGGTCAAGGCGCTCGGAGCTTATTTGCCTCGGCACCGATGTAAGACTCGGTGATACTTGGACTCAGGAGAGCAAGATATCGAAAGACTCGGTGATACTTGGACTCGGCGGAGCAAGATATCGAGAGAGTCGATCGAACTAAACTCGGCGGAGTAGTTCACTCGGACTCGGAGCTGATCATCGGTAGACTTATCTTCGCGAGTCTATCTACCGAATACGAGGTCGACTCAAGCAACGGCGGATAGTCTTCGGGATCGTCGAGAATCTTTTGAAAGACAATCGCGCAGTCATGTACGAGGAAGAGAGAAGTCGGCTTCGCCTATCTCGAAGTTTGTCTTGTCTCAACCACTACATCCACCTCAACGAATGACAAGCATACACGTGTCTTCTCACCGCTAAAGCCGCAAGTCAATACTTTCCGGAAAAGGAGGAAAAGGCACCGTTTGCCTACACCAAAAGAGCCGTTTGCTACCAAAAAGAGAGAGAGAGAAGAAGATCGTCTCCAACGGATCTATTTCAATCTCTCGCTCTATAAATAGAGGGATTATTTAAGAAGAATGAACGGAATGCACGTATCTAGAGCAAAAATCAAGAAAGCATTCAACGAGCAAAGAACCCAAAGAACTACGTCTTAGCAAAAAACTCGAAGAACAATCTCCGGCGAAAGACTACATTCTAGCTCATAGGGAATCAAGCTAAACCAACATATAAAGCCTCTAGTATCCAATCGACGTTACACGAACTTATAGCTTACCTTCACTGTTCGTCGATCTAGAAGCTACTCTTTCATATTCCCTATCCCTCTAACCCTAAGCTCAACCGTTCTTATCTATAGCTTAGACGAAGGAGTTCACATCGAACCCAATCCTTATTGCATAAGGACTCCTTCACTTGTTGGAGAAGTTTGTCAAACACTTTAAGTTTGATAGTGTTGTAAACCGAGACTTGGATCGCATAAAAACCAAGACGCGGCTTTGCCCAGTGTGCAAGCCGACCGAGACTAACTCGGGATAATAAATAGCCTCCCGATCATTCGGGACAAGTGGACGTAGGATTTGAGCGATATCCGAACCACTTTAAAAATCCTGTCTCTTCTTGCTTTCTTAAGCGTTGCATTGATTTTACCATTCATACCGAACATCATATTTAAAATCAATCAACCGTCTCAAAGATACCGAACTCTATATCTACGGAACCGAGACAACGTTTTCTCACAAAAACCGATTTGGGCCTACACTATTCCGCACACCGAACTCTTACCGTAGATACTGAATTCGACCTAGTCGGTTAGCGGATCTCAGTCGAGTCGGTACTTTTCTAGCCTTTTAACACGATTCGAACAGTATGCAGTGCTGGCCGAACTAGTTCGAGACGGCACCTTCTCCGAATAGGACTGTTCGTGTTCGAAAGTTGAGAAATCGAATCGGTGTATTCACCCCCCCCCTCTACACCTGACCGTACACTCGGGACCAACAATTGGTATCAGAGCAGGAGTTCTTTGACTCTTGTTATCTTTAAGACTGGTCTATTCGAACGGATCCGAGGGAAAATGTTTTCACTGCATATCACTCTACATTCATATCTATATTTTTTCATGGCTGATATGTCAGGTATAAGGATGGTACCCATGTTCTCGGTGGAAAATTATGGAGTATGGCGAGTCAGAATGGAAGCACATCTGACATCCCTCCATGATAGTATGACTGAAATGTTTGAAGATGGACCTATCGTTCCTATGATTGATAGTGTCGTGACTCAGGACCAAGCTCAAGGAGGAGGAATGGTGGACCGGGAAGAAGATCCCCAAAGACAAGTCTCTTCACTCCGAAGAGAAGAAGCTTCACAATGTAGATCGAGTCGCCGTAAATGCTATACTAACCACCCTTAGTGATTCTTATCTTGGCGGGGTTCGGGAGTGCAAGATCGCTAAAGAACTCGGGACGCTCTTGCGCTTACCGAGTCGAGGGACTCGAAGATTAAAGCCAACAAATTAGCGCTGGAACTCCAAAAGCCGGAAAGCTTGTCTCTCATGCCCGGTGACAAAATCGAAGATCCGAACGTCGATTTACCAATCGATGAACTCTATCAATGGGTCGGGAAAGACATTCGAAGAATCGAGAGATGAATCAAGATTCCGAGGGCACCGCCTGGACGGACACCGGACACCTTTTTCCACTCTATTGCGACATTCCGACTTAGATGTTGTGTCTCCTAACCATATCTTTTCGTAATTACAGTGCGAGGAGTTTGAGTTCGACGGACCTCAAAGAAAGCAGAGAGTGAAGCCGACACAAAATCGACCATGCTTTCAAAGCATCGGTCAGACAAAGATCTCCAAAGAACGAGCAAAACGACGAGTAAGACTCGAACCTTCACTCAATGATCTACAAGAAGGAAGCCTCGCTCGAAGTATGCACTTTGCTCGCCGTAAAGTATCGAAGGAGAAGGAGCGACGCGTAAAAGTGACTAAAGCTTATCGGGAAACGAAAGGTAAGTCAAATTATATGTCGAAACACACTCCCGACTCACAATCTTCTCGAATGCGTAAAGAAAGATGACTCGGAACCATCAAAGAATAGCGAAAGCAAAGAAGAAAGATTCATTGCTTGTTACAACCGCAAGAAGCCGGGACATTATCGCATATGATTGTCCCGAGCTCGAAGTGCCGAACGCGCAAAGACGCAAAGCAAGGAGAGAGAAATTCGCCCGAAAGAGACAATCCTACATAGTCGGCGAAATCTCGGACGACTCGAAGAGATCGACTCCTTTATGGATTCATCTCGACGATGAAGCAGCCTTTCATGGCCTTAGAGCATGAAGCGGATGAATCACCGAAAAGTGCATGATGGCAAGGGAAGAGGATGAGGTAAATTCTCATGAACCACTTAACTCCTCTTCACACTGCACACACGACACTATTTCAGGTGCAGATGAGAATATGGACGTCGCAACCGCATACGAAGAACTGCTCGACGAACAAATTCAGATGAGTCTGCAGCTTAGCAAGACGCTTCAGGAGTTGGATACCCTGAAAGTAGAGAATCAGAGACTTTCTCAGGAGAGTCAGGTTGCTACTGAGGCCGAAGGACTTGTGTTGAGACTCAGGGAGGAAATAAACTCTCTGATGGCCAAGTCTCAGCATCAAGAAGATCGGATTTCGGTTTTGACCAATGACTTGACTCGTAAAGATATCGAACTAAGTCTCGTCGAAGCAAGAAATGTCAGGACTTCAGACCGAGCACGACACACTGAAGAAGAGTGATGATGTCTGGAGGAGCTTGATGACTGAGAGGTACATGGGTGCTGAAAAGAAATTAGAGGCTATGCTAGCATGCAATAAGTCAAAGCACTGCAAGGAAGGACTTGGATTCAGCCAGGGAGCTTCCACATCTGCCCCATACACTCAGAAGTACGGCTTGCCGATAGATTTGTTCGAGGGGAGACTATGAACGCAAATATACTGAACCCCCTAGCAAAGAACAAACGAAAGATGAAAGCACCTCATCCCACACGTCAGCATTCTGACAAGAAGATCAGTGCCAAGAAACCCCAGCACAGTCAAGGGGGAACCAACAAATTAAAATTGGCAGATCAGTATGGACCTCCAAAGCTGACACATCCAGCTCAGTATGGGTCATACTATTATGAACCTATAGTCGAAGAGGCTCCAAATGTCGAAGAAAAGGAAAGCCACACGAAAGGCTAAGGTCGGCGATCCACCAACTCGAAAGATCGGGACTCCCGAACCTCGAAGCCTCGAAGTCACCTTTGACCAGCCAAGTGGTCGATATGTTGACTCTAGTGGAAAGAAAATGTCCGAAACCACCGGGGGTTGTTAGACAGATTTGGGTTATGAAAACTAACATCTAAGGACCCAAAATCAAAAATAAAGGGTACCCGAATATAATTCCGTTTTGCGGGTGCGTAAAGACCCATGGTATGTGGACAACGGATGCTCAAGACACATGACATACCAAAGGAGTCTGGTCAAGAATTATATCACCGAAGAAGGACCCGGATTGAAGTTTGGAGATAATGCCAAAGGCTACACGAGAGGATACGGCACACTCAAAGATAGGAACCGCCAAAGTTCCAAGAGTATCATATGTTGAAGGACTTCAAGCATAATCTTCTCTCTCGTTAGTCAATTTTGTGATAACTCAAATAGAGTGATTTTTTACGCCGGTTTCGTGATGTTATTGATAAATCCACAGGGAAAACAAGTGTTATCGGTTCGCGCAGAAAGAACATATATGTGGTCGATCGGAACTCAGTCAACCTCGAAGCTTGCTTATTGGGCGAAGAATGACAACCGCACGGGGTGGCTATGGCACGTAAGACTCAGCCATCTCAACTTTAAGACGCTCAACAAGCTTGCAAGAAACACTCTAGCAAGGGGACTCGCCGAATGAAGTATTCAAAGAAAGACACTCGGTGTAAAGCATGTCCGAAAGGAAAGCAAACAAGGAATCAAAATCCTCCGGTTCCATCGCCTTCCACGGATGGAATTCTTCAATGCTACATATGGATTTGTTTGGTCCAGTCTCCCCGATGACGATTAGAGGCGAAAAATATGCATTAGTGGTCATTGACGACTACTCGCGCTACACATGGGTGATATTCATTGCCAACAAGTCTGACGTCAAAACAGAGTTACCAACGCTTCTGAAAAAGCTCAGTGTCGAAAAGAACACCAAGATCAGAAAAATACGTTCGCACGCAGGAACCGAGTTCCTTAATTCCATGGTAAAGGAGTTCCGCAAGCGTAAGGAATAGAGCATGAGACTTCAGCTGCACGCACACCTCGGCGTAATGGAGTTGCTGAACGAAAGAACGTAACTCTAAAAGAGGCAAAGAAGAACTCTACTCGCAGACTCGGGACTCCCAACCAAATTCGGGGCGTGAGCTACCGATACCGCATGTTATACTCGAATAGATCTCTACCGACAAAGCAAAGATAAGAGAACACCATATGAACTATGGAACGACAGGAAGCCTTCTCTATCTTATTTCCATATTTTTGGTTGTTCATGCTTTATCCACAATAATGGGAAAGATCACCGAAGACTTTTGATAGCAAGTCGATCGTGGAGTATTCTTAGGATACTCTTGGGTCAGACAAAGCTTTCGGAGTATTCAACTATCGGACTCTTTGCGTAGAGGAAAGCCCTCATGTTGTCTTTAACGAGTTTGCTACTGAAGACAGGAGCAATAACTCAAATTCTGAATCTGAGGACATCAGTAAGCAGCTACAGGATCTAAGCTTAAAAGACAAATCTGAAAAGATCCAGCTATGTTGGGATGATGATTCGACGAAGAAACCGAAGACAAATCTATCGAATCTCAACCAGCGAGCAAGTAGCCGAGCAGATTGATTCCCCCGAACAGAATCAATCCCCGGTAACTCAGGTCGATGAGGAAACCGTAGAGGTAACTGAGACCACTACTGAGAATAACAACTTAGGGGGAACATCTAGTAATGTTCCTGAGCCGAATGCCCTCGAACCTCGGTGACTCGGTAGATCATACTCTTGTTACTTGAACTACTTCAATCTCAGAATAGTACAACTGAAATGCCTAACTCACCTACTATCTGTATTGAACAAATTTCAGATGAAGAGTTAAAACATCGTAGATCGTGGCTAGATGCTCACACTGCTGATCTTATAATTGGAGATCCTTCAGCACATGTCAAGACAAGATCCAGATTCTGTCAAGGAGAAAGCGCATTATTTTCCTGCTTCTTGTCTACTGAAGAACCTCAGAATATTGAGGATGCACTTAAAGATGCTGACTGGATTATTGCTATGCAGGAAGAGCTGAATCAGTTCACGAGAAACGAAGTATGGGAGCTTGTAGACAGACCCCGGCATCAACATGTCATTGGAACCAAATGGGTCTTCAAAAACAAGCGAGATGAAAACAACGTTATAGTCAGGAACAAAGCAAGGCTCGTGGCTAAAGGCTACTGTCAAGCTGAAGGAATAGATTTCGATGAAACCTTCGCTCCAGTTGCAAGATTGGAGGCAATTAGACTATTCCTAGCCTACGCAACACATCAAAGATTCAGAGTTTATCTGCGTTCCTGAATGGCGTGCTGAAAGAAGAAGTCTATGTGGAACAACCGCCCGGCTTTCAGCAGGGACATCAAGTATATAGACTCAGAAAAGCTCTGTACGGGTTAAAACAAGCACCCAGGGCTTGGTACGATACCCTGTCTGAGTTTCTTCTTCAGAAAGGTTTTCAGAAAGGCACAGTAGACCGCACTCTATTCAGCATTCGACTGGAAGAAGACTTATTACTTGTGCAGATCTACGTGGATAACATTATCTTCGGTTCGAAGAATGTCATCATGTGTCAGCAATTTGAAAAGATGATGAAGGATAAGTTCGAGATGTCAATGATGGGAGAAATGAACTACTTCCTTGGTTTTCAAGTCAAGCAATCTGAAAAGGGAACGTTCATCAACCAAGGCAAATACACTCGAGACCTCATCAAAAGATTCGGCTGCACATCCGGCAAATCAATCAAGATCCCTATGAACACGAATATGAAGATAGATCTTGATAAAGAGGGAGTATCGGGAGACCAAACCGAATACCGTGCTATAATTGGTTCTTTATTATATCTAACGGCCTACTCGTCCCGACATAACTTATGCCGTAGGTGTCAGGCTCGATTTCGGGCGAATCCCAAGCACAGTCATATGGACTCAGCAAAGAAGATTCTCCGCTATCTACGAGGAACACCTGACATGGGTTTGTGGTATCCAACTGATGATAATATTGAACTAACTGGTTATTCTGATGCTGACTATGCAGGATGTAGAATCGACCGAAAATCAACTTCAGGAACATGTCGGTTCCTTGGCGGCAAGCCGATCTCATGGTTTTCAAAGAAACAAGCACTCGGTGGCCACGTCGACTACCGAAGCCGAATACATGGCTGCTGGAAGTTGTTGCGCCCGCATCCTTTGGCCGAGACAAAGAAATGAGAGACTATGACGTCATTCGGAATGAAGTGCCGATTTTCTGCGACGATGCCGGTGCTATTGCAATCACTCGTAATCCTCGTTCTTCACACAAGATGCAAGCACATGGACATCGACATCACTTCATTCGTGACCATGTCGAAAAGAAGGATATCGAATGGAAAAGATCCATACTTGACAAGCAAAGGGCCGATATACCGACTAAGCCTCTAGCCGAATCCGTATTTAGAGAACTTTCGGTAAGAGCTAGGTCTGCTGGACCCTACCGACCCTAGTCGGTAATAAGGTTTCGGGAGAGGAACACTCCAAGTGAGGGGGAATGATCACTCTCGCATCGAGTAAGTTCGGTACATAGAGATTCGAAAAACCATCTACACGAGGTATCACTGACTACTATGTTCAGCGACAAGTTTGCGTATCTCTACTCGGTAGTAATTTAATACTACGTACTTTGCATTTATGGCAAAGATTCAAAGCATGACATTAATATCTTTTGGTCCGTCTTTATTATTAACGACTCACATTTAATGCACGACATTCCATACATAAGCTTGCTGAACTCGCACGCATTTAATGCATGTCTTTTCACGCTTACTACTTAGGCTATTTTACAACTGGCTTTGACTTAGGCGTCTTTTGTGATCATTGCCTATTTTTTAACTTCTAATCTTAACCGTCCATATCATAAAGCAAGTTTACATTCAGCCTTCGATCGAAAACCGTTCACCTTCATAGTTTGATATATATATTCGATCATATCCTTGAACCGCCATTAGCATACTTCATAACTTTCAAATTCCGAAAAATCCGAGATCTGCATTCGCAATCCTTACTTGCAATTTTCACTCTATCTTATCTCGAATTTTATCCATTGGTATGCTTATATCTCGCTAATATATTTGTTATATGTTTCAAGATCGCATTGCACAAAGACTGTTTCTATCCAAAAATAGTACTCGACTCATTTCTTGTCACAGTACAATGGCGGAAACCAATATCTCTATGATATCTCCAGCAGATATGCAGAACATTTTGGAGAAGGATCGCGTGTGGTGTGAACCCACCATGGACTTCTATTCATGCGATCTGGAGTACATGGACGATGTATTCTCAGCTCTGCGCGAGTCGTGGCCGGGAGAAATTTCTGTCTAGGAGGCCTTCGTTCTTCCTCCCGAGACAAAGTTGCGTAGCCGTACTTGAATTCGTACATCGTGTGCCGGAGATATAATGGCGAGATTCGTTGCACATTCTATCCAACACGCCACTACGGAGCTGAAGCGTATGTCCATCAAGGATGCCTTGAAGCGGAGTTTTGATCTACCCTCCGAAGGGATAAGTTCGGTCCGGGTACGAGACGACCGAGTTGATGAATATCTTACCGTCTTCCCGTGGAAAGCCCACTACATTCGTAGCCGCTTTTCCGAAGAACAAAGCATGTTGCCTCGGTTCAGTGGCACTTGCCTATATAGTGACGCAGCCTCATCGACAAGCCAAGCGTGGTCGTTTGACCAGGTGTCGAGGCCTAAGATTCAGATGATGATGGCCATATACGACCGAGCCCGGATAAATTGGACGGAGTTCTTTCTCCGAGAATTCATGGCTCAGCCGCTAAGTTCGACAAAGCATCGAACATGCCGAGCGCAAAGGGCAAATTGTCTGTATGGACTCAAACTGTCCATCATGATCGAAGATTTATGTGGATCTCGAGCCTATCACCTACAAGTGACAAGGAGTACTTCAATGTGAAGAAGGTCGATTTCACAACAAGACAAGGGCGCTTCGACAGATAGGGTCGGGACCCTCGCAGTCTCTCCGAAATCAAAGTCTCAAGAGGCTACGCCTATAAAGAAAAGAACCCCTCCCACTAAAACTCCTAAGGCACCGGCAAAGAAAATGAAGAAAGCCGCCGAGGTGCCGCCTACCGAGGAGGTTCCACAAGTGCCCGCCGAACGGGCTCCCGAGAAGACTACTCAGCCCCATGCAACTGGTTGATGAGTCCGAGTCTTCCGAGAAGACTCGGTCGTGGAAAAGATTGTTTCCACCGAAAGGAACCAAGGGGATGCTTCGAAGCTCGGAGCGCAGATATTCGGCGCCTAGACAGCCCCCCTTTCCGTCCCTCCACTCGCTCGGTCCCTCCAATCGAAGAGCGAGACTTCACACATAGACTTGGAGTCCGAGATCGCATCCGAAGGTGAATCAATCGGGATGGAAGCTTCAAGTGATTATATCCAGAGCATCCCGAGAAATTCTACAACTAGTTCCCGAGCTTGCCGACTACTCGTACTTGTTGCTCATCGCCAAAACAAGCAAGGCTCCACATGTTGCCGCGACATCGGGAGTGGCCTCGTCTGCGCCGCCTTGTCCTACACTACTCCTCGTCGCCACCGCATGAAGAGGAATTGAAACCGAGAGAGGAGATAGGCTATTCGGAGCCCGAAGACCTCAGCTCAATGGACAATCCGAGGGCTGCAATGCCGGCCATGATTCATGATCGACAAAGCCACGCCTCCGGCCCAAAGACCCTCGGATGGGTCGACCATGACGACCCACCCGGTGATTCGAGCCCCGAAAGCTCGATGAGGGACATCCACGGGACAAGGATACCCATACCGAAACTGCTCCACCACTCGGTATCCTTGGTCCCGAGAAGTCCAAGGCCGGTGCTTCGTCCTCGCCAGAGCCCGCTCGCTCTTGCCGCAGCCGACCTTCGGGCGCCCAGCCGGACCGCAAAGAGATCTCGATCGCCGGCAAAAGCCTTAACCGCCCAAGGGATCAAGAATCGAGATCTTGCGAAGGCTATCCATAGGACATGGAAGCGCATCGCTCAAGCCACGCCTAAAGAACTTCGTGGGCCGAAGTCTTCTGTCTCTTCATCGGCCGCCCCGATGTTTCCGCGCTTATTTCGAAGCGTTGGCTCAGCCAGAAGTCAAATTTGAAGCTCGGCTAAAGATCTTTCGGGAGAGCCAAGCCAAGCTACTTGATGAATTTTTGGCTTCTAAATTGGCTCATACCGACGCTATCACCGAACAATCCGAGGCCACCGAACGCAGACTTGAGAATATCCAACCGGCCTTGGAAGACAAGATCACCGAAAAGCTGAAAGACTTCAAGGAAGCAACTGACCTCTCTCACAAGCAAGCATAAGGAAAACCTTACCATGGAGAGGAACGAGTTGCATGAGGATCCGACTAAGCTCCACGATCGTCTCGATGAGCCGTCAACCTCCTACAAAAGTCCGAAGAAGTCAGTCCCTAGTCCCTACCCCGGTGATCGGTGATGATGCCAAAAAGGGGGAAAGTGAAGGAAAAAGGGAAGGAAAGAAGAGTACCGGGAAGCCGACCCTCACCAAAAGTCCAAAGTCTAAGGGGGAAGCTACACCGAAGTCATCCCGCACTCGGCCTCGAAGGGTGAGGCCCGGGGTGTTTCAGCTGCGAGCACACCAAAACCGGCCCAAGTAGCTCAGGACCCCAGCAGACTACTCGTGCAACCCAAACTCCCAAAGATATCATTAAGGAGGTTGCTTGAGTACGCCGAACGGACGGTGGAGGACTCGTAAGAAGAAGAGGCTCCTCTTCCACCACCAGTTCAAGAAGGCAAGGGCAAACAAAAGCTTAACATTCCAACCCCTCCAAAGAAAGAGATTAAGATACATATCTGGCGAGGAGGAAGCCCAAATAGCTGCGGATGAGAAGCCGGCGGAGAGATTGCAGAGGCCGAAGCGCCTAACAAGCCAAAGTCTAAGCCTCGCCAAAGGAAAGACTAAAGCCCCAGCCGAGAGGAGGAAAGAGAACCGCTAGACGCCTCCGAGAAAGCTCATCATAACGTATGAAGAGGACGAGAGAAAAAGAAAAGGAGCAAGCAGCAGAAGAATACCGAAAGGCGGTGGTACATCCAAATCTAGATCTAGTACCCCGTCGAATCGAACAAGCTCCTCGAAGCCTCAAGAGCAGGATGCGTAAATTGAAGACATATTTGCTCGATGGGATAGATATCTCTACAGAGGAGAGAAAGCTAGACGAGATAGAGGCCGCCGCACGGAGGATACATTTGGCGCACCTTGAGGCACTCGGGAAACGCATCGAACAAGAGGCCGCCGAGAATTCCTTCGAAAGCCGACATTCCTTATCGATACGTAAGGTTCAAGAAGCCAAACGATCCGAAAACACATAGATGGCCAAGATCGACGAATGGATGCCTATTCGGTTCAATCGAGATGGCAATCGGCCAAGATAGAGTTTATCAAGAGAAATTATTTCGGCGATTCGGCTCGAAATGTCTAAGGCCGATGCCTATGTCGAGTGGATGACCATTACCGAACCCGATCTTTACCCATATATGCACGCAGCAAGAATCGAAGGGGTAGTAGTCGAGTTCTCGAAGCAAGGATCATTCCTCCACCCGTAAGACAAGACGACTCGGTACATCTCGGAATGATTGAACAAGAAGTGAAGAATGCTTTGCGTTGAACAGAGGACTAGAACAAGATGATCCAAGCGGACTTCGCCGAATATCCGAAGCCGAGGAAGAACACGTTCGTAATGTATGGAGTTCCACTGCTCGAAGATAAATCCCAAGGTTTCATGAATAGGATTCAGCGGCTTTAAGGGTTCTCCCTCTTAGTTCTTCTTTTAGCTTAGCAAGATTTGTAATGTATCGAACCGTGTATTATATATATACAAATCTTCTTTTGGCTCGACAACTACTTGTTGTCTAAATAGCCGTGTTTGCTTTATGCTTTAACACTCGAATCACCGAAGTGATTACCGACACACACACGTTGATTATTTACTTGTCGGCTTTTGCTCGGTTAGATCTCCGATAGACTAGACTTTCGGAGAGTTATTATTTCTCTTAAGGGAAATTGTTGCATGGGGGAAATTATTGTAAAGGGGGGAAATTGTTCGCCCTCGTCTCCCTCGATAGTCTAGCACTTACCGCACAACTCCACCGATTCTACTTGTAATATTTGTAAGGAGCTCGTTCCCGAGTAAGTTAGTGTTTAGCATAGTTGATAGGACATAGATGATAGGTTTTGGCATCATCAAATAGGGGGAAATTGTTGGGTGATGATTCAATCCTCAAGCATGATCATACTTATGGGAAATGACTCTTATCTTCTATACTTGGATCACGCCGTAGCCTCGTGCTCCGAACTATTGAGAAGATTTGAAGATCCCAAAACCCTATCTCGATTGGTGAACCATTCCTTTGTATTTGTATGTCTCCGAGGTTTCGGACTCGGTAGACACTCGCTCCGGTCAAGGCGCCGCAGCTTATTTGCCTCAGCACCGTATGTAAGACTCGGTGATACCGGACTCGGCAGGAGCAAGATATCGAAAGACTCGCGATATCGGACTCGGCAGAGCAAGATATGCGAGAGAGTCAGTCGAACTAAACTCAGCAGGAGTAGTTCACTGGACTCAGAGCTGATCATCAGTAGACTTATCTTCAGCCAGCCTATCTACCGAATACGAGGTCGACTCAAGCAACGGCAGATAGTCTTCGGGATCGTCGAATCTTTTGAAAGACAATCGCGCAGTCATGTACGAGGAAGAGAGAAGTCGCCTTGGCCTATCTCGAAGTTTGTGCTTGTCTCAACCACTACATCCACCTCAACGAATGACAAGCATACACGTGTCTTCTCACCTGCTAAAGCTGCAAGTCAACACTTTCCGGAAAAGGAGGAAAAGGCACTGTTGCCTACACCAAAAGAGCCGTTTGCTACCAAAAAGAGAGAGAGAGAAGAAGATCGTCTCCAACGGATCTATTTCAATCTCTGCTCTATAAATAGAGGGATTATTCAAGAAGAATGAACGGAATGCACGTATCTAGAGCAAAAATCAAGAAAGCATTCAACGAGCAAAGAACCCAAAGAACTACGTCTTAGCAAAAAACTCGAAGAACAATCTCCGGCGAAAGACTACATTCTAGCTCATAGGGAATCAAGCTAAACCAACATATAAAGCCTCTAGTATCCAATCGACGTTACACGAACTTATAGCTTACCTTCAGCTGTTCGTCGATCTAGAAGCTACTCTTTCATATTCCCTATCCCTCTAACCCTAAGCTCAACCGTTCTTATCTATAGCTTAGACGAAGGAGTTCACATCTGAACCCAATCCTTATTGTATAAGGACTCCTTCACTGTTGGAGAAGTTTGTCAAACACTTTAAGTTTGATAGTGTTGTAACCGAGACTTGGATCGCATAAAAACCAAGACGCGGCTTTGCCCGGTGCAAGCCGATCGAGACTAACTCGGGATAATAAATAGCCTCCCCGATCATTCGGGACAGTGGACGTAGGATTTGAGCGATATCCGAACCACTTTAAAAATCCTGTCTCTTACTGCTTTCTTAACTGTTGCATTGATTTTACCATTCATACTGAACATCATATTTAAAATCAATCAACTGTCTCATCATACTGAACTCTATATCTACTGAACTGAGACAACATTTTCTCACAAAAACTGATTTGGGCCTACACTATTCCGCACACCGAACTCTTACCGTAGATACCGAATCGACCTAGTCGGTTAGCGAGATCTCACCGAGTCGAGATTTTCTAGCCTTTAACATGATTCGAACAGTTGCCTGGGTTCGCCGAACTAGTTCAAGACGGCACCTTCCCCGAATAGGACTGTTCGTGTTCGAAAGTTGAGAAATCGAATCAGGTGTATTCACCCCCCCCCCTCTACACCTGACCGTACACTCGGGACCAACATCAATCTACTGACTCATATCCAACAATTTCCCCCTAATTGATGATGCCAAAACCTCTATACTCTAATATCTATCAAGGATACTGTCCTACTGACAACAATTTCCCCCTTTAAACTTCTGAGGAAAAAACTGAATCATAAACGAACTTCAGCAGGCGAGAGCATGGCAAGATCAGAGAAACTGATGTGAGTGTGTGTCAGATCACTTAGTGATCAGTTGTGTAAACACAAAGACAAAGGCTGCAAGACAATGAGTAATTGTCTAGCAAGCGAAGGAACCGATATATATATCAAGAATTACGAGTTCCTATGCTATTACAAAAGATGAGAAGGAGAAAATCACTGCTTCTTTGCTTCTTGAACTTCGCGTTTTCTTCTTGAAGTCGAGTGGATTTTTCCTCGGGAGGATCCGTGTAATAGTATTTATACACTCTAGCTCGAATCTCCCGGATCTCCAAGTTATCATCTCGCCTTTCAGGGAGCAGGCTCAGACTGTAGGCGGCTTCCTCCACTTCTCTTTCTATGTCCTTAGTGCTCAGCAGTCCATTAGCAAGTCTCGGCGGTGGAATACGTCGGAAAGCTGGGGCACGGAAGGTTATATTCTGTGATTCCATGACTTGCTTCAGCCGTTCACTGAATTCAACATTAAATCTCGTAATCAACTCCTCAAAGAGCTGATCGGTGACCGAAAAGTCAAGTGGGTAAATGCGCCATACGTAGTAGCCTTTGATAAAAGCTTCTTTCAATCTCTCCCAATGTTCATTCATATCAGCCGGCACCCACTTATCCACATGCTGAATCGGTTGTTGCTTGATGTGGGGGCCCCTGATGAACTTAGATCCTCTCGGGATCTGCCTTCTCGGATCGGCTGCTGGTTTATCAGATAGGCTTTTCATTCTTGCCAGGTCAGCCATCCTTTTCTTCTCACGGAGAGCAGCTGCTCTAGTGTCTCCTCGTCTGAGACTCAGTCCTTGCAGTATCGCCTCCCAGGTCGTTTGATCTTCTGCTATCTGCTCAGGTGTAAGAGTAGATATGGGAATACTCTGAGCAGTAGCTTTGATTTCAGTCGGAAGAGCCTTAGCAAATTCTTCTTGGGCTTTCTTATTTTGCTCTTCGACTGTATTAATGACCTTTCTCTTTCCTTTGCCCCTGACAGCTTTGCCCTTAGGCTTTTTCGCTACTTCGGCTGCCTCCTCTAGCTGACGCTCCTGGTCCAGCTTGTCTTGCAGCTCTTGGGCTATTCTGAGGTCGAATGCCTCTTGCTCCGCTTTTGATTTAAACTTCTTGATCGGGGAGGAAGGAGTAGTGGATTCGTAGCGATTTCCTTCCCCGACCTCTGCGGCGGCATGTTGAGACTCTTCTTCTTCATCGGCTCTTCAAGGAATTGAGCGATTTCGTCTATGTGCACAGCTGAAGAGGAGATGGGGGTGGCTTGTAGTGGGAAATCAAGGAGAAGGACCGCAGTAGATGTACCTTTCTGAGTAGGTGGTCCTGCCTCCGGAGCCTGTTCCCCCTGAATCTCTGCGGCTGAGGGCTCTGCGCCGAGGAGGGTCCCGCCTCCCGAGCCTGTCCCTCGAGGATCCGGACGTCGGTGTATCCGTATCAGGTTCATCTTTCACAATATCTTCCCCTTTTTGGCATCGGCAATATTCGCCGGGAGGTGCGGATAGCTTTTACGTCCCGCTCCGACAGTGCGCATGTAATCTTTGATCCGGGTAATCGTGTCATCAAAATCACCGACCAAGTTCGAGTAGTTTTCCCAGCCTTTCTCCCGATCGCCTCTAGATTTCTTCAATCGAGCGGCCGACTCTCGACGGAGTTTCCAGAGCTTGATCATTTGATTCTCGTCATTTCTTTCCGAATGGCTTTTAAGGCCTCAACTTGTTGGTTGATGGTCGTTTGAAGAGAGGTGGTTGCTATCTTGTTTCTCTCATCTATGAAGCCTTGAACTGTTTTCATGGCCTGAGTCAGCTGCTCCGAGAAAGTTTTATGCTGAGCGGCAAGCAGCTGCTGACTTTGTGCTGATAAATCGGCCTTTTGAGCACTTAGGGCCTGCTCAACTATCTCCTTGAAATCTGGCTGAGAAGCCTCTTTAGGAGTTGAGATGTCAGCGGCCAACTTACTTAGAGCTTCGTTCTGAGCCTTGGTGTACTTCTCCCATTTGAAATGAACATCTTTGGCTAGGAGTCGATTTTTCTCACCTTGGCGTTTGATAGCCCTGTTGACAGAACGTGAGGACACGGAACCGATGGATTGTATCTGATAAGAGCTGGTTCCGAGCCTCTGCTCAGAGAACGAGATCAACTGCTCCCTACTGTACTTCGGAGCAGTTGTAGCCTCACCTGATGGGATTATGGGTGGTGTTGGGCTCTTCTCTTGGGGAGTTTGTCCCTCTCGTGCATTCTCCCCCGATCCGCTTCCTTGGGTTTGCCATCCATCTCCTCATCTTGATCATCATTATCGCCTTTATCAGAAGGTGGAGATGGGGGCGGAGCTGTTTCAGTCGGAGCTCTCAAGCTCAGTAAATAGAGCATTGCAGCTCTCAAATCTTCGAAAGACGCCACATCAGCTGGCTCTCCGAATCCAATCTTGGCTTGGAGCTCTTGCTTCTCTGTCGCAGCTCATCCGGTGATCTGCGGATTTGGCAAAGTCAATAAGAATGTCCCAAAGGTGTAAAACCTTAAGAGCATCTCGAGCTCTTGTCCTTACTTGCTATTACAACCAGATCTGCGTGCTCGCAATTTCCTAGTATCTCTTGCTCGAATCTCAGTGCAAGACGCAAATCGAGTGGTGTCGCTTGTTGTCCACTCAAGCAGTAGGTTCGGGTGACGGTTCCCTCTTGTCGACTCTGTTTCCTCGTAGCTGATCACTTGGACTTTGTCCTTGATCGTCGCTCCCTCGATTCCAAAGATCCGAATCGAGTAGTTGCTCCTCTTGAGTAGAAGGAGGAGCTGGCTCAATAATGGTAAGTGGCTGAGCCACTGTGACCTCAGCAGGTCGAGTCTTAGCCAACCTCCTCTTCTTTGGTACTTGGATAGATGGGGGCAGAGCAGACGCAGCTCTCTTAGGCTCAGGCGGCCCCTTGCCTATGGATTTCTCAGCTCCAGCTTTCATCTGGAATTTGATAGACTTCTTGTCAAAGTACTTGGAGTCCTCAAAGGCTGAGTTCTCAACAGCTCAGTTCCTCTGAACTATGCATTCTATCAGAACAGACATCTTTGTTCCGAATAGAAGTTTACCCACACTGGCTATCCTCCTCTCGCCAGTGGGTAATGTGGTGAACTTCTGAGCCTGTGCCTTCATCTCGAGTAGTATAATACTCGGCCCAGGTTCACTTCAACCCCATCGTCTATTGCCATCATCACCGAATCCTAGGTTTGGACAAGTTGATCATATGATCCAATGAACTTGTCGAATGTGCGATACCACGTAAGCTAGACCTGCATCACCGAGGTAGCAACATATTCCTCGGTAAAGCTGTTTTGAACGCCACATCCTTGCGTCCACAGAATTTCTGCACATATGCGTTGATCTCCTTCTCCTTATATCCAATCGGAGAAATGCCGGAGTTGGGAAGATTGAATGAGAGAGCTAGAGCATCTTGAATATCGAAGGTAAGAACAGCTGACTCCCACTCATCTTGATCGACTTCCTTCGATAAGAGAAGGACTATTCCTCTCCTCCCGACGCTAGAGATTTCCAGGTTGAAATAAACTTCGCGACATTGCGAGGGAGATAAGCACGGGGTGCTTCGAAACCAAGCATCTCCAACCCCGAACGCTCCAAAGCGTCAAACACGGGTTCAAGGAAAGAGATCTCCACTTGGCGGAAGGCCAAAGTAGGTTCAAACAGAATCCCGGAGGCTACAATCTCCTCAATGTTGTCCGGAGTTTGAACGTTCGCCATTGAAATCTCGCAAAACAACATATTAGCACTTGAAAATAGAGTAAGTTAGTAGTTGCTAGCAGACATCTGATACATTACCGTGTATAAGAGCTTTAAGAGATGCGAAAGCAAAGTTGTTTAGGAGATTTGGATAAGAAAACAAAGTTGCGAGATAAGCTCTTTGAGAAAATGAAGAATGGCGAAAAATGAGGAGTTGATAGAAGATGAAAGATTTTGTATATTTCGTTTGATCTTCAGTTTGAATCGCACGGTTCAAATTTAATCTTTCAAAATCAAGGGGCGGCTAAGATTAAATGTTATAAAAGAATGATTACAATAGCCGCCAAAAATATAGATATACGTAATAAAGCTAATGGAGAAGACATGCATTAAATGCGCGATAGAGAGCATTAATTACGCAGGCGAGGAGTCCTGCTGACCTTTCCTCAAACCTTAAACATAATAAACGGTAAGGAATAAATGCTCCTAGGCAACTGAATGCAAGCGACTGATGCATTAAACGCGGCATGCTTCTGAACAAATTAAGTAACGATACTACGCAAACCTCTTGATCGAACTTATCACCGGTTACCATCATTTATCAGGAGGATGGTTGTGCTGATGACCATGTTCCCCCTTGCTGTGTACAGTGTGCATCTTCCAACTGAGTCACTGTACTAAGTTTTCTGACCTGTCGTGCTGATTCCATACTGATACAAATTGTTGCTAAGTATATTATTATCGTAGTCGGCTTCTACCGACTTGTCTCGGTAGGGATCTAGCGGACCTAGCTCAACCGATAGTTCTCTCGAACCTCGTTCTCGCCTAGTGGTTTGGTCGAGTATATCGCCCTTTGCTTGTCGGTATGGGATTTTCTCCATCCCGATGTCCTTCTTTTCGACATGGTCTCCGATGAAGTGGTGTCGGATGTCCACGTGCTTGCATCCGGTATGTAGAACCGGGTTCGAGTTATAGCTATTGCCGGTGGTGGAGTCACGGTAGATGGGCACTTCATCCCGAAGTTATACCATAATCTCTCGCTTCTTTGCCGAAGCCAAAGGATCTCAGGCACAAGCAACTTCCTGCAGCCATGTACTCAGCTTCAGTAGTGGACGTAGCTACTGAGTGCTGTTTCTTTGAAAACCACGATATCAGCTTGCTGCCTATGAAGGAATAATAGGGTTTACAGTAAGGCTACCTTCCTCCTGGTGTGTTGTCGCGGCTCCGATTGTTGCTCCTGTGTCAGATCTTCTGATCTGTGTCCCGGCCTTTTTCTCCCTCTGGGTGGTCAAAGATCTGAAGAAAATAAATTTATTCTATCTCTATAAACTCACGCCTATTTCGAAAATAAGAATGAATTCGTGTGAGTTTCTGAACTGAATACTAATATATATAGGCTTCAAAAAACTTATATAATATTAATATATTTGTAGCCCATTAATTTAATTATAATCCAATGGGCTTCTATTAAGTCAGCCCATAATATAATTAATTAATTTATTGGGCTACTAATATTTATCAATTAATTGGCCCAGCCAATTAATTCCAGATAAATAACATTATTAAATAATGTAAAAATACATTAATCCATTAATAATGAATTCTGAGAGATAATAAATTACTAGGCAACTAATTGGGCCGGATCGTGGATCCAATACAAGAAATAAAGTCTGGGCCTCCAATTAATTAATTATCCATGCTCAGCCCGAGCAAAATTAATTAATTAACACGCATTCATTCCACTAGAGAATCCGTGGCCGACTTACCCCTTTATCCCAATTTGAGCAAGGGCTTGTATTTTAGACTTAATCGATCTCCGTATTTAAGATAGAAATATCCGTTAATTAATTAAGCTTACCGATTGCTTAAATTAATTAACATCTTATATTCTCGAGTAGTACCACTCGACCTTATTAACACACTTTGAACTTAATCAACCGGCAGGGTTTAGTGTGCTAATCCTTTCGAGTTCCTCGGGGGATATTATCAACCCATTCCCGGGATACGGTTGCAAGATACGCACAACCACTCGAGCCACAAATGACTACTAACACCCAAGATACGTAGATCCGGTCGCTCATTGGACGTTCACCATAGTAGGTCAAAGTGATAGATAGTCAAATGCACCCAGCTGAAGTCTTACCAAGCTTAAGACTAGCTAAGTCACCGAGATCTTGGTTTTCCACTAATGTCAGTTAGGAAAACACATCTCACTGTGATCCGTCAATACACCACCTTAAGTGTACCAGTAAAGACAAGCAGCTAAGACAAGCCACTTCTTATCTAAACTGCAGCTTAAACCGACAACTTCATCCTTAAGTTGTCTCAGCTGTGTTAACTGCTTATATCTTGTTAGTTCAACCAATTTGTGTTGTCTTCTGTGATACCCGACACACCACACAAATCTAACTATTATACAAGATAAAGGATAACATGTGCAAATATACATATTTATCAGATAGGAGAATAAAATAGTGGTAAGGACAAAAACACATTGTATACAAGCATAAAAGTGCTTCCAGTATAAAAAATCCCAACAATTCTCCCACTTATACTAAAGCAAACTTTTAGTATACAATGTGTCGGGCTCTAAGTAAACTAGTATTTAGCCGCAAATCCTATCTATCACTTCTCTTCTCCCACTTATACAAAAGTTTCGCAGTCCCAAGTGGGGGGCATCTTTACCAGTCCTAAGCCACGAACATGCTTCTCGTAAGCCGGAATTGGTAAGCTCTTCGTGAATGGATCAGCTATGTTGTCTTCAGTTCAGATCTTTTCTATGAGTACGTCACCTCGATTTACGAATTCTCGTATAATGTGGTACTTCCTGTCTATGTGTTTAGACGCCTTGTGAGATCTTGGTTCCTTAGAATTTGCCACTGCACCCGCATTATCACAATAAATTGTGATTGCCTTAGGCAAATTCCCGAACTATATCAAGATCTTGGAGAAAATTCTTGAGCCAGATTGCCTCTTTCGAGGCTTCTGAAGCAGCTACATACTCTGCTTCCATGGTTGAGTCCGCAATGCATTTCTGCTTTGCACTCCTCCATGAAATGGCTCCACCTCCCAAGGTAAACACATAGCCCGAGGTCGACTTCTTCTCGTCTCTGTCAGCCTGGAAATCCGAGTCTGTATAACCCAAAGGCACAAGACTGTCTGATTGGTAAACAATTCTATAATCTCTAGTCCGTTTAAGGTACTTGAGAATATTTTTCACCGCATCCCAATGCTCTTGTCCGAGATTAGGACCGATATCTTGAGACCATGCCTACAAAGATATGAGATATCCTGGTCTCGTACAAAGCATTGCATACATGAGACTACCGACGCGAAGCATATGGTATTAGTCTCATACTTTCTATCTCTTCAGGCGTTTTAGGGCATCGATTCTTGGATAGAAAAATGCCATGTCCGAAAGGTACTTGAACCTCTCTTGGCATTTTGCATGCTAAAACGAGTAATAACAAAGATATCAATGTAGGATGCTTGTGATAAGCTTAACATCCCTTTTCTTGCGATCTCGAATAACCTTGATCCCAAGGATGTAGCGACTTCACCTAAGTCCTTCATTTGAAACTGCCTGGATAACCATTTCTTTACGTCTGATAACACTTCAACATTGTTGCAAATGAGAAGGATGTCATCTACGTAAAGTGCAAGAAACACCACTGCTCCATTAACACAGATGCGGTATACGCACACCTCGTTCGGACAGGATACAAATCCATAGGATTTGACTACCTCGTCAAAACGTTGGTGCCATAATCGGAAGCTTTCTTAAGTCCATAAATAGACTTCTTAAGCTTCCAGACTAGATGCTCTTCGCCCTCTTTCACATAACCATCTGGTTGCTTCATATAGATGTCTCTACCTTCTTCAAGGTGCCCATTTAAAAATGCGGTCTTGACATCCATTTGCCAGATTTCTAGGTTCATGTGAGCTGCTATGGCAAGGAGAATTCTAATAGACTTGATCATTGCTACAGGCGAGAAGGTCTCTTCATAATCGATACCTTCTTTCTGGGTAAAACCCTTCGCCACTAGCCTGGCCTTAAATGCCATGATCTCTCCATTCGAACCCCTTTTTCTTTTGTATACCCACTTACTACCAATGGCTTTGCAGCCCTCAGGTAGTTCAGTGATCTCGTATACATCCATATCAGTTATGGACCTCAATTCTGAGTCCATGGCGATTCTCCAAGAATCTGCATCTACATCTCCCACTGCTTCGTTGTAAGTCCAGGGATCGACGGTGTCTTGTTCATCTGCCGGGAGATGGTCAAAAGTCTCCCCAGTGAACATATACCGATCAGGTGTAAATATCACCCTCCCACTACGTCGAACAGTGTCAGGAGTTGTGTTAATAGATTGTGCAGTTGCTCGTGGAGCTCTATCTTGCACAACTGGCTCTGTGAGTGGGTCTCGATCACCTCGTAGTTCCTCAAGGATGATCTCGACTCGAGACTTATGATTATTAATATAATTCTCTTCTAAGAACTGAGTGTTGGTACTAACCACGATCTTCTGTTCTTTAGGATAATAAAAATAACCACCCTTCGTTTCCTTTGGATATCCTATGAACAAAGCATAACCTCCGAACGTGAATCCAACTTGTCGGCTCGTTTATTCAAGACATAAGCGGGACACCCCCAAATCTTTATGTGGTGCATACCGGGCTTATGCCCGCTCCACAATTCGACCGGAGTTGTGTTAACCGACTTGGATGGCACACGGTTCAGAAAATATGCTGCGCCTCTGTGGCATATCCCCAAAAGGAAAGTGGCAAAGTTGCATAACTCATCATGGACCGAACCATATCTAGGAGAGTTCGGTTCCTTCTCTCCGACACACCATTCCGCCGAGGCGTGCCAGTGCTGTCAGTTGGGATGTAATCCCACATTCTGTCAAGTAGTCCTTGAACTCGTTGGATAGGTATTCCCCACCACGATCGGATCGTAGTGTTTTGATTTCTTTACCTAGCTTCTTCTCCACTTCTGCCTTGAATTCCTTAAAGGTTTCAAAGCAATCCGACTTGTGGTGAAGAAGGTAAACATATCCATACCTCGAGTAATCGTCAGTAAATGTGACAAAATACTCATACCTTCCACGAGCTTGTGTAGATATAGGTCCACACAAGTCAGAATGTATCAAACTTAATGCTTCTGTAGCTCTATAACCCTTTGCCTTAAAAGGCCTAGTCACCATCTTACCTTCCAAGCGAGATTCGCAAGTTGGAAATGGTTCAACTTGGAGAGACTCCAATGATCCATATTTCACCAACCTTTGGATCCTATTTAGATTGATGTGACCTAGTCTTAAGTGCCACGTATAAGTTTGATTTACCTTAGAAGATTCTTTCCTCTTCTTAGGATTTAATGATGAGGAAACAACATTAACGATGTACATGGATTAGATATAATAGTATATAGAGATCCATTTAAAGTCCCATTGCAGATAAGATCTTTCCCTTTTGAAATCGAAATTTGATCATCAAAAACAGATCTATAACCATCCACAATAAAAAGTTTTGAAACGGAAATAATGTTTCGCCTAAACTCGTGCACCAATAAAACATCTCTTAATACTAAAATAGAGTCTAAAACAGGTAAATGTAAATCTCCAATGGCAATAGCTGGAACTCGCGATCCATTGCCCATGGAAACCACCACCTCGCCATCAGCCAGAACTCTTTTTCTAAAACCCCCGCAAGGTGTAACAAACATGATCGGTTGTTCGGAATCTACTACCCATTCATGGGTAGATGCGGAAACAAGCACAATTTCGGTTACTAAGGCGATGCGTGTACCTTTCCGTTTTGCCTTGAAGTCGAGACATTCGGTTTTCCAATGTCCAACCTTACCACACTTGAAACACTTCCCCTTAGGTTTTTTGAACCCCCGCAGTGGGTGCTAACTTCGTGCTCCCACTATTTTTCTTGATGTTTGTAGCCTTCTTGCCCTTTTTCGGAACCTACCTTTGAGAGGGTTCCTTGAGCTGCTAGTAGTGTTCAAGATTTGGGTTCCTTTACCTTTAGTCGACCCATGATTCCTTCTGCAAAGAATCAACTCACTCAAAAGTTCATTCGTAGTGTAGTCTTTCCTTGACATCACTACATTTAGGCGGAAATTCTCATATGACTTAGGTAGTGAATGTAGAATGACGTCTATCTTGATGCCAAGATCCAAGACGCCACCAACTTTTGCAAGCCGATCTAGCGGCTCGATCATATGTAAAACATGATCCCGCACGGATGCACCTTCGTCATCTTGCGGTGTAGTAACCCTGCCTCGAAGATGAAATCTCCGAGATCCGTCGGTCTCACCGAACTTTTCAGCCATGGAATCCCATATCACTCCCGCATGAGGCGTATTATCATACTTTGTGAAGCAAGAGAATCAACCATAGTGGATAGAATGACAAAACGAGTCTTATCATTATCCTCTATCCACTTTTCAGATTCCCTTATCTGCTCCTCAGTCGCCCCTTCTTCGGGGAGTTCAGGTTCAGGGGTACTGAGAACATACAAGATCTTCTCATTTTGGAACATTAGTGTAAGGTTTCTCCTCCACTCTTTAAAATTGTCAACACCCTTTAAGGGTCGGCTCATAAGACCATTAACAACGGCTTAACGAGGCATATACGAAAAATAATGTAAAATAAAGCATGTAAGGAAAATATTTGCACATAATTCGTAATTAACGATCATTGTAACCTTTTGAAAAACCAATGATGTTAAAAACCTCGAACCGCTCTAGGAATTTCACTAGCAAGCCACGCAGGTGGACGTTTACTAGCGTAACCCTAAACCAAGCTATTTACCTAGCTCTTTAATTTCAATCCACGTCAAGGTTCTTAAGACGAATGGAATTAATAGTTCGATATTCTGGACCATGTCACTATTAAAACGCGAGAAGGGACTTCGAGGGAAGTGAATTGTACCTGCGGTGACATCTAAGCATTGACCATTAATTTGACCAAATAGAATCAAATCCTTGAAATTGACATACTTACTCGAACCATGCCGCATTCAATTTGATCTAATTAGCCATCCTATTTAACTATTATCTTCTAGAGTACTCGTGTTTACTAGGCACGCAAGCCACGCAGGTGGACGTTTACGGCTTCGCTCCCACTACTCAATAATAATCAAATATTGTTTTGGAAAACTCATCTCACAAAACTGGTAGCTCAAAAATGCAAGCAAGCCACGCAGGTGGACGTTTACTTACATAATCTTACTACTTTCGTGTAGAGTCCAATTAATGGAGGTCCGATTAAGTGTTTAATATCCAAATTAATGGAATCTAATTAAACATTTAATTTTAAAGTTGCTTAGTCTTTTTGTTCAAAAGGTTTGTAACGAATCATGCAATCACACATAATTCCTAAAGCATGCAATTTCTAAACGCACATAATAAAACGTGCTCGCGAAAAAAAAAACATGCTTTAACGACATAAATCCTATTTACATGCTTTTCTAAGCGCAATTAATCACATAATCGCATGCTAAAGCATAATTAAAAATAAATACGCAAATAGGAAATTTAAAATCGTTATCGGGCTTTAAAACACGTAATTCCTAACTATTACATTGCTCGATCAAAATACGTAATCTTCGAAATCTTGAAAATCTTCGAATCCGGAAACGCGTGTCGAAACTATCGAACCGTCGTCGCCGCCACGTCATCGGGGGTCTTCCACGTGGCGGACACATGGCGCATACACATTTACTTGCCGGTCAGAGATAGGGCCGACGTGGCGCGCCACGTCGCCGCGCCCATGTCGGCATCACTTTTAATCAAATCGCGCGCCGCCTGCCGTTCCAGGCCTCGCCGGAGCTCCGCCGTCGTCGGGGAAGATACCCGCGGCCACGCAAACCTTTCCCCACCTCGCGCCGCCGCCGCAGCCGCCGGGAATCGGGCCGCGCGGCCGCGCTTCCGGCGCAAGCGGGTGCGCCCGCCGCGGCCTCCACGGCCCGCGCCGTTTCGTTGTGCAGGTACCGCCCCTAGGCACGATCCTCACGCTCGGGCTACCCAAATCCGGCGACAATTGCGGCCGCGCGCACGGAATCAAGCGACTTCGCATCCGTCGCCGGCGGAGCTTCACGCTCAAATTCGTACACTCAGAGCCGCGATTCGATCAATTGAAAAAGGGGAAACATAATTGGAACACTCACGACCACCGTGTAACGGATTCCGGCTGAGATTAGTTCCTCAATTTCCCGAATTTCAAACGATTCGCCGGAACGAATTCATAACGAGCAGTGAACTTCAGACGTCAATTCCGGTCGCATCCGGGATCGGATGACCCCATACGACCTGTCAACGAGAAGCTCGTAAGACGAGGATTCCATCGGTTCAAGCTGATCGGAAATCCGACTACGGACTGGCCGGGAATCGCCGCCGCAAGATGCGGCGGAACCCTAGAAAACAAGGGTTTTCTCGCCAATTTGGGGATTTCTGAACAGCACGACTACTTCTCCTTTCCGACGCTATTCCGGACAAACCAGAAATCGGAATGGGTCGTGCAACCTATCCAGACGAAGCTAACGCGAAGACGAACAAACCTATCCAAACGGATCGGAAGGATACTGTAGCACGCGCTGTCACGCCCTGTCGTAAGTCGGCGCCCGTGTTCTGCCGAAACTAGGGTTTTCGCCCTTCCGCTCCGTCGCGCCTCGATTTTCGTGCCAATCGGACCAATTACAGTACAATTAAAATACAATCACATAGCACATTGATCCTATCAACTACTCGTGGATTTTCTCATGAGAAAAGCGATACAACGGGGTCAAAACAGTGGCTCGCAGGCCGCCCCAAACACGAAATAAGCCCGATAACGACGAAATAAAAAACGATTAAACAACAATCAGAGCCTAAACCAGGCTCTGATACCAATTGAAGGAATAATAGGGTTTACGGTAAGGCTACCTTCCTCCCGGGTGTGTTGTCGCGGCTCCGATTGTTGCTCCCGTGTCGATCTTCGATCTCGTGTCCCGGCCTTTTTCTCCCTCTGGGTGGTCAAAGATCTGAAGAAAATAAATTTATTCTATCTCTATAAACTCACGCCTATTTCGAAAATAAGAATGAATTCGTGTGAGTTTCTGAACTGAATACTAATATATATAGGCTTCAAAAAACTTATATAATATTAATATATTTGTAGCCCATTAATTTAATTATAATCCAATGGGCTTCTATTAAATCAGCCCATAATATAATTAATTAATTTATTGGGCTACTAATATTTATCAATTAATTGGCCCGACCAATTAATTCCGAATAAATAACATTATTAAATAATGTAAAAATACATTAATCCATTAATAATGAATTCTGAGAGATAATAAATTACTAGGCAACTAATTGGGCCGATTAGGGATCCCATAAAAGAAATAAAAGCTGGGCCTCCAATTAATTAATTATCCATGCTCAACCCGTAGCAAAATTAATTAATTAACACGCATTCATTCCACTAGAGAATCCGTGCCGACTTACCCCTTTATCCCAATTTGAGCAAGGGCTTGTATTTTAGACTTAATCGATCTCCGTATTTAAGATAGAAATATCCGTTAATTAATTAAGCTTACCGATTGCTTAAATTAATTAACATCTTATATTCCCGAGTAGTACCACTCGACCTTATTAACACACCCGAACTTAATCAACCGTAGGGTTTAGTGTGCTAATCCTTTCGAGTTCCTCGGGGGATATTATCAACCCATTCCTCGGGATACGGTTGCAAGATACGGACAACCAACTGAGCCACAAATGACTACTAACACCCAAGATACGTAGATCCGGTCGCTCATTGGACGTTCACCATAGTAGGTCAAAGTGATAGATAGTCAAATGCACCCAATGAAGTCTTACCAAGCTTAAGACTAGCTAAGTCACCGAGATCTTGGTTTTCCACTAATGTCGGTTAGGAAAACACATCTCACCGTGATCCGTCAATACACCACCTTAAGTGTACCGAGAAAGACAAGCGCCTAAGACAAGCCACTTCTTATCTAAAACGCAGCTTAAACCGACAACTTCATCCTTAAGTTGTCTCATATGTGTTAACTCTTATATCTTGTTAGTTCAACCAATTTGTGTTGTCTTACGTGATACCCGACACACCACACAAATCTAACTATTATACAAGATAAAGGATAACATGTGCAAATATACATATTTATCGAGATAGGAGAATAAAATAGTGGTAAGGACAAAAACACATTGTATACAAGCATAAAAGTGCTTCCAAGTATAAAAAATCCCAACAATTCTCCCACTTATACTAAAGCAAACTTTTTAGTATACAATGTGTGGATTCTAAGTAAACTAGTATTTAGCTGCAAATCCTATCTATCACTTCTCTTCTCCCACTTATACAAAAGTTTACGCAGTCCTAAGTGGGGGCATCTTTACTGATCCTAAGCCACGAACATGCTTCTCGTAAGCGGAATTGGTAAGCTCTTCGTGAATGGATCAGCTATGTTGTCTTCGGTTCGGATCTTTTCTATGAGTACGTCACCTCGATTTACGAATTCTCGTATAATGTGGTACTTCCCGTCTATGTGTTTAGACGCCTTGTGAGATCTTGGTTCCTTAGAATTTGCCACTGCACCCGCATTATCACAATAAATTGTGATTGCCTTAGGCAAATTCTGAACTATATCAAGATCTTGGAGAAAATTCTTGAGCCAGATTGCCTCTTTCGAGGCTTCAAGCGCCTACATACTCGCTTCCATGGTTGAGTCCGCAATGCATTTCCGCTTTGCACTCCTCCATGAAATGGCTCCACCTCCCAAGGTAAACACATAGCCCGAGGTCGACTTCTTCTCGTCTCTCGTCACTTGGAAATCCGAAGTCAGTATAACCCAAAGGCACAAGATCGTCGATTGGTAAACAATTCTATAATCTCTAGTCCGTTTAAGGTACTTGAGAATATTTTTCACCGTAACCCAATGCTCTTGTCCAGGATTAGACCGATATCTTGAGACCATGCCTACAACGATATGAGATATCTCGGTCTCGTACAAAGCATTGCATACATGAGACTACCGACACAGGAAGCATATGGTATTAGTCTCATACTTTCTATCTCTTCGGGCGTTTTAGGGCATCGATTCTTGGATAGAAAAATGCCATGCCCGAAAGGATCCTGAACCTCTCTTGGCATTTTGCATGCTAAAACGAGTAATAACGAGATCAATGTAGGATGCTTGTGATAAGCTTAACATCCTTTTCTTGCGATCTCGAATAACCTTGATCCCAAGGATGTAAGCGGCTTCACCTAAGTCCTTCATTTGAAACGCTGGATAACCATTTCTTTACGCTCGATAACACTTCAACATTGTTGCAAATGAGAAGGATGTCATCTACGTAAAGTGCAAGAAACACCACGCTCCATTAACACAGATGCGGTATACGCACACCTCGTTCGGACAGATACAAATCCATAGGATTTGACTACCTCGTCAAAACGTTGGTGCCATAATCAGAAGCTTTCTTAAGTCCATAAATAGACTTCTTAAGCTTCCGGACTAGATGCTCTTAAGCCCTCTTTCACATAACCATCCTGGTTGCTTCATATAGATGTCTCTACCTTCTTCAAGGTGCCCATTTAAAAATGCGGTCTTGACATCCATTTGCCGGATTTCTAGGTTCATGTGAGTCAACTGGCAAGGGAGAATTCTAATAGACTTGATCATTGCTACAGCGAGAAGGTCTCTTCATAATCGATACCTTCTTTCCCGGGTAAAACCCTTCGCCACTAGCCGGCCTTAAATGCCATGATCTCTCCATTCGAACCCCTTTTTCTTTTGTATACCCACTTACTACCAATGGCTTTGCACCCTGGTAGTTCGAATGATCTCGTATACATCCATATCGGCTTATGGACCTCAATTCACGAGTCCATGGCGATTCTCCAAGAATCCGCATCTACATCTCCCACCGCCGTTGTAAGTCCGGGGATCGACGGTGTCTTGTTCATCTGCCGGAGAGATGGTCAAAAGTCTCCCAAAGGAACATATACCGATCAGGTGTAAATATCACCCTCCCACTACGTCGAACGGTGTCGGGAGTTG
The DNA here is from genome assembly GCA_028984105.1 of Lavandula angustifolia. Taxonomy (NCBI): domain Eukaryota; kingdom Viridiplantae; phylum Streptophyta; class Magnoliopsida; order Lamiales; family Lamiaceae; genus Lavandula; species Lavandula angustifolia. The sequence goes on along the minus strand of CM054808.1, from coordinate 3,011,892 downwards.
TGTTAATAGATTGTGCAGCTTGCTCGTGGAGCTCTATCTTGCACAACCGGCGCTGCAGTGAGTGGGTCTCGATCACCTCGTAGTTCCTCGAGGATGATCTCGACTCGAGACTTATGATTATTAATATAATTCTCTTCTAAGAACCGAGCGTTGGTACTAACCACGATCTTCTTCTTTTAGGATAATAAAAATAACCACCCTTCGTTTCCTTTGGATATCCTATAAAAGCAGCATAACCTCCGAACGTGAATCCAACTTGTCGGCCTCGTTTATTCAAGACATAACGAGGACACCCCCAATCTTTATGTGGTGCATACCGGGCTTATGCCCGCTCCACAATTCGACCGGAGTTGTGTTAACCGACTTGGATGGCACACGGTTCAAAGCAAATATGCCGCAGCTCTAGGGCATATCCCCAAAAGGAAAGTGGCAAAGTTGCATAACTCATCATGGACCGAACCATATCTAGGAGAGTTCGGTTCCTTCTCTCTGACACACCATTCTGCTGAGGCGTGCTCGGTGCTGTCAGTTGGGATGTAATCCCACATTCGCTCAAGTAGTCCTTGAACTCGTTGGATAGGTATTCCCCACCACGATCGGATCGTAGTGTTTTGATTTCTTTACCTAGCTTCTTCTCCACTACCCTTGAATTCCTTAAAGGTTTCAAGCAATCCGACTTGTGGTGAAGAAGGTAAACATATCCATACCTCGAGTAATCGTCCGATGCAAATGTGACAAAATACTCATACCTTCCACGAGCTTGTGTAGACATGAGTCCACACAAGTCGAATGTATCAAACTTAATGCTTCGTAGCTTTATAACTCTTTGCCTTAAAAGGCCTAGTCACCATCTTACCTTCCAAGCGGATTCGCAAGTTGGAAATGGTTCAACTTGGAGAGACTCCAATGATCCATATTTCACCAACCTTTGGATCCTATTTAGATTGATGTGACCTAGTCTTAAGTGCCAGCAGATAAGTTTGATTTACCTTAGAAGATTCTTTCCTCTTCTTAGGATTTAATGATGAGGAAACAACATTAATATATATGTACATGGATTAGATATAATAGTATATAGAGATTCATTTAAAGTCCCATTCCGCGATAAGATCTTTCCCTTTTTGAAATCGAAATTTGATCATCAAAAACAGATCTATAACCATCCACACAAGTTTTGAAAACGGAAATAATGTTTCCCCTTCAAACTCGTGCACCAATAAAACATCTCTTAATACTAAAATAGAGTCTAAAAACATGTAAATGTAAATCTCCAATGGCAATAGCATTTGGAACTCGCGATCCATTGCCCATGGAAACCACCACCTCGCCATCAGCCTGAACTCTTTTGCAGAAACCCTGCAAGGTGTAACAAACATGATCGGTTGCTCGGAATCTACTACCCATTCATGGGTAGATGCGGAAACAAGCACGGTTCAATTACTAAGGCGTGCGTGTACCTTTTTGTTTTTGCCTTGAAGTCGACATTCGCTTTTCCAATGTCCAACCTTACCACACTTGAAACACTTCCCTTAGGTTTTTGAACCTCCCAGATGGGTGCTAACTTCGTGCTCCCACTATTTTTCTTGGCGTTTGTAGCCTTCTTGCCCTTTTTCTCGGAACCTACCTTTGTGAGGGTTCCTTGAGCCGCTAGTAGTGTTCTAAGATTTGGGTTCCTTTACCTTTAGTCTGACCCATGATTCTTTCGCAGTAATCAACTCACTCAAAAGTTCATTCGTAGTGTAGTCTTTCCTTGACATCACTACATTTAGGCGGAAATTCTCATATGACTTAGGTAGTGAATGTAGAATGACGTATCATCTTGATGCCAAGATCGAGGGACGCCACCAACTTTTGCAAGCCGATCTAGCGGCTCGATCATATGTGAAAAACATGATCCTGCACGATGCACCCTTGTCGTCTTGCTGAGGAAGTAACTTTGCCTCGAGAAGATGAAATCTCGAGATCCGTCGGTCTCCTCCGAACTTTTCAGCCATGGAATCCCATATCACTCCCGCATGAGGCGTATTATCATCTTGTGAAAGCCAAGAGAATCAACCATAGTGGATAGAATGACAAAAACGAGTCTTATCATTATCCTCTATCCACTTTTGATTCCCTTATCGCTCCTCGGTCGCCCCCCTTCTTCGGGGAGTTCAGGTTCGAAGTGCGAGAACATACAAGATCTTCTCATTTTGGAACATTAGTGTAAGGTTTCTCCTCCACTCTTTCAAAATTGTCAACACCCTTTAAAGGGTCGGCTCATAAGACCATTAACAACTGGCAACAGCAGACATATCGAAAAATAATGTAAAATAAAGCATGTAAGGAAAATATTTGCACATAATTCGTAATTACCGATCATTGTAACCTTTTGAAAAACCAATGATGTTAAAAACCTCGAACCGCTCTAGGAATTTCACTAGCAAGCCACGCGGGTGGGCGTTTACTAGCGTAACCTAAACTGAGCTATTTACCTAGCTCTTTAATTTCAATCCCCGTGTCAGGTTCTTAAGCCGAATGGAATTAATAGTTCGATATTACGGACCATGTCACTATTAAAAACAAGCGAGAAGGGACTTGAGGGAAGTGAATATGCACCTGCGGTGACATCTAAGCATTGACCATTAATTTGACCAAATAGAGATCAAATCCTTTGAAATTGGCGTACTTACCCGAACCATTAGCATTCAATTTGATCAATTAGCAACCCCATTTAATTATTATCTTCTAGAAGTACTCGTGTTTACTAGTGGCGCATCAACCCAGCGCAGTGGACGTTCTGACCACGCTCCCACTACTGATAATAATCAAATATTGTTTTGGAAAACTCATCTCACAAAAGCGGTAGCTCAAAAAATGCGAAGCAAGACAGCGCAGTGGACGTTTACTTACATAATCTTACTGCTTTGTTGTAGAGTCCAATTAATGGAGGTCCGATTAAGTGTTTAATATCCAATTAATGGAATCTAATTAAACATTTAATTTTAAAGTTGCTTAGTCTTTTTTGTTCAAAAGGTTTGTAACGAATCATGCGATCACACGTAATTCTAAAAGCGTACGATTTCTAATTGCATAATAAAGCGTGCTCGCTGAAAAAAAAAAAACATGCTTTAACGACATAAATCCTATTTACATGCTTTTCCACCCAACAGTATCACATAATGCATGCTAAAAGCATTTAAGAATAAATACGTAAATAGGAAATTTAAAATCGTTGCTCGGAGCTTTAAAACACGTAATTCCTAACTATTCACATTTGCCCGATCAAAGAAAATCGGCAGTCTTCGAAATCTTGAAATCTTCGAATCTGGGGCGTAATGCCAAGCGTAACCTCGGGGCGCTAGCAGTCGCCACGTCATGGGAGGTCTTCCACGTGCAGCCGGATACGTAAGCGGGGCACGTTGCTCCTGGTGGGCGTAATGGCGGGAGGCGACGTGGCGCGCCTTTGCGTCAGCGGCGCCAGTCGGCTTTCTTCTTAATCAAATCGCGCCGCCGGCCCGTTCCAGGGCCTGGCCGGCGCCCGCCCGTCGTCGGGGGGAGGGATTGCCAGCGGCCACACAAACCTTTCCCCACCTCGCGCCGCCGCTTTGTGGCCCCGGGAATCAGGGGCTGCCGCGGGCCGTGCTCCGGCGTGCCCAGCGTCTTATTTCCGCGGCCTCCACGGCCCGGCGCCGCGGATTTTCGTTGTGCGAGTCTCAGCCCAGGCACGATCTCACCTGCCAGGCTACCCCAGTCCGGCGACAGTTGAAAAACGGCGCTGTGAATCTGTGAATTTAGCATCCGTCATGTGGCGAAACCATTCAAGCTCAAATTGGCCATTACACTCGACGCTGATTCGATCAGTGGAAAAACACAATTGCCTCCCGACCCGTCTAGACAGATTCCGGCTGAGATTAGTTCCCCAATTTCCCAATTTCCAAGCGGTGCGCGGGCAATTCAACGCCGCGGTGACAGGCCGTCCGTCGTTGCTTCCAGGATCGGATGGCCGTATGACCTATCAGAGAAGCTCGTAAGGCCAGTTCCAGCGGTTGGCGGTGCGGAAATCCGGCTACTGGTAGCCAGAATGCTTCGCCGCAGGCTTGGCGGGCGGAACCACTGAAAACAAGGGTTTTCTCCGCGATTTGGGATTACTGAGCGGCCCGACCACCTCCTCCTTCCGTGCTATTCCACGGACAAACCGAAATCGGGAATTGGGTGAGTGCGGCCTATCCCGACGAAGCTAGCCAAGGGAGCCGAACAAACCTCCTCCGGAACACGGATCGGAAGGATACTGTGCTTTTGCCCTTTGCCTCACGCCTCTCTCAAGTCGGCGCCCGTGTTCTGCCGAGAGCTAGGTTTTCGCCCTTCCGCTCAGTCAAAGCCTCTTTCATTTTTGTGCCAATCGGTCCAATTGCAGGTTACAATTAAAATCCTGAATCGCATGGCACATTGATCCCTATCAGCTACTCGTGGATTTTCTCATGAGAAAGCGATACAACGGGGTGCCAACTTAACGGTGGCTCGCAGGCCGCCCCAGGCACTCCGAAATAAGCCCAGATACTCGACGAAACCAAAGCAAGATTAAACGACAATCGGGCTTTAAACCGGGCTACAAGGTACCAGTCGAAGGAATAATAGGGTTTACGGTAAGGCGCCCTTCCTCCACGGTGTGCTTGTGGCGGCTGGGTTAGTTGCTCAGTAGCAGAGATCCTCGACTGTGTGTCCCGTATTTCTCCTGCGGGTGGTCGAGAGATCGAAGAAAATAAATTTATTCTCTCTCTATAAACTCACCTTTATTTCGAGAGCTGGGAGCTGAATTATGGTGAGCCCTTTGCAGGCTGAATAACTCTTAATATATATAGGCTTCAAAAACTTATATAATAATAATATGTTTGCTAGCCCATTAATTTAATTATATCTCATGGGCTACATTAAATCGGCCCATTAATATAATTAATTAATTTATTAGACTACCTAATATTTATCAATGAGTTAATTGACTGAAGATTAATTCAGAATAAATAACATTATTAAATAATGTAAAAATCATTAATCAATTAATAATGAAGATTACGAGATAATAAGTACTAGAGCAAGCGATAATCATCTGGGCCGGATGGGGGATCCAAATGTCCGAGAAAAAAAGGCCCGGGCCTCCAATTAATTAATTATCCATGCCTCCGCTGAGCAAAATTAATTAATTAACTACAGGATTAAATCCGCTAGAATAAAGTTGACTTACTCCCTTATCCCAATTTGAGCAAGGGCTTGTATTTTTAGACTTAATCGATCTCAGTATTTAAGATAGAAATATCCAGTTAATTAATTAAGCTTCTTGATTGCTTAAATTAATTAACATCTTATATTCACAGGTAGTACCACTCGACCTTATTAACACGCTTTGGAGCCCAATCAGTAGAAGTGGGTTTGATGTGCTAATCCTTTCGAGTTCCTCGGGGGATATTATCCAACCCGTTCTGGGATACGGTTGCCAAGATCTGAGCCCCAAACCGGCACATTGCCACAAATGACTACTAACACCCCGGATACGTAGATCCCGATTAGCTCATTGGGCGTTCACCGCTAGTAAGGTGGGAGTGATAGATAGTGAATGCGCCCAGTGAAGTCTTACCAAGCTTAAGACTAGCTAAGTCAGAGATCTTGGTTTTCCGCTAATGTCGGTTAGGAAAACACGTCTCCCGTGATAGTCGATACACACCTTGACGTGTACCGGTAAAGACAAGCCGGCTACGACAACCTTCTTATCCACTTCAAAACTTGTAATGACAACTACATCCTTAAGTTAGTACTCGGGCATGTGCCGCTTATATCTTATTGAATTCAACCAGAAATTTTATGTTGTCTTCTGTGATACGAGCCATACGCCAAATCTAACTATTATACGAGAATAAAGGATAACATGTGGAAATATACATATTTGCTCGAGATAGGAGAATAAAATAGTGGTAAGGACAAGAAACCACATTGTATCTGACATAAAAAGTGCTT